>FN649726.1:2816145-2849234 GCA_000310025.1 Ectocarpus siliculosus | reverse complement strand
GGTTTTGAGTCGTTTGGGGGTCGCCTATGGAGTGCGCGCGCGCTGGATTTTCGAGTACCCACTTTTGTCCGAGAAAGGGGTGGGTATACCCACTTGTGTCTATTTCCCTTAATTAATTAATTAATTAATTATTTAATTTCTGTCCCCTTTCTCTTCCTCTTTCATCAACTTTATGTACTCCTTTGCGCACGTACTATGTTGACGACCGCCGAAACTAAAAAAAAGCAAAGGGAAAGAAGTTTCGAACACGGCAAGCATTACCTGCGCTTCTTTGCGGGAAGAGCGGGAAGAGCGGACGCATCGTTGCTGCAGCTTTCCTGGGAGCTGACGACCGGCACTCCGCATTCAGCCCCGCTGCCTCCGGTCTTGGAGTTGTCGGCGTTGGAGTCCTCGTCCGAACTGCTGTCGTCGCTGCTGTCGTCGATGCTGTCATCAAGAAACAGCAGTACCGCGGTTTCTTGATGTGCTCCCGGTAGGTGAAGCCGTTCTCGATGTACAGCAGCCCAGTGTTGTTGAGAACGTTGAAAGATACTTCGTAGGATGAAGACATTCGCTTAAGAAGAGCGAGTGGTGGGGAGTAGAGGATTGTAAGGAGGAGTGGGGAGGGGGAAGGCAAACGTAGCTCGCGCTGCTGTTCCCAAAATTGAGTGGCTGCCCGTCCCGACTACCCGTGAGCCACAAAGAAGGCAGAAACGAGAATAACAGATTCCGCGAAGAACATTCTCCATGCGCACGCCCCAGGGCTCTGGGGCTGCTAGAGGCCGCAAGGGGAAAGCCAGCGTCCATGAGCGCATCGGCCGCCATGATCGCGAGCGCTTTTGGGAAGTTGGCATCTACAGAGCTGACCAGAATTCCCATGTTTCGGAACAGAAAGCCAGTTCGGCTGACTTGAAAAATCTCGCCGCAAAACTGACGTCATTCATTCGGTGGGAACCGTTACACGGTTGTGCGCAGCAGCAGCACGCGAGGAAGGCACGATAACTCGACCGCGCATGCTACAACAGAACTGTCGATTGCCTATGAAGACATACTGAAGGAATAGTGACGAAACGGTAGTCACACTTATGACAGCCCGTGGACGGTGGAGGGGGGCAGCTCTCGCAACTAAATTCGAAGGTAGCCGGAAGCGGGATACATAATTCAGGCCTGAACGGTCCAGGATGGCAGTCGTGAGACTGCAGGACGTCTCCAGCGCTTTCAAACAGATTGGTAACCTCCTTCATGCATGCCGACGGACCGAGTAGGTCGACACGCGGGAGGTCGGGCGGCAGGACACATGGTATCTTATCTCCACACAGGAAAAAATAAATAAATAATTACTCTGAAACCAAGAGAAGCATTTTTTTTGTATAGGGAGGCAGACGAAAAATTGTTTCGTCAACGCTTGATTAATTATTATATAATACCACCATATATATATCGTTAGAGTCACAGATTGGTGATGAAACGCCAGGAACAAATCGAGGTAATTACTGGTAATAATTTAAAACCGTCGAAGAGGCACAGGTTGCCGGACGTTCGGGCACCTTAACTAAGCGCCGCAATTACCGCCTTGTTTGGTGCCGCTTGAATTTACGGCTGTCCGTATGGCCTTCATCGCCACGTGAAGTTACCGTCCTGGCGATCGGTACCGACCACCGGTGTACCGCCAGTTTACCGCAGTATTTTTTTTCACCACCTCTCTGCCAATCAATTTCGTTACCGCCGAAAAACGCAACAACACAAAATACCGTCCGCCGGCAAAACAAATACATACCGCAATAGACTATAGTATGACATTAAATTACCGCCGAAAAATGACCGCCTCCGCCATATTTATTTAGGGTTTACCGCCCGCCTCCGTCAAAGTCGCTACTACTGCCAAAAAACCTACCATGTATGTAATACCGCCTACCGCCGAAAAATTATTTCCATCACGCACCGTAGTATGGTATGTATGTGTGCGCTAAGAGATCGTTACCGAGTAAAATAAACCCTTGCCAATCTTCCACTTGTTGTTCTCTCTTCCTTTGTTCCGTCTCTCTCGTGGATCCGATAGATATCGCTGTGGGATCTACTTCGAACCAACGCGGTGCTCCTCTTCCACTGATGGTTACCAGTCTCCAGTTCCCGCGTGTTCCCCCGCACAATGGGGTACTATACCCTGGGCGGGGACGTTAACCCTAAATCCCCGCTATTTCAACGAAATCCGCCCAAGCATACGTTGCTCCTGTCCATTGCATTTCAGAGCTCAACAATTCTGGCAATGGTTTTCTATTCCTCTTCTACCGCTGGATCAGAGAGTTCGAGACCGCCTAGAACAGATAGCAAACCTACCCTCTCACCCTCCTTGGTACAACCTGCTATGCTTCCATCGCGCTAGTCCCGATCGTATCGACGACTCAGCCAACAACCCGGTACAAGCCTCCACACCTGACCTGTGGGGCATTCTGGACTCTAAACCTCACGCCGTATCGCAGGCTGCCTGACTGCGCAGATATACGGCTGGCCCTTGACTCCTCGACATAACACCGGGGATAGAATACCTCTCACGTACCTCGCGTCTTCTCTTTCGAACTATGTGTGAGAACAAAGAAGAAACAATTAGACTTAGCCAGCAGTCTGGGTGTAGCTTCCATCCTGCTGTTGATGACGACACGTGCGCTCTGCACTCCGGGACTCTTCTGTATCTAGTGATGCTCTCACGTGTGCTATGTGGGAGCGACAGAGCGAACAAAAGAGAAGAACAACCAAAACACGCACGCCCTGCCACCTACAAACTGGCAAGGTCGGCGCGTTTCACAGAAGTCGCAATCACACACGAACTCGGCGCACGTTTGACACGGCGAGTACGAACGAGTGGCGCCATCATGAATCCCTAGAAAATCAAGCCAGAGCGACAACGAGCTCGTCGGTGCACAACTACGAGCCATCCAGGTATTGGACAGCTTTTGACGCTCCCGCCTGGGTCATGAAGGTGACATACCTTCCGGTTTTCAAGATCGTGAGGAATGCGAGGAGGGAGGGCAGAGGGGTCGGACACTCAAACTGCAATAATATCAGTAAGCATCCGCCTAACGTTTGTAACTCGAACACATAGACTATACACCATCTTGCGGTGGTCCGATCGTGCCACCCCGCAGCATTCTGATCTACAAGTGAAGCCACACGTAGCGCGGCACGCGTAAGGAGTGTTCGTACAACTCAGGGAAGTATCGGATTCGTAACAGCAGTGTTGGTCGATATCTGCCGCCTGAACATCAAACGCAGCAAAGAGAGCATGATGAATATTTCGTGTTCGGGGCATTTTGTTTGCCGCTACCTACTGCATTCCCAAACGAACAACAAAGTTGACCCCAAAATACCTCCCCCCAGAATTTTCGTCAAGCAAGATGACAACAGGACCAGACAAGGCAAGGGTCTGTCAAACCAATGGTGGTTGCTGTCGTCGCGCAGAAAGTACCACGAATTCCCACCACGCCAAAGAAAATACACCCAACGGATGAGCATGCATAATAAAGCAGAACGCTGCGACATACCCTTCTTGGGGGAGCTTTCCCTTGCCCGTCACAAGAGAGACGGCCTCCACGCTGGCGACGGTCTTGTGTAGGATATTGACGACAAGAGAGAGAGAAAGAGAGAGAGAGCAGACCGACAACAAGGGATTGGGCGGAGTGAAAAGACCTCATCGAAACAACAAATCATCTCATAGTCAACGACAAAATCCTGGAAACTGTCGGCGCGGCAAGACGGAACAGTTCGGTCAATTCAAACAAACAACGATCACGAAGAGAGCAGTCCCGAAAGAGCAAGACAAAGACGTGAATGTGCGGGACCGCATGTTGTGTCCACCTACACCCTTGCGCACCTCAAAGTGTTCCCGCAGCTCTTTCTTTGTTGTACGCCGGGGAACCCGGCCAACGGCGACCGTACGCCCGTCCCCTTCTCCCCCCCCTCCTCCCCCCCTCGCCCTCTTGGTGGGCGGCCCGTCCTTCCCACTCGCCGTCCTGTTGCGGCCCTTACGACGCCCCCTCTTCTTGTAGCCCCCATCACCGCCCCCGCTGCTCGCACCGCCACCGCCATCGCCATCTCCGAGGAGAGTAGAGCACGCCAGCACTACGGCGCCGGCCTAGAGTATGGCACACGGTGGGGAGGAAAGAACGAGGAAACGAGAGAGAAAATCGAAGACAGAACACCAGAGGAAGACACACATCAGAGAGACGTTGGTTGCTGCAAGGCACGCCCGGTACGCACTTGCGCCTATTTACAGCAGCACGACAGAAAACACTCCGGTACGCTTCAAAGGGGGGTGCGTCATTCCTCAAAGTCGCCTGGGCCCGTTGGCATGCCCCAGAGACGTCGACTTCCAGCCAACAATAATGATGCGCAGCGCATCGCAGTTCCCACACGACTCAAACAATCGGCTCGACCACTTGAAATTTGCAGGAACTAATGTGGTTCCGAGGTTGTGGTCTGTGTCTATTCATTTCTCGCATACAACGAACGCGCCTGCTCGCCTCTCCCCCATCCCCCTCACACACAAACCTGCACAAGGTCCCCACCAAGGGACGCCCCCAATTGCCCGAGCTCCATTAATACGTTCTCGCGCTCCCGCACGACTTGAAACCTGCGGATCGTTAAGTCAACAGCAAAAGCACCAGTAACTTGCGCGCTGAGGGCACGGCGCTCCTTCGAGCTCTCGCATACAACAACCGCACAAAGACCAAAACACAAAGGGAGGGATGCGCATGGCGAAACAGCACGTCGAGTCAGAACCGGTCGACCGGCCACCCAACAGCAAGCAACCTGGGCAAAAGCAAATATCACGGCCAAGAAACGCAAGAAAACACGACCCGTTTACAACGACCCCCACTCGCGTAATAACCCAGCAGTTGCCGGACAACGGAAACACCGCTATTGGGCGGTACGTGGTTTCTTCGAACAGGCTCCAAACCTGCGTCAGTTCGACCTGCGGCCCCCTGCGCGAACGGCCGCAGTGGTTGATGGTGGCTTTTTGTTTTTTTCGAGTTTGGCAAACCAGGAGCACCGCCGTAAAGAGGGTGGCGGCGTGGATGGCGGGGGGTGGAGGGGGAGGCGGGGTTCAGGCATCTTGTCGGTGAGAACGATTTCACTTCTGTAACGGCCAAACATCAACGGAGATAGAAAGCTACACGATGTGACTTGGAAGCGCCCGACCGCTGAGCCTTGAATATATTAGAGAGCTATGCACTCGCAAGGACAACAAGAGGCGTAAAAGGAGGCGGCGGCGTAACAACGTGATTTGCAGTACATCCGATCGTCCAACTCAACTCCTTGGGACGAAAATCGTTAGCGCACATGCGCTATTAGTAGAAGCGAACATGGTTGATTTCGGCCTAAATAGTGAAAGCTTTCGAAAAACCGGGGTTTCGATGGGGATAAAAGTCGGTCACACGAGGCGAGAGCGCAGTATCGTAGAAACGAAAACCACTGATCCACTGCTAGGAACGTATGGGATCGGGAATCGTACTCTTTGTCGACTCAGAGCAAGTCTATCTAGCGTGTATAGAAAGTTAAACTTACCGGCGAAGTGCCCCACCGTGGGCCATTTGGTAGTGGCTACGGCGACGAGGCGCGCGTCGATCACCATCGTCTTGTCGTTGAAGCCACGAAGAGCATCCCGCGCCCCTTTTGCGGTCTCGTAGACCACGACCCTGCCCGTTTGGTTTGCCGTGTGGCGGTTGTGTGCGTGTGCGTGTGAAGTGCCATCTTCGGCATGCAACGAAAGCGACCGGGACATAACACTACAGTACGCCAAACGAGACTACAGTAGCAGTGCCTCGAGGCAGTAGGAGAGAGCCCTGGCTTGATTCGTGCCTTGTGCGTGTTCGCCATCCCGCCACGACCACACGGTAAAACATCCACCGCACCGCAAAAACAGAGAAACAAGGAGAATTTTCGTGTACCCATGCATGCACTGCTGACTGCTGGACTTGAAACGCACTCACCCTCGCCCGTTGTGCATGCCCGTCGTGGTCATCGTCTCGAGCTCAACGCTTGAGACGATGCCCACGCGGGACATCACCTGTCGCACTCGACAAGGCGATGCCTGAAACGGAAGGTTGTTCAGGAACAGGGTGCGCTCGCTTGGGTCCGTGGTTGGAGGGGAGCAGGGTGAGTAGAGAATCAGGGGCGGGAAAGGGGTTTGGAAGATGAGAGGGAATCGACAACAAACAGGGTATTTATTGTGCCTTGTGTGTTATTCATCGCCGGAGCAGTCCCCGGCCAAAAAATGAAGCCCGACTCCCTTTCCCTCCACGACCCCTCCGCAACATGTAGACAGGAAGGGAGGGAGAAAGAGATTCCACTGCTGTCTGCTAAAGCTTAAAGACGAATTGATGCTACTAAAAAATTGGGATCGCTGCTATGCAACGGCAGTCGGTCGCGGTCGTCCTGCAAAAACCGGGGGGAAACGGTCCCAATCAACTCCGATTTCGAGCACTACCAGCAGCGGCGCGAATGAGGCCTCCAAGAATAGGGCAATGTGCCTATCTATGCATACCTCCGAACCGAGAAACAGCTAAATTTCAACCCGAACTGCAATCCTATGATACAAGTCCGTCAGTGGATCCAGATCGCTCAAAGAGCGTGCGTGTGTTCACAGCTTGATAGGCGTTGAACGACCCACCGGCGTGCGACCTGCATATAGGTAGGGATCGCGCACCTACGGCGACAAGCGCAGCAAATAGAATAACCAAGAATACATGGCGGAGCCCCTTTTGGGGGTTTGTGATTCCATGATTACTACTGTCGACGCCACACAGCAAAGGCAAAAACAAAAGCCGGGGGGGTGGGGGTCTTGAACGCACCTATCAGCGTCCTCTACTTGACTGATACCAGAACTCGCTTTGCGACCCGGCGTCACTGGTGGTGATACATGTTTCCAGGTGGTTCCAATGGTCGGGGTTTCTCGTCATATATATGTATACTACCGTGTTTTTCGTTGTTTACAATCGGCGGGGGGGGAGACCACCAACATGATGAATAGACGCGCGATCTCTGCACCAAGCTTGCTAACTACATTGAACCTGCGCCACTCCCTCTATAGAAAGACGTGTGTGCTTGCTGTGCGTCCGATCCGACAAACATTTTCCCACTTTCACCGAAAAAAAAAAAGGTACCCGAGGCAACCAGTGGGCGGCGTCCCGGGCGCAAGCGTCAGGCGGCAACAGATGCGGTGGCTAGAATGCTTTTGCCAAGTTTTCACGGTACGGCTCAATGTCATGCTGCCCACATGTAGGCAAGATCTGAACGAAGGCCATATTATAGTGAAATGGCTTTTGTTGAACTTCAGAACTCTGCACTCACGCGGTGGAGTGACTGCCCTCCAAAACTTCTCCGGCCGCGCGCCTCCTGCAGCGACTCCCTCGTCATTGCTGCGGTTGGGGGACGATGGTGGCGTCAGCGCCCCATTCAACGCGAGTGTTTTTTGTACATGCCAGGTACAGTCATGGACACAGCCGGAGCGGACCGGGACGGGGGGGGGGGGGAGGAACTCAAGGCATCTTGCCTGCTGCTGCACCACAAAATAACCGCATAGCTGCACCCGGACCTGCTGCAATCACTGCAATAACCGGTGGGTGTCAATCGCAAAGCACAGAGAGGGCACAGAATTACGCACCCAATTCGCTGCTGCATGTTGCCGGCGCCGCCAAGTCTCGCTCGATGGATTCCTTCTGGTCCTCGATCGAACCTGTGGAGGTCGCGTTCCATCACACGGAAGGGGCCGCGGACGAAAGGGGATCTGCTTGAGGGTATGCATGCACCGGAACTGCGAGAGAAACGGCGCCATCATGATTGCTGGGGCACCACGGTTGTGACATGCTGCTTGGACGAAGGGCTACAGATGTCAATCTCGTAACCTGTTTGCCACCGTCAATTAGAGGAAGTGCGTCTCCTCTCTCGCCCTCGCTCCCCCGGTAGCGGCATACTACAAACTATCACCCGTTTCTCTTTCGCGCGGGGAGCAGGAAATCCTTGAAAAAAAAATCTTTTGGTCGGAGGGCACAACAAGTAGTCGTCTCTGCAGCACGACTGATGATCACGGGGACTGGCAACGCAACACAGCTTTTGCCTCAACCAAGCGTGCCAATCCTCTTAATTAGCAAATTCGATACTTGTTCAAGGCGGTGTCGTTGTCATGATAGGGGATGGTGCGTAACGGCGGTCTCGTTGTCATGAAAGCGATAGGCATCAAGGACCGGCGGCGATCGCCTGTTCCGCTGTATTCACCCGATGTAGAGGGCACTCTGGCAAGATATGAGGATTCGCACGCAAACAATGCCTGTGAGTGCAAAAAAGTTATGCGTGCCTGTAAATCCTGTTGCATCGCTGCACAGGATGAACACACGTCATCCGCGGGTGCACGGATCAGAGCTTGATGTGTACCGAAAAAACAGGTAAAATTGCATGCTGCGCGCGCGTAAATTATCTAGCATAGGTGTGCCCCGAATCTTTCCGTCCGGCAGGCTAAATAAGAAAAGACAAACAGCCATCCCGGCCTCGAAGGGGTATTTGCCCATGCTCTTGGAGACTGCTGTGGGGGGCTTCAGCATGAAGGCGGAGGCGGATATAGGCAACTTTAACGCTCAAGTTGACCGAGATCGGAGCATCCGTCCCGCGTCTTTCGACTGTTGGGGCCTGCTCACTCGAAAGAGAAAAAATCCAAAATCGGAAACTCTCCGAAGACG
Source organism: Ectocarpus siliculosus (assembly GCA_000310025.1). Classification (NCBI taxonomy): domain Eukaryota; class Phaeophyceae; order Ectocarpales; family Ectocarpaceae; genus Ectocarpus; species Ectocarpus siliculosus. The sequence goes on along the minus strand of FN649726.1, from coordinate 2,840,526 downwards.
TACCGTGTGGCCGTCCCGGCCTCCCGTCGATTGATCGATAAATTGTTGGCCGATCCTCTACGATAGCGTGTACTCGCCGGATGAATCAGATCATCCACGCATGGACCACAGCAGCAGCAGCAGCTGTCTTACCGCTGAGTGTGAAAAGCAGGGAATCGTCCTCGACAGACGTTGGGGAGATTGTTGTTGTTGTTGTTGTCTTCACATTAAAAACCGTTCCGATCTCTCTCTACCCAGTACCTTCGTATGTCCGTACTGATCCACACTCGACGCGGTCGATTCCCGTGGTCACAGGTTAACTTACCCTAAAAAGGTACACTCAAATAAACTGGCCCCGAGGGGTCCGCAAGTCAATAGAAATTAACGACAGATATTCTGGAATCCTCCACTCCCTCTGCGCGCTATGCGAGGTATCAACTGAGACTAGGAGTCACTATCATGGGCCGGAGAGAAAGAGGTACACCCCCTTGGTTCAATCTTGGTACTTCACAACGCAAGCAGAGACAAGGCCATCTGGCACAGAAAAAGAGAGAAAAAAAAAAAGAGAGAAATAGAGAAAAAAAAAAAAAATGAAAACAGTAAGAAGAAGAGAAAATAAAATGAAACTAAAATGAAAAAGAGCGAGGACAAAAAGGGACCAGGCCGAAAATAACAAGAAATAAGAGGCAGAAACAGGCACACGGTGGAGAGACCACTAACGAACAAGCAAACACGCAAACATGGCCACCAACCAGCGATACATTGTAATGGTACGTCATCACTACTGGGGGGTTGGTGCAATGGTGCAGCGTTGGGGGGGGGTAATTGGCTAAAAGAAATTCAATCCGGCACGTATCGTGCCACTCTGTCCGTCTCTTCTCGTTTGCTTTCTTCCCTCGCCGTCTCGTCCGTCTCCTGCCCCCCTCCCGCCCCATTGGTTGTTGGCTTGTGGTTTCGTCTGAGCGCTCGTTGTTGGCTGGCCTCTTCTTCCTTCTCGTGCCAGGAGGTCATGAACCTCTCAGCTCCCTGCAGCTCCGCCGCATGCCAGGGTACTCCCCCCTCTACCTTCGCGGCTTCCGTCCACTTTAATTTCGGTGCCGTGTCTTTCGGTACGGGGATTCCGAGACAACATGGATCGGTTTTCGTAGATCCGTGGTCGGCCCCGAATGCCTTCAGGTCGTCGAGCACACACTTCGGCCAGTTCTGTTCCTGTCCCCCCCTACGTGGCTTCTCCCCCCCCGCCAGTTCGCCGAGCATCAGTCGTTTCGGGAGTCGCCCGTCCGACTGCCTTGCCAATGCTCCCGCGAACCGTAGGCGTCGTTGTCGGATCGTGGCTTCAACGCTCTGGCATCCGACCCTCTTCAGCGTCTGGGCGTAAGAGAGCTGCCGGTAGGTGTCTTTCTTGCGCTTGTACCCGATAACTCGAAGGAGCAGTCGGTGGTGTGTCGACCGCAGCGTCTGACAGTGGCCGCTGAGTGGTGACCATGTCATGCAGCCGTACAGCAGTGCCTCCATCGCCTCCCCCTGGAGGAGGCGGATCTTGAGTCGGAATGGCGCTTTCGGTCTGTCGAAGAGCTCCCGGCCATATCGCCTGAGGCACGCCCACGCTCCTCTGCTCCTGTAGCTGATCTCCCGGGTGAGGTCGCCATGTTCGTTGACGAGGCCACCGAGGTACCGGAACTCGGTCGTCTGGGCGTATTTCTGTCCCGCGGCTTCGATGGTCAGCGGTGGAGGTGGGGGGGGCTGTGATGTTGTAGTCGACTTGTCCTTCGCGCGCATCAGGAGCGTCTCCGTCTTCTTCTCCGACACCGTTAGCCCGAACTCTCCGAACACCTCAACGATGATGGTCATCATTCTCGCCAGTCCTTCTGCAGACCTCGATACGACGCCGGAATCATCGGCATAAAGCATACCCATACTGCCCTCCGTACTCGGTCAAGGGGTGTCTCTTCCCCCCCCCCCGCTTCCGTCTTCCCCTCCTCCAAGCACACCAGGTTCCGCAGAACAACATCATCCTCGCTGAATCGGATAACGACGACCTCGAGGACCTCGACGAAGAAGATGTTGAATAGCAGTGGGGATAGCACACATCCTTGTCGCACGCCCTCTGTGACGAAGAACCAGTCCGATAGGAGATTGTACCTTTATGAAGGTGGTCTCCACATGAGCGCAGGATCTAAAACCCACCTCGCAGGCAAACTTACCCCCGCCTCGGGCAAAAGGGCCATCGCTCCAATCCTCAGGGAACAGCGTCATATGCATACTAGAGTCGGAGATCATGTGCCGTGGCCCTTACCCGCAACAGAGGGCGATCGTGCGGAACTTGTTCGTTGGTCGTTGAGGTGCTCCCTGGGGGGAGCGAGATATCTTTTCCAAACTGCTGCACACCGCGGACACCGCAACTGTTGTCAAGCGTACCGACGAGCGCGCCTTTTGCAAGTAAAGGGCATGGAGCTCATGGCGATCCTGGATCCTAGGCAACAACGACCTCTGCCGAATTCGACGATTCCAACCCTCGCGCTCCCGCAGGCGGCGATCATGCACGAGCCGCGCGGCTGCAGTTGTCAGCTTTGGTGGTCTTTTGAACATGTTTTCTTCGGCTTGACCCACGCACAGATAAAAGCAGTGCGTGAAGGAAAACAGTCTCAAGCCCACCAATGCACGCACAGTATTCGGCATACCTGTCACGCGATGTCGAACCGTGAGAGAGAAGGACGGGGAGAGCGGTGTGTGGAGCAGGAGGCAGAGCTAAGAGTGCCACACCACGCGGCGACGCGGCGACGCGGCGACCCAACCCAAAAGATAAGGGGACCGTGGATGGGATTGAGCGGTGTCAAATAGGTATGGGTTGGGGGGTCGGCACGTGCGGGTTTTCGACCTCATGTGTATTGCAACTCATATGATCGAGGTGCGCGTCTTTGGCGGGATATGATCCAAAACGTCCCCTCCCTAGCTCATTTTTCAGCCGGCCCGGAAATCCTCTCTCGCGGGCGATCCTTTTGGACGAACAGGGTGGATCATTGGTGAGTGCACCTCTTCCTTGGCGAAGGACGTGGTCTCGCTCCGCGGTTTGACGCGTAGGATTTTCGTGAAGGAACCAAATGAACCGCGCTTCTTTGCCATACAGACCGATTAGTACCAAGCACGGAGAAAAAACCCGGGTTGCTCAACAAGCACAGCAGCGGTTTTGGTGTGTCGCTTGCTAGATCGCCACAAGCAGGACAAGCCGCAAGGTAGCAGGGCCTTTCGAAGCCTGGGGTTGGTGTTAGTTAGGGTAGGTTTCCCTAGAGAGTTGTGGTGTTGCCACACGCACACGCCCGTATTTTGTCTTGGAAATAGAGGCCAACTTTTGAATTGGTACATTCGTACATTCGAACACCGACAGAGAGGCCGCACCAGCGTGCAAGACAACAGCAGTTGCTTGCGTCAACTTGACTTCGCCCGTGGAAGTGTAGTGTGAGCTTGTGGTTTGTTCGGAAACAGGCAGCAGCAGTGGTAGCCACGCTTACAGCAGTTGAAACAGGGCAATATTCTCAGAAGGCCGCGAGGCACAGAAAGTAGACAGGCTGCACTAGGATACATACAGCGACGAAGTGTTTTGCCGGACTGCCTCCTGTCTACAGTCTACAGCAGTACAGCGGGGTTGGACTCGGCACCTACTGCTGTACTGCTGTTGACTCCACCGGTGTGTTAACCGTCGCTCGCACTTTGTTCCACCTACGTACCGCCATGGATTGCCTCTCTAGGTGAAGAGCCCCGGTCCTGGGCGGCACAGATGAATTCCTGCGGTGTGTTCCTTTGTTTTCAAACGCCGTACGGGTTGGTTCAACAGCAGCAGTTCCGACACAGCAGCCAAGTGCACAACTAAAATAATTAACAGGCGCTTTCCACTGGCACACATTACTGATTGCCGAAGATGAGTCATCATGTACACCAACACCAACACCAAGTACTGCTGTATACCATCCTCTTCTAACTTGCATAGATAAGTCAGAAACACAACGTGATCAGAATACAAATGCTATCGACCCTCTTGTACACACAAGTCTATGCATAGGGCAATCAGTCAACCCCCGATCACACTCACTAGTGCGCCCAGCCCCCACTTGTCCTCTTTCTCGTTTGGAATCGATCGAAACAAGCTTGACTCAGGACGCTCGCATCAACACAAAATGATGTACCACCTCTAGATAGCAGCAGGCGGCGATACTCTACGGCCCGCTATTGTTACCCTCTTGTGAGCGTTGTGCATTTTTTTTTTAGCACGTCGCCACTGATGCAATCAATTTACCCCGACTCTTTCGTTACCCCTGCTGCTCAGCTCCTTCTCCTCCCAGCTGGGACGGGAGGCTGGAGCATGGCTTCGAAACGCCCGTATGGTGATGGGTTTGGTGGATATAGTGGCGGTGGTGGTGGGAGTGGTGACTCGCTGAAACGGCCACGGCGCACGGCGGCAGCAGATCCAGAGGTGGGTGGGCGCAGCGTGTCGCGCGCGCACGCGCATGTGTGTTTGTTTTGAACTATGCATAGCATCGACCGCGATGTTTAGCCGGCTGACCAACGAAAAGACGCCAGTTTCTAGCGGGATGTATACATATGTTGTGTGTCTTTCCTCTTGAGTAGTTGGTACGGATCGCAGTGGACGGCTGACGAATGAAAGACAGAAATAAGTATTTCTCGAGGGGGACACGAAATGCGGACACACCACAACGTCTGGTCCGCGGAGTTCCCCGACAGAGTGGCCGCGTGTTCTGTACATAAGCTTCGATTGGAAATCGACCGCGCTCGCCGACTGGCCAATGAAAAGACGGGGGTTGTTGCTGGGATGAAAACGAGCTCGCTCGCAACAGCCAACAGGCTCCCCTAAGAGGTAGGCGGCGTACAGTAGTAGGATACAGGCCGGAAGGGTACAGCCCCCGGATTCAGACTGCACGTGATCCAATACCGAACAGTTAGTTACCAAGGAGTCTCTCGTGCGGTGTACCCGTTCCTGGAGTGGGGGCCAAGGCTTACTTTTTGTAAGGCAGAGGGTCAATAGAAGGTGCAAGCGGGCTTGGTACACGTGTTTACCAAGGTGCTGGTGTTTCGTCCCCTGCCTCCAAGTATCCTCACCGCGCTCGTGTTTTGTTGTACAACAAGAAAAGAGTACCATACAACAGCAGTAGAAGGTGCAGCGTTTACGGCAATCGTCTGCAGTCGAGTGCGGTGCAGTGCATAGCCAAACGTTAAAACAGACACCTCTGTTTTAACACAAGAGAGTTGGCGGAGTTATTTTTGGGTGGGCCTAGACCGTACGCTCTGCTTCGATTTTGCCGCTCTTGGGTCTCCATGGGCGGCATGTTGGGTGGCAGCCGCAGTAAACACGGTGCTGCGTTGCTGCTTTGTACAGCGATAATCCACCCCTCTTATTTTCAATCGACCACACAACAGTTGTTGCAACGGGTTGCGCCACCCAGTCTACGAGAAATGCAAACGTGTGACGCCCTTCCAGTAGCCGTCGGGCGATTCCCGTTCTCCGCCCCCCTCTCCGCTGTGACGGCCTCGCTCACGCTCACGCGCGTGCGTCACGGCAACCGTAACCCCCAGGAGCGGAATCGGGCTCGTGCGGAGGCCAGGATGGCGGACGTCATGTCTTCCCTCATGAAGCACAAGCACGCCGGCCTCTTCCTCGCCCCCGTCGATCCCCGCACCGCCCCCAGCTACGAGAAGTACGTGCAGACCCCCATGGACCTCGGGACGATCGATAGGAAGCTGCAGGCGGGCGGGTGAGAGATGGGGGTAAAGGCGACGGGGTTGGGAGACCGGAGAGGGGGTGGGACAGCCTAGTCGCTTGGCGGTTGACGGTTGGACAATGCCACATCGCGTTTCAATTCACCCACGGCGTTTTGGACGGGTGGTTTTACGGGGGAGGAAGGTCTGGAGAGAAAGAGGGAAGAGAGGCTGAGCGCGAAGCTGTTGCGTCAAGCAGTCAGGTGGCAGCTATCCGCCTGCCCCCCTCCCCCCAAGTCCGCTCCTGGGCCCCCTCCCTCCTGCTCGCCTTCGCTCTTTCACTTGCTCTCTCAAGCGAGGACCCCGACAATTCGTTCTTTCCGTAAATTTATGGTGAACGGCACACCGAAACAGGTTCGCTGGCGATATTCTGGGCTTTGCTGCCCAGGTCCGGCTCGTCTTCGCTAACTGTCTCGCTTACAACCCTCCCGGTGATTGGGCGAGGGCGTGGGGGGAGAGCTGCGGTGGGGCCTTTGAAGTAAGTTGTTGGAGCACTATTAATAGTACTCTGGTGTCAGCGTCGGCGTGCAACTGCTGGCAGAAGTGTGTCTGTCTTGACCTTTGCCTGCTGCGTGCGATTGGGCAGAAGCATTCACGGAGATCGCCGAGGAAAAAAACGAGGAGATTGTTGTGGTGCCGCATGGAGGCACCAAGGGGCACCTTACATTTTTCGCAGTATTGTTTTTTTCATTTTGCTACAGCTGCAGCTGCCCCTACCACGATTTGCCTCCAATGTCACTTGTGTTTGTCTCTCTCTCTATATATATTTCTGTCCCATCACAGGCCATGTACAACGCCAAACTCGCGCCGTTGCTAGCCGCCCAGTCGGACATGTCGCACATGCTGGCGGATGAGGAGGGGTACGGAGAACCGCCAGACAACGAGTTGGCGGGGGGGCGCGGGAACGAGGGGGAGGGCAAGGTTAGTCGCCTCGTCGGTCTTTGTTTGGGCCAAATGGCTTGGGGAAATTTCGGGGTGATGTGATGTACAGGAAGAGTGTGTTGCTTTGCTTTGTAGAGCGTCTTACGGGTTTTGCGGTGTATGGATGCCTTTAATTTTCCGAGGATTTGGGGACGACCCGAGCATCACACGACCGTGTTCGTCTCTTTCAGTCACATGTGAATTGTGGTTTGGCGGCAACACCTGCTTTTCTTTGCAACCTCTCATACCTACCCTTCCCCCCTGCTTCCCCCGCCCCCCCCCCCTCCCGTCGGCCTTATAACCTACCCATGGAACATGCCCTTCGCGCGAATTGGTCGAATTTTATTTGTTGGATGGACGCGCACAGATCAAGAAGTTGAAGGTTAGACTAAAGAGCAGCAGAGGCGGGGCGGACGGCGGTTCCGGCGGTGGCTTGACGTCATCTAGTCCGGCGCCAGCATCGCAGCACGGGGACTGGGGCTCACCAGCTTCGGGCGCCGTCCGCCCACCGTCGAAGAAAAGAAAGCCTCCGCATCCAGGACCAGGGACGACCGGCGGCGGCGGCGGGGGTGGCGGCGGCGCAACTGGCGGCGTCAAACAGGTGCTCCCTAAGATCCGGATCACGTTCAACGCTAAGGGGACGCCGAAGATCGCGCCTCCTGCTGCCGGGCGAGACTCGTCGCAGTCTCCAACCGCGGCGGCGGCGGCGGCGGCGGCGGCAGCAGCAGCGGGGCCACCCAACAACAGCAGCAGCAAGAAGCCGACAACCATCAAGATCGCCAGGCCCAGGAGCAATTCACCGGCCGCGCCGGCGGTCCAGCAGCAGCAGCAGCAACAGCAGCAGCAGCAGCCGTCTTCTTCCTGGGGTGTTAGGGACGGTGGGAGCGAGAGGCAGCGGGGGCCGTCTTCCGTAGTGTTGACGATGAAGGGCGGTAGCAAAAGTGGCGGCGGCGGTGGCGGCGGGAACACCGGGGCGGGGGTCTTGGTGCTGCCCCGGCGCCCAAGGGGAGGATCGAACCCGCAGGGGATGGCGGCGGCGGCGGCGGCGGGGGGGGAGGCGAAGTACGGCAATGGGGGGCGGCAGGACGAGGACGCGCAAGAGCGGCAGGAGCTACTCGAGGAGGAGGAGGAGCAGGAGCTGCAGCTACGGCAAGGGGTAGCAGCAGCCCCCTCCGAGGAGGCCTCACGGAAGAAGTGTATCAAGCAGGTGGGCGAATAGCTCTCTTGCGGGCAGGGAACGTGTTCGTTGATCTGTTTTTACGATCGTCGTTTCTAGTTGTCTGTCGTTTTGGTTGCTCTGTCGTAGGGGTGTCTGTGTTGCGGTATGTAACTGTGTGTACGGGCGAATAGCCCAAGCGAACGACACTTTGAGGGCGCCTCACGGTGATGGCAGATGATGGTTGCTCGGCACGTGAGAGTAAGAGTGTCGTCTCGATGCGTGCGCGCGAGAGCAAGAGCATTGTGAAGAAGACGGGTCGGTACCAAAAGCACGACGAGATCGGTCATGGGTGTCATGCTTGACGTCAAAGGGCGTTCCGATCGTAGACAAACGGTTGGTTGTGTCTTCATGTCCGGGGAGGGGAGGTGTGCACCCGCATCTCCGACACAATTATTTTCCGTGAACCCCCTCCCTCCCTCTTTCCCTCCTTATGTCCCTCGTGCCCTTCCCGCTCGTCCTCGCCCGCGCCCTCCAGGCCCAGAGGCTGCTGCGCAAGACTCTCCTACCCTTTCGATTCGGGCCCTACGAGGTCGTCAGCTTCGGGATCGTGTCGCCACGGCCCGGGTTTCACACGAAGGCGTTCATGTTCCCGCCGGGGTACCGGTGCACTCACTCGCGATTTGTGCGGTGTAATTCCAAACAGGTCAGAGCGAGAAGAAGGGGTACGCAGATAGGGCTGGGGGGGGGGGGGGTTGGGGATTTGTTGTTTTGTTTTGGGGATTTCTTGTCTTGTCGGTGTTGTTGTTGCTGTTTTTGGATAAACGGTCGTGGTTTGGGTACATGTATTGGCTAGGCTAGGCTAGGTCTGTGGCGTTCGTCGTTGAGGAGGTGATGTCATGAAATGCTTTGGTTCGACGAGGGTAAGAAACTTGTCGCCATGCCGGCTGTTCGAACTCTCATGTTGTGACAACTGCCTTTGAAGGCCACGGTGGTGAGATATTTCCTTCACGGGGGCGTCATGTACGACTGAGAAACGAGCGGTTGCCAAAAAAAGTGTTGGCAAAGGAGGAGGGCTGAGGGCGTAGCGGACCGAACGTGTCCAACCTCTCAACGGGAGGAAAGTAACACCCGCGCGTGCACCCCGAGCGCCTATCGGTGCCTCACCAGTAGAGCAATGCATTCTTAACCCTGTTTCTTGTTCCCCCTCTCCTTGTCATCTGGCTCGCTCTTGGTTCTTTCTTACGGCTCCGCTAACTGCCTGCTTGGCGCTTACGATATTTCCCGCTCACGTTCCGTCGCAGTATCCGGGGAAGAAGCTTGTGGTTCGGTGCGATTCCGAGGTGGTTGAAGGGGAGCGATCCCCGCTGTTCCAAGTGGAGCACTGCGGACAGGTACGGGCTTTCTTTTTTTTTTGGGGGGGGGGGAGGGTGGTTTACTTTGGTTTGCGTCACGGGCGGTCATCGCCTCTCTACTCCTTCCCAGCCTGGGACACCCCGTCGGCGTGTGCACACGGCCTCTGCTGCTGGCCGTTGTTGCTGACGGACGGTAATTTGCGCTGGGATTTGTTGCTGTTGCTGTTATTTTCGTTAAACCAATTTGGTTGGCTGTGGTACCGTGGTGTTGCTGCTGGTGTTTTCTGGTTATGCTACAGCAGTCGGTTTTTTTCCGCCATGCCTTCAGATTCTCCGTCCCGCCCTCCGTGTTCCTTAAAACAGCGGCGTTCCGAATAATGTCGACCACATGATCCGCGGTACAAAACCATTATCGATGCCCATGATATTCATACGACGGATGATGGATCCGTGACGCATGTTTTGCACGCGTTGTTCTTCTTCTCCATGATTCGTGGTTGGTGCAGTTGCTGGCCGAGGCCGCGTCGGGGATAGAGGCGTGGCACGCATGCCTTCAGCTGGACGGGGCTCTGGCTCGGCGAACGGTGTTTCGCCTCGTAAGGTATGCTTCGCAATGGATACCGACCGCGTTTGTTCGAGTCCCTTTCTTGGCTATTAAGGTTTGTCGTGATCCCACCACACCCTCGTCTATGTGAACCTTGCTCAAGGCACGCGGTACAGGAGCAAGGAGTCGCAGTTCTGCAAGGGAACCTATAGAACCGAAAACAGAGGCTCTTTGGTGTTTTCCGCCCCCGACGCGAAAACCACACAAGCACACCCCCTCTCCGGCCCGCCTCGTCGCGGGGCCCCCTTCTGCTGTGACTCCCTCATCCATTCGTTTCGTTCGCTTTGTCTCCTTCTCCCCTTGGGCTTTGGCGGGGAGCAGGTGCAAGTCTGTGTTGAACCGGCTGTGCTGCAACGAGGACGTGATAGCGTTCCTGGAGAGCGTCGACCCGGCAGAGGTATGCATGCCAAGATGAATTACAGTAGTGGAAATCTTGTATTGCCGTCATATTCTGCTGTCGTCGATGCCTTGAACTGCAAAACACCCCCCAACAGTCATCGCACGCGGTATTTCAAGCTATTTATGCTGCTGTCGCCATTGCCTTTTACGAACCAACGAGCGCGGGGTACAAGCGAACCACCGAAAGCAGTTGTACATGTAGAACGAGAAAAAAGTAGTTCGTGTCTGACAGAGAAGCTGTCTGGCGAATCGTTTTTGGCCTTTGTTCAACAAGAGAGGTTTCTTCTGTGTTTGACTAGTAGCCGTGAGGACAGTGTGAACCCGTGTCACCGTTTAATGCTATTTGTCCGTAAGCGTGTAAAACTGGCCAAGCGTAAGATATACGAAGTATTTTTTTTTCACGATCGCCTTCCCCTCCACCACCACATTTGTCTCTCTCTTTCTCTCTCTCCCCTCCCCTCTCTATCTGCCTATCGTGGTAATATTATTATACAGTTTTTTTGCTCTTGTTTCGTCTCCCTGTATCTAGCCGTGCACCCCTTCCTCCAGTCTCGCCGCCATCACCCTCCCCACCCCTTGCGGCGTGCTTGCGTGCTGCAAGGTTTGTTGCCCTTGCCTACTCTCCGCACTCCGCGGTTTTGTGGTGCGCCCCGAATAGCAAATGAACATGTATACAACATACCACGTGTGTAATACATGTCGAGTTTTTTCCCGCGGAAAAAAGAAGCCCGATGTTTAAAAAACTAATTTTGGCGCGCTTCAACGACGACACGGCGGTAGGTGCCGGGGTACCACACCAAGATCACGCGGCCGGTGCACATGCGCCTTGTGGACCAGAGACTCAAGCGGGGTGGCTACGTCAACGAGTTCGCTTTTGTGAGTCTCGCCCCCGCTCCCAAAGAAGCAAAGGAGGAAGAGAGTGTAAAATAGGGTTTCGTCGAAACCTCCACCTTGGTGTTAGCCTCGTGCGGGAGGTGTGATGACGGTTTTGCGAGATTCGAAGCGCTTCCTTGTGTGGCGGGAGGAAGGGAGTCGGCAAGAAAGGTTATGTGTATGTGTGTAATGTATACGTGCGTTTCGTCTACGCTTGTTGCGCTCAACGCAGCAGTAAGTAGAGTGGACCCATCCTCATTTGCTGCTGCTGCTGCTGCTGCTGCTGCTTTATGTATCTCTAATGCCACGGCGCGCCACGTTCTGCCGGTTACATGCCATGCTGTTTCGTTTCGGAATAGGCGAGCGACGTGCGGCTAGCGTGGTCCAACGCGAAGCTTTTCAACAGAGAGGGGTCGGAGCTGTGGTTGGCGGCGGACCGGTTGTCGCGAGAGTTCGAAGCGCTGTTCTGCGAGTGGGTCATCAACCCACCTGATGGATACGGGTGCGTGTGTGTGTGCGTGTATGTCTTTTTTGTTAGTATTGACCGCGCTAACGGGCTGACCAATGAAAAGACGCCAAGTATGTGTGTGTATGCCTTCGTATTACTCGGTGGTGTCGGTGGCGCTTACCGGCTGACCAATGAAAATGCGTCAGTCGTACAAGCAGTGTCGTTGAGCAAAGAAACCACCGAACGCGCTATGCAGGTGTTTGTGTGCGTCTGATCATGTTTGTTTGACTGTTCAACATTTTTTGAAGATGGGGCGATTGGTTGGTGAAGAGATATTGCAGCGGAACCTCCCCTCCCATCCCCTGTTTAGAGTCTTGACCCCCGTCGCCCTCCCCCCCCCCCCCCCGTTGACCGGCTCAACTCGCTTTAACTCGCTTGGTGCACGCCACAGGAGAGGCACGCAAGGGAATGCGCCCGCGCGAGGGCCGTGGGACGACTGGCAGGAGCTGAGGTACTTCGACAACCTCCAGCGCTGCAGGGGGTGTGCCAAGGTGTGTGTGTGATGTGCAATGTGTATCCCCGACCATCGTCATTGTTGTCGTCGTCGTCTCTCTCACTCTCTCTCTCCCTGGACCTGTCTCTGCCGCCCTCTATTCTGTCTCTCGCGCTATTTCTCTTTATATTGTGTATCACCTGCCACCTACATCTCTCTACCTACGTTTAGTTCTGGCAAAGGTGTGGAAATGTGGGGTAGTTGACCCGCCCACGTAACATGTGACATGAAGACATATGCATAGAAAGGGCCTATTCTCGCACACTAAAAAGGTGCAGCACACAGGAATGACTAGCCCCGCTGAAGCACTCATGATTTATTTTCCCCGTTGTCCCGCATGCTTTTCCGCAGCCGTCCGTCCATCTACCGTTGATTCAACCAAACCAATTACGTTCAACCCGACCCCCTCCCCCCCGACGCCACCGTCCAAGTACAGTGGTACGCACGTTAGCCATTGATCTGCACGTCTCGTCCGATTCAATCTCCTCCCACGTGCACCATTCCGAAGACAGCACACCTCGTCGCACTCTCTCATTCGCTTCTCACCTATGATCGTGTCTAGGCGGCCACGAAGGGTAAGTCGGCGGCGGCGGCCGTGACGACGGCGGAAGAGGCGGAGACCGCCCGCAGAAAGAGCATGCCGCCCGAGCTTGTGTGCTCGGCTTGCGAGGACGAGTGGCACGCGATCTGCCTCGGAGACGGCAACAACGCCGGCGGCGGGAGTGGTCCGGCGGCGGTGGCGGCGGCGACGAAGGCGTCCTTGGAAGGACGGCCGTTTCTGTGCCCCAGGTAGGTCTCGTTGTCGATGGGTCCTGCGTGGGTTTGGGGGGGGGTACAGGTGGTTAGCGGTCCCAGCTTTCGTGTCAAAAGGCCTTTGCGTGCGTTTTGTGTTGTGTTGTAGAAGAGGGAGGGTACAGCAGGGAGGGAGGCGGGGGAGACAACAAGGGCAGTATACATCCTTACCAGGCCGATGTACGTCACTTGGCACTTGACTAGTAATTAAACAAGAGCAGCGACAACTTCTTGTGTGGGCCGCACGTACGTGCGTGTTCGCCGCGGAGCTGCCGTGTAGGGTCTGCTGTACATGCGTGAGTTTTTCACGCATGTAGACTAAACCGAGGTTTTCCAAAAGCCTACCAGCAGTAGCATGCTGCTGTACGCGCTCCCCCGCCCCGGAGTCAGCACACTCGCTTTGTGCCCGCCCCTCTCCTATTTTTCCCGCAAATCTGGCATCTTTTGCGCCATACACACACGAAAAAACAACTCTTATCTCTTAAAAAGATGCACGGCTTGGGCCAACGGCGGCGGGGTTGGCGGAGGGTCTCGAAGCATGGCGGCCGGTGCCGGTGCTGGTGCCCACCCCACCGCTAAGAGTCAAGGAGAAGAAGAGGGTACTGGTACTGCTGCTGCTGCTGCTGCTGCTGCTGCTGCTGCTGCTGATAGTGGTACTGGCGGAGCTAGTGCTACCGGTAGGGCCAGGGCGGCGGCCCCGCAGTTTCAGCCGCATCCCAGCCTGCCGGCGGGGTTCCAGCTTCGAGGTACGCGGCAGAGGACGTTACTTTGTATGGCGTGCAACAATGTTTTTTGTTCATCTGGCTACACGTGTGCTCTTCGTTTTGCACTGCAGCCCCTGCCCGACACAGGGCCTCAGGCTGGGTGCGACCATCAGGCACAGCTGTAGTACCGGTTTACTCTTCTGGGCGGCTACCCCCCTCCGCAAACAGTTTTGGCTCACGAATCTATTGAGAGTTGGCGGTGAATGAGGGGTGGGTTAAGGCGGTACGGTAGTGAAGAGAAAATGTCTTCCTTACGGGTCTCCCGTTTCGTCGTTTTGCTTTGTTTTCTGTCCTCGTGTTGTACCGGCGTGCTGCTGTATTTGCGTTTGTCGTCTCTTTTGGGTTACTGCTGTAGTGCGCCTTTTTTTGGATGCGTGCAAAATTTTCACGGCGAAGGAAAGTGCTGTAGAGTATTTGGGGTGGGCTACACTAGGCTAGCTAGAATATTCCCGCTTCGGGGGATCCCCCTCGTTGCTTTTCTTCTTTTGATTTTTACAAACGCCGCACCCGTCCCGCTGCCACTGCCTGCTGCTGCTGCTGCTTCTGCTGCTGCTGTTGCTGCTCGGTATTTGCTGTCGCCGTCTGCTGCTTCGGTCGTCCGTGCGGTGCAGATGATCCAACACCGTCCACCGCGACAACGGAGGCGGCGGCAGCAGCGACAGCAGCGACAGCAGCGCCGCCGCCGCCGCCGCCGCCGCCGCCGCAGGTGGTGCTCACCCCGACGGGGTCTGTTGTCGTCGGCACCGAGGCGGCGAACGCGTGCGCGAAGGCCCACCGGGGCAGGGTCTCTTCGGACCAGAGGGTGAGTCCACTAGACTGCATGCCGTACACAAGAAGAGAGCGGGTGATCGCACACCCCGTAGACCGGACTTCGGTACTTTAGCGTATGTTGCTCCGCAGCCAGCCGGCAGGGTGTCCATGCCGCCTGTACGGGTAGTCTGTCTTGGCACGCGCATTTTGCTTCGCGGCTGGCAGGTATTGGTAGCGCCAAGGGCCGACAAGGGCGGTCTGTCTTTGGGGGGGGGCAAGATGTGTGTCGTCGACACGGGAGGTTGCTTTCCTTGCTGCACGTATATTCGTGTGTGCCGTTCGGTTTGTCGTGCGCGCCCCTCTTGGTTGTGGAGCAATCGAGACTTTTCGAAAGTCGGTCAAAAGTAAATAAAGGGTGTGTGATCACTATCACTCGCACTTTTGAGTTACGTTTATCTTGGCGGTGGTAGCGATGTTATGGTGTTGGTGTTGGTGTATTGTGGTGATGGTGATGGTGTTGGGTGGCACTACGGGTCGGGTGGGGGGTTTTGGTAGCGTTATGAGTTGTGGTAGTCTGGCTGATGTACGTACTAGTCGCTGCCTTGCCTCTGCTTCTGCTGTGTGTTTTGTTGCCGCGTTGCCGCTGATTAACGTCCAGTTGTCACTCACACCCGTCTCCCCCCCCTCCCCCCCCCCCCTCCCGCGGCGCTACGCGGAACTGAAAAACCAACCCCGAATAAACGCACTGTTTTTTTTTCTGAAGACGAAAGCGACCGCAAGGAAGCGTGACGTGGTCTTTACGGTGTCGGGCCAAGCGGGGGAGGACAGCGCGTACTATCTTGTGGTGGCCGGATTCGACAGGCGAGCATGCATCGAATCAAATGTTAATGTTTGCTGTATTCTTCGAATAGCAACCAAACCAATTCTTCCGTAACCGTCCCTGGATTTTTGTTTTTGAGCCCCGTTTGTTTTATCGCCGGTTCTGTCAGGACCGGCGAGCACCAATTATTGCTCATTCGATCGTACATACATGTTCCTGCCCCTTTCTTTGTATTATTAGTGCTTCTTGAGTGTGTTTCTTGTTTTGCGGTGATGTGATGATAGCCTTCGCCGCCGGCCGTGATGCTGCAGGCTGCTGTCGACATTTCTTGTAAGCTTTTTCCGTTTTCTTGGCTCACGGGAGGATTAAAATTCTAGGTTGCACCATGTAGTCACCGCACAATTTTGTTGTTCTTTACACGCCTATACGCACGTTTCCACTACACGTTTTTTTTCTTCTCATATAATGTTTTTTCTTTCTTCGCTTTTTTTGTTTTTGGTTTCCGTTCTTGACAGAGTGACGGAGAGCATCGATCCCGCCGACGGCGGTGTCGGCCTTGGAGCCGACGGACACCTCGGGCTCATCGCTCCCGACATCAAGATACGGGTGGAGGGGCTGCCAGGGGCGGACAGCTGCGACTTGTACGCCTTTAAGGTTGTATGCCTTGAAAGAATGGAATGCTTTAAATTTAGACAATGCGGCACCTGGCTAATCCAAACATGACTGAACGGAGCGGGGTACTAAGTCCTTCAATAGGGGGGCTTTTAAAATAGAGGACAGGAAATGCTGGTGGTGTTTGTGCTACGGTTGTGTAACATGGGGAAGCTTTGGTTTGGATTGCCGTTGTTAACCTATTTCCTTTTTTCTTTTCGGAAATTCGGCTCTGAACCCAAAACGATTGCGCGCAAGCAACCAAATCATTTCGTACACAATCTTGCATGCGTGCAACGCACGACGGTGTCTGAACATGTGGGCGTGAGCAGGTGTCAAGAGTCACGATCCCTTCCTTGCACTCTGTCGCCGAATATTGCCGTATCACGTAGCCCCCCTCTTCTCGCCTATTCTTAATTAGCTTTTCGGCCGAAAGTAAACCTGGTACTCCAAATTAACGCCTTCTTCTGTGGACCCCCCCTTTGTTCCTTCACCGTGCCCCCGCCCCTTGTTTGCGTCCACCGCTTCCCTCCTGCCTCCTTATGCGGAACCCCCCCTTTTCTTCCTTCACGGTGCCCCCCCTTGTTTCGTTTACCGCTTCCCTCGACCTGTGTGGCCGCCGATGCCGTGCCGTGCAGAGTGCCGCCCATCGGCGAGAGGACGCGGGCAGGGCGGCCGTAGAGAGAAGCAAGGCCCTCGGCGCCCTCCAGGCATGTCAGCGGCTGCAGTATCAACCAACACGGGTCGTTGCCGTGGACATTTTTTTTCCGTCCTGTTACCGTTGATGCTAAGAACGATGATATGGATTTCAAGGCGATTTTGGTGGCCGTTGATTGTGGTATTTTTTTGTCAGTGTTGGTGTTATTTGTTGGTGTAGAGTGAAACAGGTAGGACTAAGCACAGATGCGAGAAAGGCCTGGAAAATGCCGGAAAACATCAGCGCACACTAGACGAGCCATACACAAAAGTAATGTCAAACTTAAGACGTCGGCAATCTACACACATCAGCTCAATACAACTAAACATCCCACCGTTATTTTATTCAAATCCAGAAATGTCTCACCCCTCTCCCTACCAAATGGTCTAACAACTACGGCATGAGTACCTCCCCCCCCTTACCAAAGTCCCCATCGCGTGGCGTGTATGTACTCAGGCCGTTCGCAGAAAGCTCCGGTCTCGGCTGTCGGAGGAGCGGTGGCACTGGTCACGCCGACGGGGGCGGTCAGGGGAGGAGCGGCAGACCTGTTCCAAGGCGGACACGTACGCGGCGGCGAAGGAGCAAGCCGCGAAGAAGCGCAGGTGTGTTGTGTGTGTGTGTTTTTTTTTATTATTATTATTAGCATCGACGGCGCTAACTAACCGGCTGGCCAATGAAGAGACGTCAGTCTCAGTGCGCCTGGAAAACACGAAATGCTTCTAAAGGCCATGATCTGGGACTCCCGTGAGGGGGGCGTCATGGGGAAGGCTATGCTACTCTCGCGCGTGTGTGTCTATTCTACTCTCGTGTGTGTTTGTGTTTCTTTGATTATAGCATGGCGCTAACCGGCTGATCAATGAAAATACGTCAGGCTAGTAGCGGGATGTAAAACACGAACACTTTTCTAGTCAACGGGCTGTTAAAAGGGTTCTACCGACAGGAGGGGGGCGCAGGAGTTGGACGACGACAGTGTCCTGCTTCTGAAGTACCTCTAGCTCAACGGGACGAGTTCAATGACGCAAACAAGACAACGGGTGCCAACATGAACTACAGCGCGTGATCAGCGAATAAAATGAAAAACCTGGACAGCCCAACTAGAAAGGCTAGATAGAAACGAGCGAAGTCCGGAAGTCGGGAAAAAATCAAACAAACGGAACCACGTGAAACGGCCACGGGCCCAAGAGCTTCGTGCAACAACCAACCACACTCGCCGACCGACAACATCTTGAGACAAACTAAGCCAAAGCCTGTGTGTAACCGCAACGTGAGAGGGGCAGCAGGAGTTGTGACCGGTGGCCAACGCGCCCGCGCACCTTGGAGCAGATGGCGTCTACACACGCGCCTTGTGATTTTCGTGGGCATCGCTGTCTCTTGCATTTGTCAACGAATGCACCAGTACTACTGCTGTAGGCCCACCCGCACAGAAGGCTATTGTTTGCCTTGACGGGCACCGTTGAAGACGTGAATGGTTGAGATTGCGCGGTTGCTGGGAGAAGGCACCCCCCCCCCGCCCCCGCCCCCGCTCCCGCGTGCTCCGGCGCCCTTGGCGTCGTTAGTCTTCCTCGGTTCCTCGGGATGTTAGGAGCCCAGGACGACTAAGGGCGCCAAGGGCGCCGGAGCGCGCGGGAGCGGGGGCGGGCGGGCGCCTCCTCCCAGCAGCCGTGCAATCTCAGTCATTCACGTCTTCAACCATGCTCTTCAACGCCCACAACTGCCTTCTCAGCCTGTACCGGGAGGACCCACACGTTTGACAAATGAAAAAGCGGCGGCGGCGGCGGCGGCGGCGGCGGCGGGCAGAAATGGCCACCATAGCCATAAGGCGTGTGTGCGTAGGCCATCTGCTCCAAGGTGCCGGCGCGCTGGCCACCGGTCACACTGGACTTGTCGCCGGCGCTTGAGGCGGCCACCTTCCTAACAAGAACCAGGAGTGCCGTAGAAATCTCTGCCCCCCGGAAGAGGCGGCGGCAGGCGGGTTTGCCACCTCTTCTCCGAGGCGAAGAATCACTCCTCCAGTCACAGCCAACCCGGTTGCGGTGGGGTCAAAATACTCCACCAAGGCCTAAGGCAGCCCAGATCGGATGCTAACCCCTGGGCATAATATCTACCGCAGAGAGACAAACAAACCCGCAGAAACACGACACGATCGCTGAAGTAGTGGTGCGCGGATTTTCCGACAGGGTTCCCCGCGGAGGGGACTGGACAGACAGACAGACGTCCAGCCTGGGGATCCAGAGAAAGAGACAGCGTGTGTGTTTTGTCTCTGTTTTTGTTTTTTGGATCGATGGCACCACCATCTAGCGGGCTGACCTACTGCTGTGGGAAATCTTGCACCACCGCTCTGCTTGACGCGGCACACGAAGAGAAGAGACGAAACCCGCCCTTGTAACCTTAAGACGTGCTACTGTACGTGCTTTGTAGGTGCACGCTTCGGCTGCCTGTGTTTTGGGTTCAGTCCTCGGTGCGGCCAAGCCCCCGCCAGACTTGTTGCGCCAATCGTGTTGGGCAGGGGTATCGGGGGAGCGGTGTGATATGATGTATCTATCGAATGCGGAGAGAGAGCCGTGGGCGGCCTGATTGCACCACGCCCCACCAGCGGCGGCAAAATGTTTTGGGCTTTGTCCCCGCCGGCGCTCCGTCGCGTGGTCTCGGTTGCATCCCTATTGTTGGGAGTGATTGTGTTGTAACACCAGCTCTCTTCAACAAAGACTAAAAAGGGGAAGTCGGTGTTGTGTTGTGTTGTTGTCTGCTCCTTCGCTCCTTCTTGAATACCTACGTTTCAGTGTTGGTGCTGCACAGTCAGTGCCGTGTGCTTTCCTCTTGTATTCCCCCCCTGCCTGTCTGTCTGTCTGTCTTACGTATCCGCCTAGTCTGTCTGTCTTGTCTGTGTCCGTATGTTGTCTGTCTCATTGCCTTTCTTGTCTTATGTAACTGCTTTTTCTGACTGTCTTATGTGACTGTCTTCATCTGTCTGCCTCGTACATATCGGTCGGCAGGGAGGATACGCAGATGGGGCGACCAGCTGCGGCCCCTCTCGAGTCGAGCGAGCTTCTCCCACCGACCCTGGGAAAACCGAGTCCGCTGTTTCCATGGTGCGGCACAGTAGTAGTCAGTCATCGCATTGCACTTGCACAAGTTAGAAGACTGGCCTTACGTCGAAGGCTGATTATTGACTGACGTCATAGACTGACGCCAGAGAGCGTTCACTCTGAGGGTGAGAAGATCCGGATCTCTTGTGTTACGTTGCACGAAGGAAGTGCGTGTTCTTTCACGTCCGAATGTCGGTCTTCCGCAAGATTTTACGAGCGGCACCCCGTTCAGTTTTTGACGCATGGGTTGAAGCAGCCTCTATCCAGCAGCCCCACCTTCCTATCCCGCACGGGTGTCTGTTCGGTGTTTCTGTCTCCACTGGGCTTCGACACAGCAGCAGCAGTAGAAGTGGGTCTTGACTGAGATCGCCGAAGCATTGGTGACACTTGCCGTACGAACCCATGCCCTGTATGACTCAATAGTTGGAATGATTTGGAACGGTGTGACTCAAGTGAGATGTGCTCATACCTCGCTGCTGTACCGCAGAATACCCCCCCCCCCCCCCCCCCCCCTTCCGCGTCTTCCCGCGATACCTCTTGCCCACACACCCCTCCCTTGCCCCCGCTGATTGTTGTTCGTGTTGCCCTCTGTCGCTCCAGCGACCCTGCGTTGTCCGGGTGCTCCAAGACCGTGGAGCAGGCTCTCATGGCGTGGGACTTCCTCTCCTCTACGCGCGACTTGGTGGGGATGGTACTCCCTCCGACGAAGCGCATGATCCACGCGCTCACCCCCCCCACGGGAAAGGTGCGCGAAGCGCCCGGTTGTACCAGACCATGTGTACAAAAGTGTGGTATATACGGCATTGCGCGTTTTTTTTTTAGCACGATTGTTTGGTGTCAGGAGAAGGAGTCGGTTACGGTTGGTTCATGGCGTTGATTGAGATGGCAAGAAATTGCTTCTGTTTCGCCTATTATAACCGATGCTGCTTGTCTTCGTCTTGTGGGTTTCCGCACCGTTGTGTAGCGGGTGCGGCGTGGTTCGAGAATTAGGAAAGTGTGTGTGTGTCGGGGGGGGGGATTATCTGCTCCACTCCGCGACACCCCCTTTCGTCTCTTCTTCCAGCGTTGTTTCTTTTTTTGGCGCTCCTCTGTCTGTCGCTGCTCTCTCCCACGCACCCTTTTGTAAGAAATGGCCCGCAAAAGACCCCGAAAACTCGTCTGTCGTATGTACATAGCTTTTGCTTAGCCCTTGCCCGTTGTGGAGACACTTTCGCACAGTCGCGGTGGCGGACGGGTACTCGGCACCAGGACAACCAGGTATCGCCCGCGTTCGAAACACTTTTAATGAGGAGTGCTAATTTGCGCGCGCTACTTTCACGTTGCTCGTTTTTTGTTGCGGCTTCTTTTTTTATCACGCAAGCAGGCCGTCGCCATCCCCACGCCATCAGAGCTGGCCTTCTCCGAGGCTTGCATGCTGCTTACCAAGATACTCCTGGTGGAGGTGCGGGACGTCCTGCGGAGGCACATGTCCAAGAAGCTGGTCGACGACGTACTGGCGCAGAGGTGGGATGGTTGTTATCTCTGCGTCAGAGGTCGGGCTGAAGCCAGGGTCAAGATTGGTCTTAGTGTTTAGGGGCTTCGATTGTGATTTTGGGCGATAGAGGTGGGGTTGTTATTTGGCTTATCTCTGCGTTAGAAGTTGGGCTGAAGCCACGGTCAAGATTGGTCTGAGTGTTTAGGGAGTTTGGTTCTGGTTTTGGGCGACAGAGGTGGGGTTGATAGGCTTTTTTTCTGCGTTGGAGTTGGGCCTATGTCAAGAACAGGATTTTTTTCTAACACCGCCTTTTCAATCTGCTTGCTTCACCTTTCTTGTTGGAAAACAAACCGTGTTGGCCTGCTGTTGTGGGGGGATTGGGTCCACACCTCACCCTGTTTTGTTTTCCCCCAGACCGGTGAACCTGCTGACCTGGCCAGAGGTGGCTGGTGATGCCTTGGTGGCGTTGGCGAACCATCGGGCACACCCGGAGATGCGGACGAGTGAGATGGCGGCGCTCCTCAGCGTCCGACCGTCGGGCTGGCTCGCGAGGTGCGTTGTTGTTGTTGCTGCTGCTGCTGCTGCTGCTGATGCTTTTGTTGTTGTTTTTCTTATCAGCCATTTGTTGTGTCGTCTTTGTTATATTTCTTGTTTTTGCTGCTGCTGCTGAATCCTACCAGCCCTGTAGCTGTTGTGTGGATTCTATTTTTTGTATGTCTGCAGCCTTCGTCGGTTTCCCCCGAATAATGGTGACCGACGGAACTCTCACAAAGGTCAGTCGCGGGACAAGCGCACGATGCTGCTGGGACCCACTCTTTTTTTTTTCGGCCACAACAGCATCGTCAGGTGCTCTTTTTTTTTTTGCAGCATCAGCATCATCAGGTGCAACAGAACGCAACGCAGACTGAGAAAGGGATCATGGCTTGAACCCAGTTGCCCGCAGGCAGCAGCAGCAGCAGCAGCAGCAGCAATCTTGCGTGGGGTGTGAGACGTTAGCCAGTGGGAAAAAGGAACCCCGCGACCCCCCGCCGTAACCCCGTCCTGCCTGCCGCCCCGTCTGTTCCCGCAGGTGCGGAGACATGGTGGCGATTTTGATCTCGAGGCCGCTGGCGGCGGCGTTCGTGCGACCGGTGGACCCCGCACAAGTGCCCGGGTACGCGGACGTCGTGTCCAAGCCTATGGACCTGGTGAGGCTCAGCTTTTCTTGGCCTGTGTGTGTGTGTGTGTTTGTGTGTTTTTTTGTGTATTTTCTTCGTCCGCTGGGAGTGCCGGCATTGCGTAGGTTGGTTGTTACATACGGTGATTCGTGGGCTGAAACCTTGATGTGCGTGCTGTGCCACTGCAAAAGTGGTTGTTCTGGTGTCGATTTTGTGTCGATTTACTGGTGCTCGGGCCTTCCTTCCTCCTGGCGTTCAACAAATCGAAAACTTTTAGCAGATTGATGTTATCGCTGTGGTGTGCATTGTGGTGTTGCTTTTGTTTGATTTTGTTTGCTTGGTGACGCCGCTGTTCATCTTGGGATACCTGGTGGTACTCGTACTGACTGCTGCAGCGTTGGTTCTGCTTCAACATTTCTTTGGTGTCCAAACCGGCTGACACACACACGACGCTGCGGCGTGTGTCTCCCCTCCTTCGTCCCCCCCCCCCCCATGCCCTCTCTTCTCTGGGCGCAGAGCACCGTGCGCCGAAGGCTCTGGAGCCGGCGCTACCAGTGGCACCAAGAAGTTGTCGACGACCTGCGTCTCGTGTGGTCCAACGCGAAAGTGTTCAACCAGGTACTTCGTTGGTTGCGCGCGAAGTAGTCCGCCTCTTTTGTCGTCTTCGCATCATACATACGAATGATGGTTCCGATACTTCACACCGATACTTGGTGCCCTCAACGAACGGTAACGGTCACGTATGCCTACACACTGGCACCATGTTTTCTGGGGGCACCGTGACACGCCGCAATCTCCCCCCCCGCCCTCCCCATGGTTCTCTTTTGGATCACGATGCAGGAGAACACGGACTTTTGGCACGCCGCGGACTCGCTCGCGCTGCTGACCGAGTCCCTGTACGAGTCATGGGTGTTGCAGCCGGAGAGACGGAGAGACGCCGAGAGCATGAAGGAGGCGGGGCTGGGAGTCGTGGACGCTCCCACCCCCGCCGCCTCCGCCACCGCCGCCGCCGCTGCTCCGGGGGCGACGACGCCAGCCATGGGCGCGCAGGTGGGAGGGGGCTTTGAGATCGACTCTGCGTACCCCCTCCCGTCTGCTACATTGTAAACGTAGCATGGATGTGTAGATTCAAAGGAGTAAAGAAGGATACACACGGACATGTCAGAGGGCGTGGCCCCAGTACGCGGCATGCTTTGCGGTCGTGTGCGCCCAGGTTCACCACCGTTTCGTTGTTGGATGTGGTACATGCCTCGTTAACGTAGAATACCGGTGCTGGACCATTTTCCGGAATACTCCTGCAGTTGTACAGTACGGCCGCTTGACCCTCGTTCGTGATGACCGTTATCGTATCTGCTACCGCGCAGGTTAAGCAAGAGGAGCACACAACGCCAGGTACCGCCACCGCGGGTGAAACCGCCGCCGCCGCAGCCGGCGGGGTGGTCGTGGTCAAGAAGGAAGATGGGCACCCCGCGGTCGGCGCTGCTGGCACAGACGCCACCGGTGCCGCGATGCCCTCCACGCCGCAGGCGGCGGCATCGGGGGTTGTGCCTGAGACCCCGTTGTCCTCCTCCTCCCCCGCCGCCGCTGTGGGGACGGACATCAGCGCGGCTTCTACTGCTGCTGCTGCTGCTAGTACAACCACGGGGATGGACGTCGATCAGAGTGGGGCTGGGGACGCTGACGCGAGTATCACTGCTGCCGCCGCCACTGCTGTCGTTGTCGCCACGGTGAAGACCGAGCAGCAGCAGGATACGCCGGCGGGAGCAGCACAGGAAGCAGCAGCAGCAGCAACATCAGCAGCCCGGCTTAGTCCCAACGGCGACGGCAGCACCAGCGGCGGCGGCAATAAATCGAGTAATTCCGTCGAAGCGAACGGGGCTGCTTCGACCACCGGCACCAACGGCGGCGGCGTGAAACAAACCGAGTCGGAGGGCGGGCAGCAGCGAGGAAACGGGGGCACCGCCCCGGCGATCACCACCACCACCACTGCCCCCCCTCCTGCCCCCGCCCGCGCCCCCGCCGGCATCTCCCGCAGCACCTCCACCGGCGGCCGGCCGGAGCGGCTTCCCCTCGACCCGGCCTCGGTGCACCCGGCCTTCGCCGGGAGGCGGCCGCTCTCCCGGCACGAGTCGC
>FN649726.1:2772839-2800215 GCA_000310025.1 Ectocarpus siliculosus | reverse complement strand
ATTGTTTAACGCCCCACAAAAAATTTTTTTTGGGGAAAAAAAAAAATTTTTCGGGGTTTCCCGGAAAAAAGGGGGTTTTAATTTAAACTTCCTTTTTTTTTTTTGTTGTTTTTAAAAAAAATTTTTTTTTGGGAGATTTTTTTTTTTTCCAAATTTTTTTTTGAAAATTTTTTTTTCAAAACACCAGGGGGGGGCCCCCCAAAAAGGGGGTTTGGCCCCCCTTTGGGCCCCCGGGCGTTTTTTTTTTTTTAAAAAATTCTTTTGGGAAAAAAAAAAAGTTTTTGGGGGGGGGGCCCCCTTTTTTTTTTGTGGGGGGGGGGGGAAAAAAAGGGCCCCCCCCCCCCCCCCCCCCCCCCGGTACTGTGCCGACCTACCCGCTTTGTCTTGTCAAACCACCACACCGCGACAAATCGCTGTGATTGCGCTGCCCTATTGGCAGGAAGCATACATACGAGCGTAGACACCACGGGAAATGTACATTTCTTGTTTTCATGACACACAGATGACACTTTTGTCTCCTTGTCGGATCTATCTTTCCATCCATCTAGACAGGGAACCTGGATGCACGCTGTGGGTCCTACAGTGCTTGCTGCCGCACAGTCGCCCCGACAGAGCAAGAATCCCCCGTCCCCTCCTGTTTCTACCCTTTCTAAACTATCGACGGGACTGTCTAACTCCGAACGCAGCGGGCAAACGGTAGAGGAAATTGAGGAAAGTCAAAACAGACAGCTTGAAACCGCCACGGACAAAAACCGAGACCGCACGATACGAGTCAGGCACAGCTACTACCACACCGTAACGGGAGGCTCCTCTTCCGCCACATCCTCGTTGAACGCCCGATGATCGAAAACGGGGGGATTGTCGAATCTCACGCCTCGGGGGGGCTCCGCCGACATCATCGGCGCGTTCGTCACGAGAGTCGGCCCTGAGCCGCCACCGCCGCCGCCTCCGCCGCCGTCGGGTACCGCCCCCACCACTGCCGTTACCGCCGCCGCAGCCGCCGCTACCGCCTCGGATGCCACAGGAGACCTCGGCAACGTAACCGGCGTTGCCGGCGACGGTGGCGCGGTGGGGGCAGGTGTCGGTGTCTGCTGCTGCTGCTGCTGCTGCAGCGGCCGCGGCTGCGGCTGCCGCTGAGCAGCCGCCACTACGGCGCCAGGCGCCGCGGCGCTGGAAGTCGTCGCTGTTGGGGTCGGCGGCGGCGACATGGCGGAACCAGGGGGAGGCGATGCTCTGCCTCCTGCCGAGGTCGCCGTCCCTGAAGGTGCGGCCTCTGCAGCAGCCTCTGTTGACAAGCGCACGGAGAAAAAAAAGGGCGGAGGGTTCGCGGAGTTGTTGAAATACCCTACAGATCGATGACGCAGTGCATAGTATTGGCACGAACGTTGCCTACGTGATATAAAGCAAGGAGCGGGAATGCCGTTTGCCCTACGGTAGAGTTACGTCAGACGATTCCCCTTCGACCCCTCTCCCCCCACCCGATGTTTGCCATCGGGGTTGGGTTTTCGTCGCATGGCAACGACGTTGTAAAACAAGCTGCCCCCCGGTGTTTTGCCATCGGAGTTGGGTTTTCGTCGCATGGCAGCGATGTTGTAAAACAAGCCGATCATTTCGTGAGCTCGGCAACCAGGTCACCCCTTTTTTCTTTGCCTTTTTTTTTTTTTTTTGCCGTAACCATGAATGGTGGTCGAGGTTATGTTATGCCGGGTCGAGAACCCTCACTCCGCGCAACGGGGACAATCGCACCACGTTGTGTTAAATTGGTCAAGGACCCTCGAGGCAGTTACACAGTGCTTACAACTGTCTCTGGAAGTGAAAAACCAGAAAATAAATTAAGTCATACGCAGCTGTCATCCGTACGCAAGGAAGTAAGCACAAGATGCCGAACACCCTTAGCAGGATGCAGCGCACCCTTCATGCGACTCGCCGAGAATACCTCACGGCGCTTCGCGCTTGGTGATGTGAGAGACTGGTCCGGTGAGAACCCGGCGCGCTCGGTCCCGGCTTTGTAGGGATGCTAGGTCAATGATCTAACGACTACGGCATGCACAACTATGAGTACACCCTCCCCCCCCCCTCCCTCGTTATCCTGCCATGGATGATTATTTTTTCATCGAGAACAGATACGCCAAAGTCACCCCAAGGCTTTCAAGTCTACGCTTGAGCACATGGCGTGCCCCTCTTTCCTCGACATTCCTCTCGAACAACGGCCAAAAACTAGACCAAGCAAGCAAAAATAGATGGAACAATATGAAGAACGCGCACCTCTTTGGGCCTTTGTCTTCATGCGCCTTTTTTCGTTCGTGTACATCTTCTTGATCTGGTCAGCCGTCACTTCCAGCTCTGCTGGCCACCGTTGGGACAGCTGCGAGCAACCAACACGAGGGGGCGCGCGGGTTTGATTAGGCGGGAACCGACCCATGTACGCAAAAAGTGACCGCCTTCGCTTGGGTTGTGCTAATAATCTATGCAATGCTAATGTAATAAAGACGGGGTTTCGTATCCTTACCCCCACCCCGTACCCCTTAAAAACACCAACATTAACACCCTCGCGAAGGAAGGCTACTGGTAAAAATCTCTACCCCCTGGTATAAAGCATACAATAGTGCATGGACAGGCCCCGTGCGTCAGTAGGATACTTGCGTAGCCTAACCATCCTCTGCCAGGGAGGCAATGTACCCCCCGCACAAAGCAGCTCTCTCTCTCTCTCAGTCTCAGTCTCAGTCTCTCGATCACCACGCCCACCTCGTCAAATATGTTCTTCATCCCCTCGATCGCCTTCCTGGTCAATCGGCCGCTGATGAGAGGGTCAATGCCAAGAGGGGAAAAAAGGGGGGGTGGGGCAGAACATGTGTGTCACGTTTCGCGACAGGGGGAAGGGAGGGGCGTTAGGGGTCAGCAGCAGCAGCAGCAGCAGCAGCAGCAGCAGCACGACCACCACCACCATCAACAGCAAAAAAGCGAGCATAACAGTCCATCTCCCCATCCACCTCCCCCCACAAACGCAAAACACCAGAATGTGCGACAACCGCGCCTGGCGAAACCGCGTGTGACAAAAACTTGAACCCCGCCACGTTCGTGGCTCCGACGCGTGCATCACCAGGCCAACGTCGCGAACCCCTTCCCCTTCCAAAAGTCGGCCGCAGAGGCTCGCTTGGTGAGGCGGCCTCTAAATCGGCGGCGGGCTGGTTGCCACGCCACTCGCGAACCTCTTCAAGGCGGGAACAAACCGACGTGCACTTTGACGCGAAACCTAGACAACAACAGTGGCGGGGAGGTTGTAGCATCGGGGGGGGAGGAAGGCGAGGAAGGGGGGGGGGGGGGGAGGTCGCTTACCCGTGCTCCTTTGCTATCCATGCCTCGCAAGCCCCGCAGCATGTCATGGCAGGCACAGCCTCACGGGGTCGCTCCACACGTAGGGCGGGGCGAGCGGTGAGCCGTTTGCCCGCTGCAGCTCAACGCTCTGGTCCACCTGTCGTTCGGCAAACGAACCATGGCAGCAACAGCAGCAGCACACTGGCCTCCAGAAAAGGAGACGAGCATTTGAGAGTGACGCGTTTCGCGGCCGGGATTCTATTTAGTGCAGCGCCTATGTACAAGCTTGGTCAAAATGTTCGAAAATTTGTACCCCACCGAAACCTCATCTACCCCAATACTACCACCACACTCGATGCTCTCGATCCCATCTGATCAAAGTCGTGCACAGTTTAGTTTTTAACTACCCTATGGTCTTGCCCCCCCTCTTCCTGAAGCGCTCCGATCCTGCGCCACAGACAATAATCAGGTAGGTCTGCCATGCATGCCTTCACTTCTTAGTGGAGTAAGAAGGTTTGCGGCAGTCCATGCCCTCGAGCGCTTCAAATACCAATAACCGCGCTTTTCTGCTCGAACAGGGAGGTACAGAAATGTCAAAGAACAACACTTTCGCAAAACCCACATTGGTTTCGAAGTTTTCTCTAAGGGACCGGTACTCCTGGTGAAGCCGGGCGGCCTCTTTGGTGTCGTCCCTGTCTTTGAGCGTAGCGAGAACCGTCTAGAACGTCACACGCACAAACGAACGAAGGAACAAACGCACGCGCAGACACACACATACTATTGGCGGTCACAAAATGGGGCATACAGGCAGGCAGGCAGGCAGGCAGACAGACAGTCTGCACGCACCAGCGACGTGCAAGCGTACCGCTGTAAGGGATCAGAAACAGGATTCCGGCGGGCATGCAGCGGTCGTTGGAGTTTGGTTGAGCTGTCCGGTGGTGGGTGATACTCCTGCTGCGCGCTTTCGTGATGACTGGCTTCCGTGGCAGACGTCCGGGTGGTCTTAGAGGTCTGCGGTGCCTCGCCGTGATGCTTGCTTACACGAAAGCTCAAGCGTTTTCCGCGTGCGGCCGAAGTCTCGGCGATTTAAATAGTTATGTACCAGGCTGACAAGGCCCCAAATTTCCAGTGTGCCGTGGGACAACCGGTGAGGAGGGGGGTGTAGACAGCCGTACCAGCCGCAACGAAAGGCCAAGCACGACGGTTGAGGCACGTCGCACAGCACTCCAGGGCGTGGTGTGAACTAACCCCGCCTCGGTCCAACAAAACATACTCATCGTTCCGGCGAACTCCACGCACTCCCTCAACGTGTGACGGCGTCCCACCAACATGACAAGAAGAAAAAAAAACGGCCGAAGCCCGCACGGTTCATCGCGAGGCCGTCAAAAAAAATTCGGTCCGTCCAACGAGACGCCCCCAACAAACGATGAACAACCACCAGCCACCCGACACAAACTCGTGGACCTCTCGCAGCAGCAGTACCAACACCCAGCAATTGCAGAACAACCACCCACCACACCACTTGTCCTTCCCGTTCGCGTCCGCTGCGGCGCGTCGCGCACCCGCGTTACGCAGCTATGTATCTCATCTACTAATACTTTGGTTTACGGTAGGTCGGTAGCACTGACCTTCACAGCCGCCTGGGGCTGGCCGTAGACGGCCGACAGTCGCCCCAGGTACGGGTCTTTGCTGTGGGCGTCCAGGGACGACCGCCTTACCAGGGCGTCCAGCGTACGCATCGCTTCCAACACCACTTGGGCGCCGTCTCCCGCTGGCCGACCGATATCTACCCAGGCCTTGGAGTCTAACGATTTGGTTGGAAGGGGGTCAAGCGGGCGAAGGGAACGGGGGTAGGTAGACAACAACGGGGGTACGATCGGGAGGTGAGGCGGCGCTGAGGCCGGGGGGATAGCATTTGGGGACCGTGTGACACCACCACCAAAACAAAGCTACGCTGCTGGCGCGGACACGGTTTGAGAAAACACAGCTGCTGCCCGACATAGGACAAGGCTACGAGACACTTGCTGCAGGAGTGTGCGCAGCTTCGTTACGAACGCCGCCAAAGTGATTCTTCACCTTGTTCGAACCGCACCGTCGCGGCCTCGAGCTCGGGGCTCCAGTCCGCCGCGGGTACAGCCGTCGGCGTCACCGGCGTATCACCACTACCGCCCCCACTGCTACTGCCCACTCCCGCGCCCGCATCCACCGCTCCCGCCCCGCCGGGTAGGGCGGCACTGACTTGGCTCGTCGCCGTTGTACCAACGCCAGTCGTTGCTGTTGGCACGGCGGTGGCGGCGGCGGTGGCGACGGCGGGAGCGCCACCCCCTGCAGCAGCAGCAGCAGGAGCAGCCGCACCGCCCACGAATGCGGATGCGGCTGCTGCGGCGGCAGCTACAGCGGCGGACGGTTTCGCGGCTCCCACG
The DNA here is from genome assembly GCA_000310025.1 of Ectocarpus siliculosus. Classification (NCBI taxonomy): domain Eukaryota; class Phaeophyceae; order Ectocarpales; family Ectocarpaceae; genus Ectocarpus; species Ectocarpus siliculosus. The sequence goes on along the minus strand of FN649726.1, from coordinate 2,794,477 downwards.
GTCACGGATGCGGGGGAGGAGGAGAAGGAGGAGGGCTTCGAGGCGGCGGTAGCGGCGGTGGTAGCGGCGGCGACCTTGGGGCTCTTCTTGGCAGCTCCCCCCGCCTCGGCGGCAGTCTTCCTCTTCTTCTTCACCGCCGCCGCCGCCGCCGCTGCTGTGCTGCTCCCTTTCCCAGCTGGTTCGCTTGTTTGAGCGGCCTTGTTTTTAGCATTCGTGATGTGGGTCGGTTTGGTAGGACGAGCGAAGGCGGGGGGGGAGAGAAACCCGGGGTGTGCACTTTCAAGCAGGCACACATTGGTGGCTCACTTCCTGCGACGTGTGTTGCAGAATACTGGTACTTCCTCAAAGACGGCCTTCGTCGCCGCGCCAGTGATAGGATAGCGACCCAAAGTCACGCGAACACTCGACGCAAAGACGCGATGTGTCATGCGAGAATATCGATCTGCGGGGCCCCTCCTTGGCTTGAACGGTTCCATGCCGGTCAGGAAAGCGAGTGTGCCAAGCAAAGCAAACCCGCACACGTACTACGCAGAGCATCGGCGCCTCTCACTTCACAGCCAGCTTTATTTTCTCCGCCTATTTCCGCCCTTGCCGCGTATGAGACAGACAGGTTTCCTTTCCAAACGGTCAACTCAAGCGACAAAACACGTTGTAAAAAAACAATTCGCAAGGTCTCTTGACCATTTTCATGGTAAATAAACGCGTTCGTGTTCTCCTTCTGCACCTTCTTCTTCTTTGGCCGGACAATCACTTCGCTGTCGGCCCCACCGGCGTCGCCAGCTCCTCCCGGGCTCCTCTCCCCGCCGTCGTCCGAGTCGACCGTGGCAACAGCCCCTTGGTTGGCGAAGAACCCCGTGTGTACGGTCTTGACCTTGCTCGAGGCCTCCTGTCAAGGCCGGAGGGGAGTGGGGGGGGTATCGGTCGTGAATATCGGCGAGTCGATAATGAACACGAACTAGCAGCACACGACAACGATGACGCGCATGTGGAGGGAACACGCAGACAAGGGTACGGCCTCGTGATAGAGCTACATTGAGAGACAGAGAGAGAGGTAAAAGCCTTGATTGAGCAAGAGCGAGGAGTTTGACGGGGACAAGTCACCGCGGGAACCCACACGCTATCACAGCAGGTTGCCACCTGTGCTATGTACGTGCAAATATCACGGGTGGGTTGACACAGCAGACTTCGGCCTAACCCCCCTGCCCCCTTGTGGTCAATGGTCTAACCGTTAAGGCATGCAAAACATAAGAGTACGCCCTCTCCCCCCCCCCCTGGGGGCGCGGCATTCCTCTCGAGGGGATGCCCGGGTATTGTTGATCTGCCACTCGCATACGCTTGAACTCGGGAACGGGCGCTCTCTGCCTTTGCCGGGGGGAACACACAACAACACCACCACAAACCAGACCGCCGCCTGCCCACCCGTACCTTGGCGTAGTACGCCTCGACCAGCAACGTGTCGTCGATGAAGTCGTCCTCGTAGTCGAAGCTGTGCTTCCTCGTCCTCTTCTTCGCCTTGGGCTTGCCCTTGCCAACCCCCGCGGCAGCGTCGCTGCCGCTGCCGCTGCGGCCGCCGCCGCCGCCGCCGCCGCCGCCGCCGGTGACGGTGGTGCCGTCGCTGCTGTCGCCCGCCTCGCTGTCGTTCTCGTTCTCGTCGTCCCCGCTAACGCTCGCCTCCGAGGAGCTGGCCACCAGGGGCGTGCCCCCGCGGTGCTCCAGCTCCAGGCGCTCGATGAGGTCCAGCCAACCCCGGCCACGGCTCTCCCGCGTGGACAATCCCCGGGCCTTCCGCTGCTGCGGCCCGGCGCTTGCTTCCGCGGAGGTGGCAGCACCTGGTGCGCCGAGCTCATCGGCGGTAGTGGTGGCGGCGGAGGCGACGGCGCATTCGGGGTTGGTACTGCTGCCCTTGACGCCTGCTGTCTCTCCCGCCGCCGTCATCGCTGCCGCGGGACTCTCGACGGCCGTGGCTGACGGGGAGGTCCCAGTGGTGGGTGCTGCGTCCGGAGCTCCTGCCGCTCCCGCTCCGCTTCCAGCAACAGTCGGGGCGTTTGGGCCTGCCATGGAGGCGGCGGTGGCGGCGGTGGTGGTGGTGACAGCCGCGGCAGCGGCAGCGGTAGCGGCCGCGGCCGCTATTTTCGCTTTTTTTCTAGCCGCGTCGACTTCTTTCACCAAAGCCTTGAGGCTCACCCCGTCTTTGTTTGCAACAGCGGTGCAGTCGATGTGGAATCTTGTGTTTTTTGTTTTTCGAGAAAAAATCCGGGCCGAACCAGCAAAGGCGCGTTGCGGGGGATCGGGTGCAGCGTTTTGAGACGGTCCGGCTGTTGTATGATAAAGTAAACAGTAGAATCCCCGGATGCAAAATATCTGCACGCACAATCGTCGGTGCTCGTCCCATACTGCAGGCATGATGTACAACGATCAAGAGTTTAGAGTTAAGAGACTTCGCCCAACCAGACACAACTGGGTGGATAGAGGTTTAAACTTGTACCAAGTATTTAAAATGTACACTGACTCTACATAGTCTACCGATACCTACGCACACATATGTAACCGTTTTCTACAGCGTGGCTAGACCAACTACATACCACGGGATCCACCCATACTTTTGCCTTTCAGCTATTCATGCTGTGAGGGGAAAACTTGGTTTCCAAAAGTGATAGATAAGGCAGGTTTGCAATTTCACCGCGGTACTTTACCGCACTACACCACCGGCCCCGTGATCTCTAGTGAGCGACATACATACAACCCTGCTGTGCTTGCTGTTATTTTCTACTTCCTAAAATCCAAGCCGCGTGTGTGGGCGGCGAGATGGCAGCTCACATTCCCAAGTCACATGACGCTCGCTCACCTGTACCATCGAGGGGTCACACTAGCTATCGCCGGCTTCTGAGTGAGTGCTGGCATCATCGTCTGCCCTTGGTAACAACACGATCGTCTGTCCCCTGGTTCGGCCTGCGCGTGCAGCGATCGATCTGCTCCGCTGAACTGGCTGTGAATACACGCGCTCTCCTTTGGTGATTTTTGGTGATCCTGTCGGGCGCGAATATTTGCAATCCATGGATTATAAAAGAGAACCACAGTCCAAACATCCGGACGGATCGAAACCCCGGGAAACCGCCCGGAGTGTCCCCGAAGAGGTTCTCCTCTCTCCCTCTCAAATTCAATATTATCTCGGAGCCTGGATCTAACGCCCGTTGTCTTCGGAAGCAGAGCTCTCGTCTGCAGCAACAGCCTCAACAGTCCATACTGCCATACTGGCACATATTTCACGCCAAGGCCACCCTTCGCACCCGGGATGCCCAGGAGACGCTAGGCCTCAGAGGAACAGGAGGACACGACGACACACAACGCCCCGTACTTAGAGGAGTGCTCGTCTCTCTCTGTGTGTGTGTCTATCCGCGTGTGGTGCTGCTGTTGTTGTGCGTTTCTGCTGCTGCAAGCAATTGTTGCTGTAGATTTTGTGAACTACATACAGCAGTATTCTTTTTTTGGTAGATATAACCTGCTGCACGGTGCTGCCGTGATGGATGTCAGTCATCATGGGGCCGTCAAAATCTGTAGGCATCGTTTAGTTCGCACACCGCAGGCCCGCTCAACAAACTCGAGACGCGGCTCACACGGTTTTCTTCGCAGAGCACACAGGTCGACAAGCACAGATAGACGCAGAAAAAAACAAAACAGAACAATCAATATCCAACAGCGATTTGATGATAGACTGACCCCCACCAAAAAAAGAAAGGACCTGGATATGACCCCAACACGGCAAAAAAGGGGGCGGAAGAAAGAAAAGAAAAGGAAATGGAACAAAAGAAATAAAAACAGGACAGGAACCAGATGGCCCCATCGAACGCTACACCGCAACAACCAAATAGACATACAAACACAAAATCGACAACATCACAGACGGCGATCGGCGCAAAAACGCCGAAGCGAAAAATAAACAACACACCGAGCCTTGACCTGCCGCCGGGGGGGGACAAAACATCGTTCAGGCATATGCCCCGGTGACGTCGTAAACCTAGGGCCGCGTACCGCTACTCACGTACCCCAAAGTATGCAACACCGAAACTAGAGTTGGGACCCCGAAGTCGCGGCTCTCTTGCTACCCCCTCTTGTGTATCTTTCTGCAGCGCCAGGTCGTCTTTTATTACTTGTCCTAGCGGGCAGGCGAACAGTTCCAGGGTTGGCCATGAAGAGAGCCGCCCCCCGCCCTCCCGTCGTTGTAGTTTCCTACCCCGCCTGCTTGCACATTGACCATCGTCAGAAATTGGTCCACGAGGGCTACGGCGACTGTCGGTGAAAAGCGATCAGACAAAATACTCGCGGCTTGCCCGAGCTTCTTCGTTACGTCGGCGTACAACACTTGTCTATCCTGGTCCGTGGGCCCCTTCTCCTTCAAGTCCAACAGGACCGTCTGCACCGTCTGGCTGCTCCCAACGAAAGACTTCCACCTCCCGCTGCATCCCCCCACCCCCTCTCCCTCTCCCTCTCCCGCCGCCCCGTCCACTTCTCTCGCAGCGTGGCGGTTGGATACCACCCACCGAGGGCGGGCGACATCCGGCCAGTCCTGCTGCGGTGTTCCCCTCGCCTTTTCCGTCAGCCAGTGCTCGTGCAGGAGGCCTACGTGGAATCTGAATCGGGGGCTGTACATCATCGCCGCCCACACATGGCGACAAAATAGCCTGAGAGTTTGGAGTGTGCGGCACTGGCAGAGATGGCTACCGTCGGAAAAGAGCAAGACGAGGTAGTCGAAGGCCTTGTCATCACGCTGCTCGTGAATCCCGAAGACGTAAATGGCGTCGCAAAGCTTGTCCTCGATGTACTCGAACGTGCGCCCCGAAGCTGCCGCGCGTTCTGGTCCATCCACCTCCCCCACCACCCATCTGGCAAAACGTGATGGCCGCGGTCATCTCTTGCTCCATGAACCGCCGCGGCCAGCCCGCGATGGAGAACTCGCAGGACTCGAGCACACTCTTGAAAGCGGTCGCTGGTGGAGCCGCCATCCGATTAGGCGGCAGATGGTCGATTGCGTCACGCAGCATGGCGGCATCCTTCTGGGAACAGATGATGCCCGAAAAGTACTTCGCCACGTCCAAAAGCGAGGAGCGCGAGTTGCACCTATCCCTGATGAGGGCGTTTTGGCCTGTTGTGTGTGCGGCGGACAAACACGCAAGAAGCGACACACAAACCAAACCGTAGGTTAGTGATTGGTGTCATCAGACATCGTTGAAGTCGCAGTACGCCAAACGACTGAAAGAGAAGCCTATGACTTGACGCACCCATCGCCACAGATGTATGTACACGTGAGCCGGACGATCGCAGTGCACCGACCAAGTACATCAATCCCGAACAACAGGGGCCGGACAACAGCCACATGTTTCGAAGAGGTCGTAAACATTAGCGTCATGTAGGGAGTTGTTTACTGGTCATCCACTGACGGCGTACGATAAATTCGTCCAGAAGCACTCACCAATGGCATAGTAAATAGGGGGCAAGGAAGATAGACCGCCCCCAACCCCTACAGACGTAGAAAAACTCCCAAAAACAACGACAACGCTATATGCGCTGTCGTTCTCGAACAAAACGCTCATGATGGCAGATGACGCATACACGCACCTTCAACTCTTGATGTCGTCCACGAACCCACGGAGAACACCAGGGGCGACACATATTCCGCCCACCGTGCACGGTCGTCATATACTACTTGCATGTACTTCTCCGCCTTCGGGTACTTTTCGATGAGGGCGTTGAACTTCCGTTCGAACTTCGCCAATGACAGCTGCTGACGCACACACCTGAACTCGTCCATGAAAGGCTGCGGAAAACACAAACAGACGTGGGCCGGGTGGGTGTTGCGTGAGTTGGGGCCTTTGCGATATGGGCTACCGGTCTGTACGATTGACTGCCACCAACAACCCCGTACACTTCGTTAGCGCTAAGGCGAGACGAGGAGAGGGTTGAAAAAACTCAGCGACATACCATTGGTGCTTACAACCTGCTGCTGCTGCTGCTGCTTTTTCTGTGTGCACTGGACGTCGTGAGGTATGTTTCCGTCGAAGCCGAGGTCGTCTCCGCATCACGGTCTACGCAGAGACGCTGGATATCACTCTTCCAAGTAGGCGACACTGATCCATGACAACGCACCAACTCGCACAGGGGATACAAGCGGGAGTGGGGGAGGGGGGCTAGAGTGGGCAGCGTACGTCGCGCGACCAGGACAATACGAGAGGCCAGACTAACCACGCCAACACACACAGTAGAGCGCACCTTCATGTACCCACCAAGGACTTTAGCGAGGGCCTTGATAACGTTCTGGTTGAGGTGCCATAAATTGCGCCTCGCCAGCGCGTCCGGGAACACCTCTCGCACCGCCGCCGTCATCGCCGCGTCCGCGTCCTGGATGAAGGTATCCGGCTGCTTCCCGCGAGACTCCAACGCACTCTTCAACATCCACAGGAAAGTGTCCGTTGTGGTGTCGGCCGTTATGCTTTGGCCGACGATCCGCGTCCGATACTCCGAATCGACGACAGCGAGCACACCGAGAGGCATACGGTATCTGTTCTTGACAGCGGTGTCGTCGTAGAGCGCAACGTGACCGTACCGATTCCAAAGCGCCACCTGCGTATTCGGAGCATGACGTCGAAGGGGATCGAGAGCACTTAATTGTGGGTGTGACGTGTGTTGGACGCGTCACAACGCACCCCCACCCTTGCCTACGGCGTGCTTTCGGTCAGACGTCCTACATTTGCGGACGGCGAAGCGGTACGTGCGAGATGCTAAAATGAAAGCAAACCTTCCGGCTGGGGAATATTCGTATGGGGCACAACGACCGGCGACCTACCTGCTCTCTCGTTTGCCACCAGATGTGCGTCAGGCGGCCGCTGTCATCCATCTTGATCTCGCACACTCCGCCGTCGGCCGTCGCGGCCATGACCTGAAATTGCAACATGTTAAGCGCCCGGAAACATCGAGGGCATCAGCGCAAAACCACGACGACGGCACGGCACACATTTTTTACCTCCAACATTTCTTGGTTTGGTGTCATGGGGCATATATTCTCCCGGTTGTCACCTGCGATCGTATGTGTCTTGTCGCCCGGATACCGCCTTGAGCAAAACCCAACATCCCACACACAAACAAGAGAGGCAACAGTCTCAACGGACACATGGACACACCTCTTCGTACGCATCGGCAGCATCTCTCGGCTTCTCCGCCCCGTGCACAATGGCAGCTGCGTTCTGCACCGCGCGCTTGTTGATGTCGATGTCGCTGTCCTCGTGCAACGCCTTCATTGCTTTCGTCACCTCTTTTGGCTTCATCCCATGACCTGCGCCGTATGGGAGAGCCGGGAGCACAAAAATAAGTGGCGTGTCACAGACAAACAGGGTAACAATGTGGAGGCGACAGCAGTACCACGCTTCAAGGGCCGTTCGTCATGCGGCATCATGACTACCAACCATGACAAACCGTGGGATACGACGGGAGCCACTGTAGACCTACTCCAACGAGTTCAATCTTCCTTGCCCCATATTTGATTCACAAGACAAGACAAATGAAACGTTTCGCCGTCCACCGCTGAGTACACGAAAACAGCGAACCGAACGTGCACGCGTTGAAAGGCACGAGGTGCAGCACAGCAGGGACAATCAATTGGCGTGCTACACCCACGGAAACAATGGCAGGGCCTCTACAGGGAGCCTTGATGTGGACCGGGGGAATGCCAGATACCGGTGCTCTTTTCATGGGGCCAAGGGGAACAGCAGCAGCAACATCAAGTAAAGCACACAAAAAAACATTGTGGGTGTCACGCCGAACGGCACGTGTCAAGCACCAACCCGTCTCGCCTGCGTTTCCGGCGGGGGGGCTGGTGGTCAATGTCTGCTGCTGTTGTTGCTGTACGGGGTGGGCTTGTACAGGGTAGCCCGCAAAACCTCCGGCGGCCCCAGCATCGGGAGCACCCACAGGGGCCGGAGTTCCCAACGGCAGACCAGTGCGAGGTGAAAGCATGGCCTGCAACCGCACGCGAAACCCACCACGCGGCGGAATGGAAGGACACCATGTCAACGTTTGATCACAAGACAAGACAAATGAAACGTTTCGCCGTCCACCGCTGAGTACACGAAAACAGCGAACCGTACGTGCACGCGTTGAAAGGCACGAGGTACAGCACAGCAGCGACAATCCACTGGCGTGCTACACCCACGGAACAAACATTGCCGGTGTCACGTCGAACCGCACTTGTCAAACATCAACCCGTCTCGCCTTGCGTTTCCGGCGGAGGGCTGGTGGTCAATATCTGCTGCTGTTGTTGCTGTACGGGGTGGGCTTGTACAGGGTAGCCCGCAAAGGCTCCCGCAGCGCCAGCATGACGAGCACCGTAAGAGGCCGACAGAGCAGCACTGGATGGAAGCATTCCTAGCAATGACACTACCGCACGGCAGGCCACGGGTCCCACGACGCGAACATGGAGGGTAGACACATGAAGTTAAGGGGTTGGGCAAGTGCGTGCACAATGCCTGCACCTCTACCAGCCCAGCACTGCTGTAGCACCACCATACAGCCGAGCAGCCAGAAGAAAAGACTCCGGACTATACGGCAAGGACAACAGGCAGGGCCTGGCCTGGCCTGACCACACCAGTGCAGGCACATGATCACCAACGTACGTACGACGGCAACAACAGGTACAGAGCAGCATCGACACGTGGGACAGCATGAGGGAGGCTGCAACACAGGAGACAGACCAACACACACATGGCGCTGGTGCGGGTGCGGCCGTTGCTATTTTATTTCCAAAAAAAACATCACAGAGAGGGTGAGGGTGAGGCACAGACACAGAGGATGCACGGACGCCTGTCGGGACGGGATCTCACCAGTTATCGTTGTGTGTTGTCTCCTCGTCTTCCCCCAGCGTGCGGGTGCGTGTCGCCGCCTTCAGACGGCTCTCCGCCGCCGTGATTATCGCTGCTTTTATAGGAGAGGGAGAAGAACCTCTTCGGGGACACTCCGGGCGGTTTCCCGGGGTTTCGATCCGTCTGGATGTTTGGACTGTGGTTCTCTTCTATAATCCATGGATTGCAAATATTCGCGCCCGATCCTGTCTCCTCACGAAATTTGAGTCCGATAATTCAAATTCTTGTCCAACTTATTTCGTACAACTTCGCGTTTCGAGAGTTGGGAACGACTTGGCATTTACCCTGTAAACTAAGAAGCCGGGCCGGCACCGTCCAATACACACAACCTCGTCGGCGAGGGGGGGAGTGAAACAACAGCAGTGAACCGCAACACCACAACACACCAAAAAAAAAAAACGCGATTCTGTTCTGGGGGAATCGCAGAAGATATTCTACAAGAAGGCCCCCCCCCTCTTGACAAAAAGTTCAAAAATTTGGTGCGGGTGGGTTACTTGCTCCGCCTAGGCTTCTTGGCCTCCCCCTCATCTAACGCGCACGCGGCCTACGGAAGACCGTTAGCTCAATGCGCGAACACAAGACCTGCAACAGGAAGCGAAAAACTGTGTTTAGATACGTATGTGCGAGATGGAGAGATGGAAAGCCACAAAGTTTGGTCACATGAGTGACTGATGGCAGACCTGAGACGCTAATGGGCCCGACTGTACATCCGGCATCCAGCACCACCGCGATCACTGGAGGCCGCTGGTAAGCCGATGATCTGTTGTTCGGCTCTTTCTCAATCCCTTTACTTGAACGCGCACGGTGCCCTTTTCCCTCTTTCCAGACATGAAATGGTGTTCACTGCTGTTCACACGAGGTCTCGTTGTTTGAGAAAAAAAATGAGGACTAAGAAAAATAAGGAATTAATTGTTGTGTTGTGTGCGGCGCCTGCTCAACCTTGCTGCATTTTGAAACCCGTATGTAGACTATACGATTACAACCGAAAGACATACTTCTACGTGATTGCTGTGCTTGACTCTGTGTACAGCAGGGACATCAAGCCCACAATTCAAGAAGATCCCACAGCAACAGATGCTCCGAAATTGAAATTTATCGGGTCTGGTCTGATCAATCGTTGTCATGTCACTCAACGTTGCCCGATGATCGTGTCGTGAAGGTTGTGCAATGCAAGATCTGAAGTATGACCGAACTCGCGGAGCTTCAAGGCAAATATTTAGTCGAGAAATAAGGGTGAATCCCAGAAACCAATCTGCGCTGCACGTGCTATATCGCTTGCCATGACTGCTGTGTTTTTGAGTCGGTGTACGTCAAGCCCACAAAGCAGCGTGGTTCCACACAAGCAGAGTGTTAAAAGAATTCCCCGAAATTAAATCGTGCTCCGGTCTGGTCATCAGCGGTCGTTCGGATGGGTCAATTCCGTGAGAGGGGGGTTCCTTCTGACCCTCATTTGTTCGCCGATCTCTATCAAAGCAATGATCGAGACAATGACGCCCACGGGAAACCGAATGATGCGTGATGGATGATAGGCATGACACGCGATGTACACGTACTGTCCTGCTGTAGTTCAGGAACTGGCTAAGAGGCCCGCTTCCGCTGGCATTTTCTGTGCGACGAACGCATATGCGTGTTCAAGACGTCGGGTTGGGTGCCCAAGAGGTGCTAAACCAAGAGAACTAGATACGGGGTTGTTGTTGTTGTTGTCTTCACATTAAAAACCGTTCCGTTCTCTCTGCCCAGTACCTTCTTCTGTCCGTACTAGTCTAACACTTGACGGGGTCGATTCCCGTGGTCACAGGCTAACTTACCCAAAAAAAGGTATACGAAAATAACATATAAGGGGTGATCTGTTTAATTTATGAGCTTAGTTTTTTTGTTTGGTTTTGTGGGCAGGGCATAGTATTCAGGATTGTTCAAGGAGTAGAACCAGTCCGCGGAGCGTTCACTTTTTAAATTTTGACGGGGCGGAGCGGTACTTTACTACTGTAGTATTGTAGCAGACACAAGGTTGCGCAATATCCAATCGGGTGAGGTACGTCTCACTTGTTCAGATATCTGCAATATCCGCAAGGACAAACAAGCGGCGTCAAAAATCTCTAGCAAGCAGCGGCCAACACCAGTAATGTTACATAGCACTCATATCGCCATCCATAGCATCCATTGCAAGCCACATAATCAGCATATCAGGTTCAGCGCTCACAGCAGTGGGTGGCACAGGGCATGGCTCAATCAATCTTTCGCTTCAGGGGCGGTGTTGATAAGTAAACTCCTGGTTTTGGTTGGGGGCAACCGCCGAGGAAGAGGTGTGCCCCCAGGGGTCAGGGGACATGTCAGTCTGATTCCCGATCATGTCAGCATACGCCCTCCGGACACTCGCGACCATTCGCGACCATAGCGAGGTATTCATCATCGTATTTCGAGAACCGGTGGGGACGACCGGTCGTGACACCCCCCCCAGCATCGACCGTGGTACAAGGCTATGCTAAAGGACGGGCGCTCCGGATCCCACACCCGGGTCGACTGCTCACTTCCTTTGTTGTAGTTAGTCCGCAAAGATATAGACTAGTGAAGGGTAGTCCCGATCTTGGAGGGGAACGCGATCTTGACTCTCGTGGACCAGCAGACGGCGATCTTGAATCTCATAGCTCAATTTTTCGTCGAACGGTACGATGACGGACTGCTGTGCAAAAAGTTGAATCCGCGTAACATTTCGCGCGGCCATCTACTGCCAGTGCACCCCCCCAGGCTGCCATACAGACAGTCAGCAGGCTCATGGCGATGGCATACACATTGGTCGTTACTCAGGCAGAGAAGGAAGGATGGGCAGCCCCTCCCATGCCAACGTCCATCTCTCGCTTCGTGAGCTCCTCCCAGTCGCCAGTAGGGGGTCACGATAAGCGAAGACGAAGGCCTTGAAGACCTTGGGCTGGCCCTCGTTGTCCACAAATTCGCGGCCCACTCGTGTGCCCACCGGGAAGAATCGCAAGGCGTGTTCCCGCGACTCCACTTCACGTGCGCGCCGGGCGGGCGGTCCGCCAGGTCTTGGCGTAGCACCCTTACCATGATAGTCCTCATGCATAGCATGAAAGACGTCCAGTTGCAGGGGGGAGAAGCTGTCACTCGTCTCATCTTCCGTCAGCCAGGGCGATAACGTGCCGTCTTGGTAGCGGCCCCGATACCCCCACGACCATGCCGAGGTGTTGCAGGGACCGCGACGACAGAGATGTCGGCGAGGCCGAGGTGAGCTGACCACACGAGGTGTACTTACTCATCCTCGAACGGGAGCCGGAGGCGGTGGGGTTGCGCGTGGTACATCTTCACATCGGCGGCCGCGACTCGACGTTGGCGTACCCGTCGTCCGTTCTGTCGAAGCTTGAAGTTCAGGCGGTCTCGGATGACGTGGGTGACCCTCCCCGGGCCAGTGTAGTAGTCGTGCGCCAGCTTCGGGTGGTGGCTCTTGCGGTGGAGAGTGTTGCTCGCCTCCTTGACAAAGACGAGAATTTCGACCCCGGCCTTAGCACCCGGCGACTCCCGCGCCATGTTGGCGTTGTGGCGCTGTCCTTGCCGGTTGTGGGCCTCATGCCGTCGTTTGGGGATTTATTGCGTCATGCGCTGTTGGTCCGCATTCGTCCACTCAAGTCCTTAGCCACACGTCGTCGTCGAGGGCTTGGGTCATGGCGTCGATGTGGCTACGGGGCTCCCGACCGGAGAGTATTCGGTATGGTGACGCCCCCTGAGGGAGGGACGCGTCTGGCGCGACCCGAGTCATCCCATCGCCGGGGCCATGAAGTACACAGCTAAGTCAGGGTCTCGTGAAGCCACCCCTCCAGCCGCTCGACTGCTCCCTGCGCCTGCGGGTGGTTGGTTGGGCCGTTGTTCAGGGGTACTCGCAGCCAGCGACAAAATTGCTTCATCGCTTCCGCTGTGAACTGGCTTCCGGGGCCCCATCGGATCGAGAGCGGCAGACCAAACATGAGCAGGAGCCCCAGCAGTTTGTGGCTGACACCAACTGCTTCCTTCGACGGCAGAGGGAAGGCGGTGAGGAAGTCGGACGCTCGGTCAACGACGGGGAAGTACCGGTTGCCGTTGTCGGAGGACACCTTCATGTCCTGGATGTCCATCTCGAGGACTTGCCATGGCTGAAGGAGTCGGGCAGGCATCACGGCGAGCTGCTTGCTCCACGTTCGCTTCTGCCGGCGGCACTTGCAGGACAGGACATAGCCGCGCACATCTTTCTTGAGGGTGGACCAGGGGTACCTCCTCTCGATCAATTTCGTCGTGCACGCGGTCTCCGAGTGTCCGTACGTGCCGTGAATCAGTACTAACACCGCCGGCACGAGTCGTCTAGGCACCGCAATCGCGTACGCGCGGTCCCGCGGTGCGTGCCAAAGCAAATCGTTTTCGGCGAGGACACACTCGCTGTCCTCTCCTCGTCCCGCTTCTAACTCGCTCCGCAGTGGCTGCAGCGAAGGGTGCTGCCGCTGCGCTTCCACGACTTTCACGGTGTCTCGCAGGGTGTCTTCCGTCCCTCCGCGCCAGCTGGGCGGAGAGTCCACGGCGCAGCTCCGGCGTGTCCGGCGGGTATGGGCACATTTTAGTGTACCAGAACAGAGGTTTTGGAGTTTAATTTCGCGGGCGAAGCCCGCCAATACATGTGTGTCAACCCATCTGCGGGACGCGCGCTTTCAATATGTTGCACCTCTCTGAATCAATGAAGGAAATGAGACACCAGAGCAGAGGTCGTCGCCGCGGCAGCAAATAAATCACCTTGCAGAGATGCTTTGCCATGCGGGTTGTTCAACATACCAACGAGATGATTGATGATAATTGCTTTGGGGCGTTCCTTCCAAAGAACCCCAGATGGAGTCAAGAGAAGGAAGAAGAAGAGAGCAGATGCAAAGATGATGCCAGAGCATCATCATCATCGCGTTACTTGAGTGGTCTGGTGAGAAGACGGGCGTGCAGACGATATAGACACATGCACGGATCCCTGGGTGTGGATACTGCTGCTGTGGCCCGACCCATAAAATGCGCGTGAGCGTGTGTGTTGTGTGTGATCACCCTCCTCGCTGTTTCTAAGCTCGTCTTGGTGCTGCTGCGTGCTCGTTATCGACGCTCAGTGTGGTTTAACGTTGCGAAACTTCGTACCCACAGACACCAGGCAGGGTGGCCTGATGGTTCTATCCTGTGGGCGTGTGGTATGCGCCAGTTGCAGCTCCCAGGCTCACGGCTGAAGTTGTGTTGATCTGTGAATTGGTACTGGTTGGTTCGACTGCGTGCGGTGCCCAGAAGAAAGCGGAGTAATTGCAAAATTTCTTGAAAACAGACAAGACGACAAGACGCCAAGTCGGCGCCAAGTTAAATGGAGACAGCTGATTGACGGACGCCAAGTTGAATCTGTCCCGGTGACTTTTTTTGCTAGATGGCAGCAAAAAAGCCACCGGGACAGGTTTAACTTGGCGTCCGCCAATCTGCTGTCTCTATTTAACTTGGCGCCTGCTTGGCGTCTTGTCTATTTTCGAGTGATTTGGGCAATTAGGCCGCTTTATTCTGGGCACCGCATTCGAACAAACAAAACCAGTATCACAGAGACCAAAACACATCAGCTAGGGAGCCTGGGAGTTGCAACTGGCGCATGCCACACGCCCACAGCAGGAAAGAGCCAGCAGAGCCCACTCCGGTCTGTGTGTACGACGTTTCGCGACGTCAACGTACACTTAGAGTCGATAACGAGCACGCAGCAGCAGCATCAAGAAGACGAGCTTAGCAACAGCGAATAGGGAGATCATACACACAAGGTTAACGTGATGTTGAAGACATTATGTGAGTGCCACATGCCAATCGCTGTCGAAGACTCTTCCCCATTTACCACAGGCACTGGTAGGGGAAAAGGGCTCTACAAGATGGATTTGGTGATCCCCCCAGGATTACACGCAGGAGATAAAGAAGAGGAACTCTGCACCAAGTCCATTCTTGTAGATGTCACAATCGTTACCCCGTCCGCTAGTCGAAGCATCGACAAGTCAATCCAAACGCCAGGATCCGCCCTCGAAGATTGAGCTGCAAGTAAGGTAAATCGCTCTGCGGGAATTTTCAACCCGTCTAGATCTACCCTCCTTACCTGCTTTTTCAACGTATGGTTGTCTTCGTACAGGCACAAATCGACTTATCGTAGCTATCGCCAACCACTTGGCGAAGCCTTTTGAAGGGGGAATTTCGACGATGAAACAGCCTTGGTTGGCCTGAAGACTTTTCATACCAATAGGATTCGGAGACGGTTTACCTTCGAGCTGGCTCGTTTTCTGTCCGTACGAACTCGTGATGTTTTCAAATGTCATGGACTACTGATTGCTCAATTTCCACCACGGCCAATAGGTTGGGATCTCAGTAGTAGTAGTGCAGATAAAAACGGTCATGATGGCAATGAGGGGAAATCGTTTGGCAGCCATGAAGGAGGAGGAGAGGGAACGGGAGGAGGACAAGACAGAGACCAACACAGCAATCGTGGAGGGAATCGTGGCGTGGAAGAGAGCAAGATCTTCGATGCAGATGACCTTCCGCACAACAAACGACGCAGGGCCAGAAAAGAACTTCAGAAAAAATGCTGTCAAAATGATTATGAGAATGATGGTAGTGAAAACAAGGAGGATGATGGTGAAAGCACTCCAAAACGAAGTCCAGTGCAAGGTAGCAGCCTTGGTAGGTGCGTGCAGTGTTCTTCTGGTGCTACCGTTTCTGTCTTTGATCCGGAGAATAGTTTAGCCTCCCCCATGCCGCCCCCTCACGGTCCCAGTTCATGTCATGTAGGAGTATTTTGTGTTTTCAACCGCACTGAGACTGACGTCTTTTCATTGGTCAGCCGGTTAGCGCGGTCGATGTTAATACTAAAAACACGCACAGACGCACAACTATGTCGAGCAGCAGTAGTACCCACACCCAGGGATCCGTGCTGTTTCTATATCGACTGCACGCCCGTCCTCTCGCGAGACCACCTCAAGTCACGTGATGATGATGATGCTTAGGTGTCTCTGCATCTGTCTGTTGATGATGATTTGCGCTCTTCTTCGCCCTCTTGACTCCATCTGGGATTCTTTGGAATGAACGCCCCAAAGCAACCATCATCACTCATCTCGTTTGTATGTTGAACAACCCGCATGACAGCATATCTGCACGGTGACGATACCTCTGCTCTGGTGTCTCCTTTCCTTCATATATTCAGAGAGGTGCCAATATATTGGAAGCGTGCGGCCCGCAGATAAATCTGTTTCACACATGAAATGAATGGCGGGCTTTGCCGGCGTAATTAAAATCCAGAACCTCTGTCCCGGTGCATCAAAATTTGCCAGGTTATTTCCTGTAGTCAGCCGCACCGGAAGGACGTCTGCCTGTCTGTTCATTGGTCGGCGGGTTGAGCCGAGTCGATGCTAGTAATGGCTACTATTGAAGATAGCAGAACTACTACTGCATCACCCCTCGCTCGCGCGGGATTTGCCTCCGAACACGAGAGACACGCGATGCGTGCATACTACCGTGCAAGCACGCCGTGCTGTGCCATAGGCAGCAGGTCTGTTGTTATCGATCCGGCAGCGAGGTTCGGCAGGCGGCAGGAGGATTGATGATGTGCCTACATACATATTTTATCTATGCCTATCTATGGCTGGCTATCTATGCCTACTTAGGCCCATTGTTGTTGTTTTCACATTAAAAACCGTTCCGATCTCTCTCTACCCAGTACCTTCATATGTCCGTACTGATCCAACACTTGACGCGGTCGATTCCCGTGGTCACAGGCTAACTTACCCTAAAAAGGTACGCTCAAACAAACTGGCCCCGAGGGGTCCGCAAGTCAAAAGAAATTAACGACAGATATTTTGGAGTCCTCCGCTTCCTTTGCGCGCTATGCGAGGTAACAACTGAGACTAGGAGTCAGCATCACGGGCCAGAGAGAAAGAGGTACACCCCCTTGGTTCAATCTTGGTGCTTCACAACGCAAGCAGAGACAAGGCCATCTGACACAGAAAAAGAGAGAAAAAAGAGCGACAAAGAGAGAAAAGAGAAAAAGAGAAAAAAAATAAAAGGAAACAGGAAGAAAGAAAACGAAAACGAAAAAGAGCGAGGACAAAAGAGACCCAGGCCGAAAATAACAAGAAATAAGAGGCAGAAAAAGGCACACGGTGGAGAGGCCACTAACGAACAAACAAGCAAACACGCAAACATGGCCACCAACCAGCGATACATGGAAATGGTACGTCATCACTAGGGGGGGTTGGTGCAATGGTGCAGCGTTGGGGGGGGGGAATTGGCTAAAAGAAATTCAATCCGGCACGTATCACGCCACTGGGTCCGTCTCTTCTCGTATACTTTCTTCCCTCGCCGTCTCGTCCGTCTCCTACCCCCCTCCCGCCCCATTGGTTGTTGGCTTGTGGTCTCGTTGGAGCGCTCGTTGTTGGCTGGCCTCTTCTTCCTTCTTGTGCCAGGAGGTCATGAACCTCTCAGCTCCCTGCAGCTCCGCCGCATGCCAGGGTACTCCCCCCTCCACCTTCGCGGCTTCCGTCCACTTTAATTTCGGTGCCGTGTCTTTCGGTACCGAGATTCCGAGACAACATGGATCGGTTTTCGTAGATCCGTGGTCGGCCCCGAATGCCTTCAGGTCGTCGAGCACACACTTCGGCCAGTTCTGTTCCTGTCCCCCCTACGTGGCTTCTCCCCCGCGCCAGTTCGCCGAGCATCAGTCGTTTCGGGAGTCACCCGTCCGACTGCCTTGCCAATGCTCCCGCGAACAGTAGGCGTCGTTGTCGGATCGTGGCTTCAACGCTCTGGCATCCGACCCTCTTCGGCGTCTGGGCGTAGGAAAGCTGCCGGTAGGTGTCTTTCTTGCGCTTGTACCCGATAACTCGAAGGAGCAGTCGGTGGTGTGTCGACCGCAGCGTCTGGTAGTGGCGGCTGAGTGGTGACCATGTCATGCAGCCGTACAGCAGTGCCTCCATCGCCTCCGCCTGGAGGAGGCGGATCTTGAGTCGGAATGGCGCTTTCGGTCTGTCGAAGAGCTCCCGGCCATATCGCCTGAGGCACGCCCACGCTCCTCTGCTGCTGTAGTTGATCTCCCGGGTGAGGTCGCCATGTTCGTTGTCGAAGCCACCGAGGTACCGGAACTCGGTCGTCTGGGCGTATTTATGTCCCGCGGCTTCGATGGTCAGCGGTGGAGGTGGGGGGGGCTGTGGTGTTGTAGTCGGCTTGTCCTTCGCGCGCATCAGGAGCGTCTCCGTCTTCTTCTCCGATACCGTCAGCCCGAACTCCCCGAACACCTCAACGATGATGGTCATCATTCTTGCCAGTACTTCTACAGACCTCGATACGACGCCGGCATCATCGGCATATAGCATCCCCTATACTGCCCTCCATCCTCGGTCAAGGGGTGTCTCCTCCGCCCCCCCCCGCTTCCGTCTTACCCTCCTCCAAGCACACCAGGCTCCGCAGAACAACATCATCCTCGCTGAATCGGATGACAACGACCTCGAGGACCTCGGCGAAGAAGATGTTGAACAGCAGTGGGGATAACACACATCCTTGTCGAACGCCCTGTGTCACGAAGAACCAGTCCGATAGTTGTCCGTCGTCCATGCGCAACCGGGCCCGCATTCCATCGTGGAATCGGCGGATGACTTTGATCAGCTTCGCGGGAATCCCGGCCCTGGCCAGCACTTTCCATAACATCTCTCGGTCCACCGAATCATACGCCTTCTTCAAGTCGACGAAGCACACGTAGAGCGGTATTTTCTTTCTCCGCCCCAGCTCCTGGAGGCGGCGCACGACGAACAGCATGTCGACGGTGGATCGCCCGGGTCGAAATCCGCACTGTTCCTCCGGGAGGATGTTGTTGGCTTCGCAGAAGGCGCTTAGACGGTTGGTGATGACCTCGATGGGGACCTTGCCTACGTGAGATAGTAGCGAAATCCCCCTGTAGTTGTTACAGTTGGACCGGTCACCCTTCTTGTACAGCACCTTGATGGTTGCATCCTTCCACTCTTGCGGGATATCTCCTCCGTTCCACACCTTTGCGAGGATGGTATAGAGGTGCCCCAGGACGAAGGGTTCGTCGTCATCGATCTTGAGCAACTCGGCAGGGAGGGAGTCATGGCCGGGCGCCTTCCAGTTCTTGAGGCCTTTCATAGCCCGTTTCACCTCCTCGAGTTCTGGCACCTCTCCCAACCGTTGAGTGTCACGTGTCGCTGGCCGCTGCGTCACTCGTTCGATGATGTCTGGGTTCAGGGTAGGGGATTTGGTGTTGAGCAGGGTGCTGAAGAATCTCGCCCACCGTTCGAGGATGTCGTCCCTGTTCCGGAGCACACGCCGTTCTCGTCCGCGACGAACTGCTGTCCCCCCGCCTGTCTCCCACTGAGGCCCACTGATCTCTTGAGGTGTTGGTACAGTCCTCGCATGTCGCTTTCTTTGTAGATTGCTTCGAGTTCAGTCACCTATCCGTCCAGGTGGGCATCAATGCCCGTTTCGACTGCTGTAGCCACTCCCTTACACGCTGCTTTCAGAGCCCTCCACGTTGCTGAGTTCCAATTGCCCCTCATCGCTCGGCGCGCTTCCCGCCGTTTGCTAAGGGCCGCCTCCAGCACTGCTCTCGTCTCTGGGGTCTCACACCACTCCTGCGTGCGGCGTCTCCGCGGTTCCTCCCCTAGGGTCGTCCGCGCTGCTTCGAGGAGAGCATTGGTAAAGTCGGTCGCCAATTCCGCGGCGGTGGTTGTTCGCTCGTCCAGTCGTGTGTCGAGGTTGAGGAGGAACCGATTAGTCACCGCACACCGTGCTGCTTCGAACTGCAATTCCCGTCGGTTGAATTGCTGCTGTTTCGGTTCAGTCCGGACTGCACGGTTGTGGGCAAGCCTGCCACCGAGGTTGGCGGTGGCTACTACCATATGTGGTCTGAGTCTGCTTTGACTGGGCGAACCGGCTGGGGGATGACAACCACGTTAGATACTCGGCCGTGACGTGCCTGCCTTGTCAGGATGTAGTCAAGGCGCTTGCAATCGGTTCCCGACACACCGTTGTATGTGTGCCATATTCCGCCCTTGCGTGTCTCAAAGAACGTGCTCGTGAGAGCTAGCCTGTTTTCCGTTGCGAAGTTCAACAGCAGCATGTCATTGTCGTTGAGCTCATCACGCCCGTACATTCCTCTTACCCTTCCGTCCCATCCGTCCAACCTATCTCCCGTCCGCGCATTGGCGTCCATCAGGACATACACACATTCTTTGGAAGGGATCCTCCCCACGAGACTGTCAAGTTTCCCCCAGAACACGCGCTTCCTGTCTGCGGTTGAAGGTTCGGTTGGAGCATACGCGGCTACGAAGTTGACCGCTCCACGGTGGCCTGCCAACATAAACCTCATGGCCATAAGGCGTTCGTCAATAAACTCCGTAGTGAACGTGGATGTCTTGCACAGTGACTATTTGACGGCTATCCCCACACCATCGGGTCCACCAGTCTCCGTGCCACAGCAGAAAACCCGGAAACCCGCTGCGGCAAATTCCTTTCGACCTGCCCTCCGTGTCTCGTGCATTCCTACCACCGATACGTCTTGTCTCGCTGCCTCGTGTAGAACGCTGTAGGTTCGCCCGTATCCATTGGCCCCGTTAACAGTCGAAATCCGCACATTCCAGGTTGCTACCGTAAGAAGTTGACCCTGCTCTCTGTTTCGCGCGGCGCGCGCTGCTCTCTTAGCTAGCCTACGCGCCGCCCGACCCCTCCTTTTCTTCCCCTCTTTTTTTGTTTTTTTGCGATGTTCTTGCGAACACTCGAGCTAACGTGACAGTTACCCCGGTTCTTGCCTTGTTTCCCATTGAGTTGTCTTCTTGTCCCGGAGCGAAGTGGCCCTCCAGCTCCGAACTCTCTCCTTTCCTGTCTCTTGGGCATACCCCCACGGCGTGCGGTCACTCCGCTACCATCACCGTCCTCTCTCCTGCTGGATGGCCCCGGTGCCCAAGCCGGGGCGTTAGGATCTAGTGTTATTTTGCGCCTACCAAAGCTGACTGTTCACGAGCTACCGCGGTCTCACGGCAGCAGTAACTCCCAACCGTCAAACTCAGGATCCCCCTCTCAACAGTGCTAGGGACTGTATACCCGTCTTGGCTGGGTGGTCTTTCGGAGGCCTGAAGATCCACTTGCGGAACCTACGGCCTACCCCAGGAGCGGGAGATGGCAGGCCGGGAAAGCAGAATTGCGACCATTGGCACAGACCAAAAAGGTGGTTATTTACGCAGACTATATATAAACCAACACCAATCGGCCGAATGGGGGCATGGTGCTATGTTTGGCTGGCACATCTGATGTGTTTCAGCTTCACAGCAGTGCCTGCTGTCATGCACCATCTGTTTTTTTTTTCCCCGCGAGAGTTTGGCGACGACCAAGTCGTTCTAACAATGTCTGTCTCTCATAATAGTCGGGTTTTTTTTTTTTGGCGAGAGTTTGACTGGCAACCAATGGTTGTTGTTTCATGTCTAACAGGCATCCCCCCCCCCAAAAGACCTGTCTCTCCCCCAACACCGTGGGGGCCCCAACCCCAAACCCCAAACCCCAAACCCCAAACGGCATCGGGGACACGATGCTACAGCAGTATTAAACAGTACAGTAGCACATATCGCCACGAGGAGTACATACAGCAGCAGCAGTAGATTAGGTGACCAAGTGCTGTTGTGTCGTCTTATCACTTAAGTCTTACTCTGAATCCGA
>FN649726.1:2756438-2767864 GCA_000310025.1 Ectocarpus siliculosus | reverse complement strand
CTTGTCGTTTGTTTATGGTCCGGCTACGACAGACAGAGTACTGCTGTAGTACGCCGTGCTGTGCCATAGGCAGCAGGTCTGTTGTTGTCGATCCGGAAGCGAGGTTCGGCAGGCGGCAGGAGGATTGATGATTGTTGTGCCCACAGTACATATTTTATCTAGGCCTATCTATGGCTGGCTATCTATGCGTACTTAGGCCCATTGGCGCAGGCCAAAAAGGTGGTTATTGACGCAGACTATATATAAACCAACACCAATCGGCCGAAGGGGGGCATGGTGCTATGTTTGGCTGGCACATCTGATGTGTTTCAGCTTCACAGCAGTGCCTGCTGTCATGCACCATCTGTTTTTTTTTTTTCCCGCGAGAGTTTGGCGACGACCAAGTCGTTCTAACAGTGTCTGTCTCTCATAATAGTCGGGTTTTTTTTTTTTTGGCGAGAGTTTGACTGGCAACCAATGGTTGTTGTTTCATGTCTAACAGGCATCCACCCCCCCAAAAGACCTGTCTCTCCCCCAACACCGTGGGGGCCCCAACCCCAAACCCCAAACCCCAAACGGCATCGGGGACACGATGCTACAGCAGTATTAAATAGTACAGTAGCACATATCGCCACGAGGAGTACATACAGCAGCAGCAGTAGATTAGGTGACCAGGTGCTGTTGTTGTGTCGTCTTATCACTTAAGTCTTACTCTGATTCCGAGGCTGGTTGGACCGTTATTTTCCTCGCGGCGGCTGGTTTCGAAACGAGAACCAACCGTCTTGTCGTTTGTTTATGGTCCGGCTACGACAGACAGAGTACTGCTGTAGTACGCCGTGCTGTGCCATAGGCAGCAGGTCTGTTGTTGTCGATCCGGAAGCGAGGTTCGGCAGGCGGCAGGAGGATTGATGATTGTTGTGCCCACAGTACATATTTTATCTAGGCCTATCTATGGCTGGCTATCTATGCGTACTTAGGCCCATTGGCGCAGGCCAAAAAGGTGGTTATTGACGCAGACTATATATAAACCAACACCAATCGGCCGAGTGGGGGCATGGTGCTATGTTTGGCTGGCACATCTGATGTGTTTCAGCTTCACAGCAGTGCCTGCTGTCATGCACCATCTGTTTTTTTTTTTTCCCGCGAGAGTTTGGCGACGACCAAGTCGTTCTAACAGTGTCTGTCTCTCATAATAGTCGGGTTTTTTTTTTTGGCGAGAGTTTGACTGGCAACCAATGGTTGTTGTTTCATGTCTAACAGGCATCCCCCCCCCCAAAAAACCTGTCTCTCCCCCAACACCGTGGGGGGCCCAACCCCAAACCCCAAACCCCAAACGGCATCGGGGACACGATGCTACAGCAGTATTAATAGTACAGTAGCACATATCGCCACGAGGAGTACATACAGCAGCAGCAGTAAATTAGGTGGTGCTGTTGTGTCGTAGTATCTTGCAGCAGGCAGTTACTCTGAATCCGAGGCTGGTTGGACCGTTGTTTTTTTCCGCGACTTCCCTATCGGGCGCGCCCCCTGTGTATATGCCATCCGTCTTTGCCGTCTTTTTGCTGCCTTTGGTGTTGGTCGTCGGGCCGTTGAATTAGGTGCGCCTCGGCGCTAGCATTTCAGCGTGCAATGATGTCGAGCAGCTTTTTTACCGAACAACACAGAGGTGCACGTTGCTCTCCGACGCACCGGATATTCTGCGGCGGTGTGCGCGAAATCCCTGGGTCGCTCATGATTTTGGTCGTCCAGCATACAAAGAAGATTTGTTTGCCCATTTTGTCAACGACATTTTGGTTTACGGCGTTGATATTGAGTCGACCAACAATATTTTCTGTGTACTAGTTTTCTTACCTTACCTGGACGTGCATGTAGGTGAGGTTGCGTGTGGGGTGATACCACCATCTGCGGGGAGTGCCCTTTTTCCGGCACGACATTTGTCTGCACCCGTTTAAACCCTGTAGGCTATATGGCCACCGCGAGGGACGTGATGAACGGCTTCTGAAACCAGTCAAAGAGGTTGATTACGTAGCATAGGTAACTAACTGTGCGAGTCGGGATTTTTGAGCGCCGCCTCGCGTTTAAGTTCGCGGTGCTGCTTCGTTCGGTTTCTGACTGGTGTTGTGTCTTTTCCGGGGGGGCAGGTATGGCAATGACAGCAAAACCGAGAGAAACTCCCCCCTAACTCCATGACTGACTGCAAGAACGGCGCCTTTGATTAGTTGTACATCGCCGTGAGGTTGTATGACGGCGGTCTCCGTATTTATTTGCGGAGTCAGTCGGGGTCTTTCGGTCGGCTGGCTGCGGGCTACCAAAGGTTGCTTCGATGATGTTGATCGTAGGGTCAATCTCGGCGGGGTGAGAGTGGTGATAATTGTCTGCTTCCTTTGATGTCATTCAGTGTCGGTGTCCGAAATGTTTTTCTTCCACCAGGTTGCCTTTTCGTCATTTGGGAACGCGGAGCAGCAGCAACAGATGTAACACCACTAAGGGCGGGAAAAGACGGTGTGGCAGCAGGCGGAGAAGGAAAGAGCACGTTCGACCAACGACGTTTTGTTTTCTTATTAACGAAGGAGGCGACTACGACGAAACGGGCGAAAAAGATTGGTGAAAATAGCCGCCACCGGAACGGATGACCGATGAATCTGGCAGCACTGCTGCTGTGGTACAATTGGTTGCTTCTTCAGCCGCTGCTCCTGCTAGGGTACGGCAATGCACCTGCTGGAAGCTATCACGTGCCCATGGCAAGGACACATGCATCCATCGGCGAGGGGGACGCCGCGGAGTTGTTGCCGGCGACCTTTGTGGCGTTGTTTCAACAAAAGACGTTTTTTGCCGACAAGCGGTACGCTGGGAGGAGGAGGTTCCAGATATGTGTGCCACCTTTTCACTATGTGGTGCTGGCGGTGGTGGTAGTCGTTCTTTGTCGTGGGTAAATGCAAACAACACATGTGGCACATCAGTTCTGTAGATCCTTCATGACGTGATGAATTGTCCTTCTCGAGAATATATGGCCGAAGGTGGTGCACCCACTGAAGAACGCTGCGTAATTCCTCGCATCAGGACTTTGGGATATGCGGTGCGGATTGGTCGTGGGTGGCACGTCATAAATTCGAGGGAAAAATCGCAACGAACGGCGGCCGTCACTCTCCTCGTATCAGTAAATCGGCGGCCACGTACATACGTGATGGAATGTTGACAAGCCATGCCTTTGCGGCCCCTCAAGCGTTCACAGCTCCGCCGTGTAAGTGCCCCACAACCGTCTATCCTGAACGGCTGAATTGTCTCACATCGAATGTTGGAGTAGCGCTCATGCATCCCCCCGCTGGACCATATTCTATATCACTTCGCTCAACCCCTGCCGCGAACAGAGGGTTCGCATCCGCACGATGGGCCCAGTCTTCGTGTCTTCCTCGTGCCGCTACGAACCGCGCCACTCCTGCTTATGTGCGGTGGCTCGCTTT
This sequence comes from Ectocarpus siliculosus, assembly GCA_000310025.1. Taxonomy (NCBI): domain Eukaryota; class Phaeophyceae; order Ectocarpales; family Ectocarpaceae; genus Ectocarpus; species Ectocarpus siliculosus. The sequence goes on along the minus strand of FN649726.1, from coordinate 2,764,424 downwards.
GAACACAAACACCTGCCCCGTTCGGCGCTCTGGATACGCATCTGTTCCCGTCGTCCGTACATCGCCAGATGAAGCTGTGTGGGGAACAGGGCTCGCCGCTTCGAGGTTTGAACCGGCACCAATTTTCTCTTGTACATGTAGCTTATTTGGTATCATCGGGTTTCGCGATCCGAGTGTGAAAAACGGTGATTGATTATACATTGCGTCCCTGATTAAAGTAAGAGATTCGACCGACATATAACCTTCAAGAAGATATTGCGTCGTATGCATAGGTCAATGCAAACACACGCACGCACAAGGTCTTCGCGGTTACCGTAAATGTGCGGGCCATCGCACACACCCTAGACCTCGTAGCTTGATTGCTCCACGACCGACCGGCAGCCACTCAATGTCGACACGGGTGGTGGTGTGGAAGATTCCCTTTCGTTGCACAGATCAGGTCGCGGTGTTTGTACCCTGTTCGTTGTGGCGCACTCGAGCTTTGCAAGTCGGTCCAGGGGGTGTGCCCTGGTTCGCACATTTAGTCTATGCAGAGTCATATGGTGTCGAGCGTATCGTGGTCTGTGCACCTTCCTTGTTGAGTTTCACACAACAGCAGTCACACGTTACCCGCGCTGAAAAACTGGCAAGCTTCAGACGGGCAACCCTGACGATACTTGCCGAGTACTGCAGGTATCCGTCATGGGCAAGACTTCCTTCTTGGGCGCAAGCGAGTGAAGTCGCGTATTTTAACGCCACTCTAGATACATCGGTTCCCTTGCCCACAGCAGTCTACGCAGCAAGGTCCCAGTAGTCTACGCAGCAAAATTGAATTAAGCAAACATATGGGATATAAGTATTCAATCCGTGCTTAGGAGGAGGATCCTACATCAATCCAATGACATACAATCCGCGAGCAGTGAGAACCTTCGGAGCAACCGGCTGGGGGGAGGACACAGCGACACCGCCCCCCTGTGGTCGGCTCGGTCGGCATCCATCGGTAGAACCACCTGAGGGCGCTTTGTGCAGTTCGTTCAGCTGTCAGGCCACTGAGGCCGCTATATGGCAGTAGTTGGGATGAAGAGCGGCCGCCGGGGGCATCGCCTACAATGGAGCGGGGAACGGACCGGGGGAGCAGTACTCCCCTCTTGGGAAGGGAGTGAGAGGGAGAGAGCTGTAACACTGACTGCTGTGTCAGGTGTGCACGATCTCCCGCCTGTGTGCTAACACTGATCGTTCAGTCCTGCTGGGTCCAGCAGTGCAGCAGCGAGCAGCGGTAGGATCCATCGTCTCAAGCTTGATCGTCTTGGTGGGGGGGACGCTGATTGCAAAAAAAAGGGTTTCACTGGTATGCGAGGCGATCTGGTTTTCCCAGCATTTGACAGTGCCGCGGGCGTCGTTTGTGGCTTTGTTGCTCGTTTGCTCTCGTGCTTCCCTCCAGCTCCCTCGGCCTTTCGTTTGTGCATGCTGCTGCATGTGCGAGTCACGGGAGCGCACTCGAATATACTTCGTGTGTCTTTCCCGACAAAAAATTGGCGGAGCAACAGTCTGGACACGCGAAGAAGTGGATGTTTCACTGCTGCTCCACATCTGTCCGCTTCCACCCTGGATCTCCTGTTCTCCTGTCCCCATCCTGCCTGGTTTGGCAAGCTCACCGGTGGTAGAAGAGTAAGCACACCTTCTGCCAAGTCCGACGAGAGGAAGGATGGGCAGCCCCCGAGAGCCGGGAGACGCGGTCGCGGCAGCAGACGTGGTGCCTTCAGTGAATGAGATTCTGGACAAGGTGGCTGTCGAAGCAGGGCTGCTAGGTGTTGCCTTTGACGATGACTTCACGCCAGGTATGTGCATCGTCTAGAGTATATGTCTAAACGCGGGGCGATGCGATGTTGCCGAACTCTTTGCGCTTATGCACTATCCGTGTGTGTGTGTCTGCAGCACCCAGCGAGATGTGTATAAGGTGCCTCAGTTTGCTGCACTACGGGCTCTTTCGATGGAACGTGCCCCCTATGAATGCATGTTTTATGTACAACCGTCGTTGTGACGGCGCAAGCCCAAATCAGTCCACCTTAACCCCTTTAGGGCTGGATCGCCTTTTGGGGACACTTTTTGTCCCCATCTTCTTCACCTGCTTTACCTCGCGAAGATTGGCATGATTGTCTCCTCCTTTGCACTACTCGACCAGGGGGGTGCCAGGGTACACAGGGACGACTCTAGTCTAGTATGGATGCTTTGTAGAGTGGAGGAGTATGAGGGTAATGAACAGGTCGAATCGCGGGGCGATTACGCCGCCGGTTCAACAGCGAAGTTGCGCCGCGTCTGTTTACCCTTGGGTGGAAAGCGCTACTAGGGGCAAGCGCGGAAGAAGTACCTAAACCACCGTTGATAGGAGGCACCAAGCAACCTAGGGCTTGAGTTAGAAGGTCTCGCTTTCCCTCCAGAGAAATATCTTGAAAACCTCCTTTTCGTGCCCCGTTTACCACGCTCCCGCCAGTTGCTGTCTATAAGACTTTATATAGATTTGTACAGTCTTCCTCACAGTCTCTAGAATTTTCCTGTGGCTACAAGAAAACCACGCACTGATTCTGTCCATCTGTCGCGTCAGCTGTCGGGTAGAGTCGGGCTGTCGTGTCGAACAGCCCGGCAGAAGTCGTCAGCTTCAACCAAAAACGTACGCGGTGGCAAGCTGTTGTTTCTGATCTGATGTTGAACCCTGTGTAAACACATGCCAACAACACCAGCCTCAGCGGAGCGTTGGCACGGCAGCTGTCAGAGCGGATGTGGAGCGAGCGTGTACGTGTGGGGAAAAGAGAATACACCAGCAGTAGCGTTCCCAGCGTACATGCAGAAAGGCGGTACAAACCGAAGCAATTTCAGCTCGTTTTTCCTTTTTTTTTGCTGTTCAGGTCTGGCTGCCTTCTGTCATATGTGTCATACGGGGGAGAGGTTAAGGACTGCTGTCCGTCTCGTCTCGCCTCATCCCCACCGGATTCTTAAGACATCATGATGCTACGGTCACTACCTGATACTGTTCGCACGCTGGAAACCCACATGTATAATACATGGTTTGTTCTTCGTTGCCCTTCCGAGGGTGTGTGTGTGTGTGCGTGGAGAAAAAACAGAAGAACACGGCTTGATGACCCCGCTCAATCAATTCGTCCTTGCTGATGAGGCCATGATTGAGTCCGACTGCTGAATGAACTACACACAGAGTCAGCCCCAAGTATGTAGTTTCCAGCAGCAGTCGAGCAATGTATATGTCGTGGCAGTGTCAGCAGAGATGCAGAGAGCAGCGTGCACACATTTCCGTGCAGACCGCCGAGCGAGGTCAGGAGGCGGCACGCCGGCACATGCACATATATTCACATCCATTCGATCGGCTGCGGGCTTTCAACCCACAATATCCAGAAACTACTTCTTTTTGCAGCCAAAATCCTCCAGAAGGATCTCTTTAGAGTATCGATGAAAAAGCTCGTGGCGGTGTCAGCAGAGATGCAGAGCAGTGCACACATCTCCGTGCAGACCGCCGAGCCCGAGGTCGTGAGGTCGGCATGCACATATACACATCCGCGCGGCTGCGGGCTTTCAACCAAACAAAATCCAGAAAATATATAGCCAAATTCCTGCAGGAGGATCTCTTTGACAGCAGGCAGTATCGATGAGAAAGCTAGCTCGCGCCGACCTCCCAAAAATGGCGCGAACCTATTTTTTCTTGGTGCACAGCTGTGGTAGAGCAGGATGTAAGTATCTATCTGTTTTTCCTATGTTTGCTTTTTTGCATCTTCTTGCATTACCCCTTGCCGCGGTGCTCTCTTTACCCCACTCCGGAGGAGGGATGCACACACATACGACACACACATGCATGCGGCATGCGGGGCTTCAACCAAGAAAAATCCAGAAAAAACGCCGCACAATCATTCGTCGTTCGTTCTGCTGGCCATGTCCGACTGCTGAATGAACTACCAGTACAATATACGTACAGCAGCAGCGCAGCAGAGAGCAGCCCCATGTATGTAGTTTCCAGCAGCAGTCGAGCAATGTATGCCGTGGCGGTGTCAGCAGAGATAGATACAGAGCAGTGCACACATCTTCGTGCAGACCGCCGAGCCCGAGGTCGGGAGGTCGGCATGTATGCACATATATTTACATCGATCGGCGCGGCTGCGGGCTTGCAACCAAGAAAAATCCAGAAAATCGTTTAAAAACAAGCTCGCGCCGACCTATCGCGAATCCTCATATCAACTTATATTGGTACGCTATATCTACAGCAATATTAATGTTGTTTCTCTGTCAGCTTTTTGCATGTTCTTGCATCACCCCTTGCCCGCAGTGCTCTCTTTACCCCACTCCGGAGGGATGCCTTGTAATCCCTATCAATTGTCCCCTGGTGTCCGCTCGTATCGAGGGGACAATTGATAGGGATTATAGACAAGAGACGGCTCAAGTGGGAAGGCAGCTTTGCACTTGCACCCAGGGATGGAACTGTCTGCACCATCCAATCAGCAGGCGTCGTTCGCTCTTTTTCTTACATTTCAGAAATTTCGCAAGACCGCCGAATTTTCTGTGCGTGGTAAGGGGGTTAAACGGGAGAAGAGTTGCCAGTGCGGAAAAGGATGGCATTGGCATGAAATCTTATGAAGACCTCTCTGGATAGTCATCATTCGGCTTTTAGCACCCTGAAAGGGGAGTGGATGGAGCACATGTAATCGAGCATTGGAAATGACCCCCATACACAGATGGGTCGGACACGAGGTATTGTACAGCAGTACAGCAGTACATAGTCCCGTCTCACGACTCGACCCTCGCTCGACACGCACTGCTTGCGAGCGGCAGCACAGAGAACCCGTCGTAGCGGAAGCGTGTAGCTTGGTCTGCCAAGAAAGACTGAAAGACTGCCTGCCCGAGTGTAGTGGCGATGCTGTACAACAACCACCTTCTTCTTCTCCCCCATGATCCTGAGGTTCGATCGGCGAAACTATTCGCGTTTCACGATCGTCCCGTTCATCCCTCAAGCATTTCTGTTTCCTTCCTCCTGCGGCGTTCGACTTTTCCCCGCTCTCTCAATGGCCGGGTGCTGTTGGAGAAGTTAGTGGTACATGTTTTTATCCTCCAAGCGCTGCATACATACAACATTGGCCTTGTTGTCTAAGGTATCGAGCTTTGCGATTCCCGCTAAGGGTTATGTGCCTCTGCACCGCTGTCCCGACCTCCTATGCCAGACGAAGACGAAGCTGCGCGAGATGTGGCGAAGGTGATGTCGGTTGTAGGGCCTCTTCTCAAGAGTTACCAGCACCGCCACGAGGAGCTCGCCGGGTTGCTGACTGCGTCGCAGGCGAGCGCGGCGTCCGCCACCGCTGGTGCCAGAGAGCTGTCCCAAGATCACCTGCAGACGTTTGGGCGGCTCGAAGAGGGCTGCGCCGGGCTTCGTCAAGAGTTAGACGTTGCTGCTGCCACTGCTGGTGAGAAGCAGAACTGGTTGGCCTTCAATGTGGTACAGTAGTGCGTTTGGTTTCTGTGTGAGTGTTGAAGCTTGAGGTATTTTGTCAGCAACAAATTTTCGGAGAATGTGGCGTTTATACGTTGCTTTGTTAAGCAGTGCGCACCACACTGCGAATAGGCAGAGCAGGCTGTTTGGGCGTACATTGCGCACCGTCCACAGCAGTGTGCACACACTTGCACTCACTGGTGACACCCCCTCTCTGCCTTACTCGACTGGGAACATCATGTCTTACCCTCGCAGCAGCAGCAGCAGAGGCAGCCAACAGTCTTTCCGGTACGAACATTCCGGAACAGCGAGGCAGCGGCGGCAGCAGCCTCAGCAGGGCTGAAGTCGCCACCCAGCGACGACTAGCCGCGGTGTCGGAGGCCGATACCCTTGCCGCGCGCTACCGCTCTCTCGTTCAGCGGAGGCGACGCATGCGCTCGGCGCTCCGCGTGCTGGAAGTGTCTGAGAAGGGTAGGGCTGCCCTTGAGGCCGGAGCGGAAACCCGGGGGCAACTCGGAGCAAGAGCCGAAGAAACCATGAAGGTGGGTTGGTGGGCCGGTGGGTGGGCGAGTGTGGTGATGGTGGGGACAAGTGATGGTGTGCGCATTGAGGGGGGGAGTGTTGTGTTGATGGAATAGGTGACGATATGCGCGTGGGGGGCTGGCTGCTTTTTTGTTGTGTGAGCTGAGATGAACTCTAGCGCAGCCTTTGTCCGTCGGAGATGTGATCGCCGGGCACGCGTACGGCTCAGCTACAGTAAGGTGGCGGCTGTCGCGGTTTGAATTTACTTGTAGGGGGTGCGGCTGACGCAGCAAAGTACTGACAGGAGGGGGAGGGCAGGGCTGTGCGGGCGAAATACTTGTAAGGGCGTGGAAATTTCGTGAATTTTTGCTCGTGTCGTTTTGTGGGTGCACTTCTGCTTCGCAACATGCGGTGCAACAGGAGCGAATCGATCGGTGCCGCACATCAAACCAATCCCAAACTGCCCCCTTTTCTTTCTCCATCTCCCTTCCGCCACGCCCCGCAAAAATACACAACGCACTCCCTGGATTGTTGCCTATTTTTTTTCTCACTTGGTGCTTCAGGCAATCGAGTGTCTCCGCGGCCTGCTTGGGGAGTACCGTGACGGCAGCAGCGACGGCGCAAGATCGCCATCACCGGCAGCGGCAGCCTCAGCTGCGGCTGGGCGAGGGGATGGCGACAAGCACGATGGCGCCGGTGGTGGCGGGCCGACGACAACGGCGGACGGCGAGCTCGCGAGGGTGACCCAGGGACGTCTGGAGTGGCTCACGCAGCGCCTAAGGGCTCAACTCTCCTCCGAGCTCGCCGCCGCTCTTCGCCAGGCGGACCCCCTCGCGGCCGCCCCCGTAAAGGGGGCCGGAACTGGAAATGGGACCCGGGGGGGGGGGGGGAGGGGAAGGGGCTTCGGAGGCAGACGAGGAACGACGGAGGGAAGGGCTGGCTCGCGTCAAGGTGACCCAGGGGGGGGGAAGCTTTGACCGTGCGTGGTTGTGCCGCCTGTTTGTGTGTTCCGGAGAGATCACGGAGTCTTGTCCGTTGCGAGAGAGGGGGGGGGGGTGGTCTCGCTCCCAGCGCTAAACCTGCCGCTCTCAAACGCACTCTGAGAGGGACACCCTGAGCCGTAAACTCAAGGGCTCGCGTGCTGCAAAACGTGTTGGTTTGTAGGAACACACACACACCGCGCACACAAAAACCCACGCCTTCATATACTCACACCACCGAATATTTCCTTCTTTCGTCCAGGCGGCAACCACCCGTCTCATTGTGCTGCAGTTCGGCGGATCGCCACGGCCCAACCCACCGTCTCCAGTTGGTGGTAGCGTCGTGAGACGAGCTTCCGGCGGCAGCGGTGGGGCAGCGGGGAACGGGAACTCGGTGTGGGCGTTGGACAGTCTCCTTGAGCCGGTCGCGGTGCGCTTCCGCTTTCACTTCGAGGGGGAGAGGCCGACCAACAGAGTCGACCGTGAGTAACCTGCCTCTGTGTGTTTGAGGCTTTGAAGACGTGCACCGTGGCATCTCCAACTACCCCATACCATCCCATGTAGGTCGAGTCCCTCCCCCGCATCCGGACCCACATCGCTTCCCCGCCGCCCCTCGTCACCACATTATGATGTGTGCGATACTTCTGTTCTCATCCCCCCCTCCTTCCCCCCCCTTCCTGCGGCCCACCTCCCTCCCCTCTTCACCGCCACGGAACCCCTAAGCTTGAATACACCTCTCACTCTTATCCCTCTATTCCATCTACAGTACCCGGGTCCTTGGTGGTCATTTTCCATCGTGTTTTTCTTCCGCTTGGTTCCTCATCCTTTATCCCCCCCCCCCCCCCCCCCCTTTTCCCCCCCCTCTTTTTTTGGGGGGCGGGGGGGGGTGGGTTCGGGTTTTTTTCCCGGGGGGCTTGGGGGGGTTCCCGCCGGGGGGGGGGGGGGGGGGGGCGCGCGCCCCGGGGGGGGGGGGGGCGGGGGTTGGGGGGGGGGGGGGGGGGGGGGGGGGGGGGGGGGGGGGCC
>FN649726.1:2721418-2738695 GCA_000310025.1 Ectocarpus siliculosus | reverse complement strand
AAGTCGGTCTAGACGCTAAGTGGCCCCCAGATAATACGTGGTCATGATAGGCGTGTAGCACTAGTCCGGTAAGGGCGTAAGGCAACACCAATTGGTCACTAAACGTACTACGTTTCCGGAGGTAGCCTGGTAAATACGATTTAAACAGCAATCCATCACGCACGAAGTAGTACGACATGGAAGTGGTTGTCTCGTCATCAGGTAATTGAGCGTCAGGTTTTGTAAGATAGTCGATATACTTGCCATATTCAAGAGCTTGTTTTTCACGCAAGATATCGCGGTTAATAGTTTCAAATACGTTGGTCGCGCTAATATAAACTGATTTCTCAGCGAATAATTCGCGATCACTTTGAACCGGTCGCAAGTTTTCCAAACGATCTGCAGACACTTGGTACGGACGTGGTGGGACATTTGAATGCAGCGCAGGGTCATCAGGCACATTCCTACATATCGGTGCAAGTTGCGGTGCTTCCAACTGTTGTTGGTGATCGAACGCAAACAACCGAGATAGGGTGTCTGGGACTACATGTAACTTTCCCGGCTTGTGTCGCACTGTAAAGTCAAAGGACTGCAAAGCGATTGCCCATCTGGTCAGCATATTAGACGTGTCTTGCATTGTGTACAAATATCTCAATGCCGCGTGATCCGTGACAACTTCGAAATGTCTGCCCCACAAGTAGGGTCGCCAGTGTTGTAAACTCAAAACCACACCGTAACATTCCTTCATCGTCGCAGAGTAATGACGTTGAGCCTTGTTAAATCGTTGGCTAAAATAAGCGATAATATTCACCTCGTCGCCGTTCTTTTGGCCCAGGAATGCTCCTGCACCAACTTCACTAGCATCTACGTGAACCACGAAGTCTTTGGTAAAGTCAGGGAAACATAACACAGGTGCTTTGCTGAGTAACCGTTTGATCTCTGCAAAAGCCTTATCATGTTCGTTCCTGGTTCCAACGTTTTGCGATCGATTTTACATGCTCTTTTTGTGTGAGTTCGACTAGCGGTGCGATCACCGTAGAAAGGTCGGGTATAAATTTCCTCACATAGTTCACCATTCCCAATACTGAGCGAAGCGCTTTGATTGTTTTGGGTGCAGGCAAATCGACAATAGACTTTATACGATCTTCCCCAACACGAATCCCTTTTGCCGACAGTATATGCCCCAGGTATTTTACTTCCTGTGGTCCAAATTGTACTTTGGAGGGTTTCAAGGTAAGACCGGCCGCTTGGAGTGCTTGGAGCATGCTTTCTAATAAGGTTAGATGGCTCTCCCAATTTGAGCGGCAGCAAATAATGTCGTCCATATACACCAAAAGTCCACTGCGTGGTCCGAAGTGAGAGAATGCCAGAGACATCATACGGGCAAATAGAAAAGGAGCATTCATTATTCGCAATTCCGAAGGGGAGGCGTTTGAAAACCCATTTCCCTTTGTGTGTCACAAACGCAGTCTTTTCTTGTTCTGCTTCGTCTACTTCGATTTGGTGGTAGGCTGACTGGATATCGCAGACAGTAATAAATTTTGCACCTCCAACGGTATCAATATGGGATTCTATATCTGGCATGGGCCAAGATTTTCGAATTAAACTCTTGTTAATAGTCGATATTTCTTTCGGAAGGTCGTTCTGGCGAAAGGTAAACTTCTGGTTGTGTCCCGATGTATGCGTTGAGGTAGGGGTGCTTGTGGGCATAGAAAAACGCGCAAGCGGGGGCGTAGACAGTGCGACAGGGTTGCTAGTCCTGTGTGCGCTGTCCTGGCTATCCGGAGTAGGGGCCAACTCGGGTGCTACAGGGTTGCTAGGCCTGTAATCACTATCTTGGCTATCCGGAGTAGATGTTAAATCAGGGGCTAGGTTCCGAGGATGGACAGGTGTGTTCTGAGTGACAGCGGGCAAGATTGGTTGACGAAAAACTAGGCCGGGGGAGGTACTCCCTCCACTGCTCTGATTTCCCTCAACTGGTATACTGCTACGTGCTGTCGAAGAAGTATTCACCTGGGCCACCTCTGCTGCAGAGGCCGGAGTCGTGGTGGGTGGAGTTGCGGTAGGACGGAAGAGGGACACCAGCCACTCGGGTGGATTCGACTGCTCCTTCCAGTGGCGGGAGAGCATGTCAGCGAACTGTCCCCCAGCGGAGGTCATGAGCGCCTGTCGGTCATCCGCGGACACGTCCTGTGACCGGAAGCCCTCGAGCAATTGGTACATGATGTGCCGTTCGCTCTGGTTAGCCCATTCCTCGTCGCCGTCATGTTCCTCGTCACCGTCGTTGTCCGAATTCTCCGGGGTGGCTCCTTTCTCCTCACCGGTGCCCGGCTCGTCCTCTTCGGGAATCGACTCCTGTTGGGAGTGGTCTCCCCGAGAGGGACGATGCGCAGACACGCGTTGAGAGGGGGTGCCCCTTCCCGGCGTTTCAGAGATCAACGGTGACGGGGAAACAGTGACGCCGAGCTGTTTCCGCAGCTCCTCCAGCTCCTGCGCCTGCCTCGCCAGCGCCGCATTCTTGTCAGCGACGAGTGCGTTCGCCTCCCTGACTTCATCGCGTAAGTCTCTCCGCTTTTGTGAAGAGGTTTTCGGCATGTTGTTTCTCTTTTTCTTGGTTGTCTCTCCTCGCTACAGTAGCACGGCGAAGCCGTGTTCTAGTCGACGCCAATGAGGACACTGGCTATTGTCGGAGACAGATGCCGGTGCCGTGGCAGTATTATCCCACTGCCAGGGGAAGGCTATTTCCTCTCGTGATGTGTAAACGAGGAGAAGAGGGTAGAAAGAGAGAGTGGCCATAGCGGCAGAGGGAGAGGAGAGTCGAAGACTCTCCGCTTCCACTTTCGGCAAGTGGCCAGGGACTTCGGAAGATATCCATCTCCGACGGTGCATTTCCTGTCACTCTCCTTGTGACAAGATACCCCGAGGGAGCCATATCTTCCTACACTTTGTATGTGCACACATGGTTGGTTATACTCCTGACAGGTGTCCTCCACACATAGACGAAAATAACAACTGGTGGTGGCTCCGCGTCGAGCCGGCGGTCAAAACGTGAACCCTTCGCTTGGAAGACCCGAGCCACTGGCTTGCTTGCAACATATCGTCATTGAGGAGGGGAATGTGCGCACATACTCAAGAGCGGAGGATCAGTCCGTGACTCTTCCTACGGCATCGCGTGGGTAACGAGTAACGACTGGAAAGGTGGTCTTTCCAGTAAGGGTCGCACATGGGCAACATGTGTCGGCGACATCTGCACATGTCAATAACCCTCGAAAAAAATCAAGACAGCGGTAGACGACAGCAGTAGATTACACTTCCAGTAATTCATCCCCTCCCAGTCCCTGCAGTGATGTCTGGTCTACATAAGTGTGGGCCCACCAGTTGGTTTGCTAGCGGATCAAAGTCGTTTGAGAATGCAACGTCCTTTTCTGCGGCGCTCTGATGTGCTGCTGCCCTAGTCCAAAGATAGACTACGTAGCAGGCTCGACGGCTGTGCAGTAGTCTAGACTACATAGCCAGCCGTAGATATCGGAGGACTGTTGTGTTGACCGCACCTTGCAATTCGATCCAGAACCTCCCCACGCAGGGTCTCGGGCTTTGTTTTGTCGGAGATGAGGCTTCCACCCAGTTTTATGAAAACTAGTCGGTCTGGAGCATTCCCGTCCATCCTGTCCGCGCTGTGTGAATTTGAATGTGCTCCTCGGTATATTGTACGAAGGACTGCTGTTGTTGTTGATCGGTGCTCGCGGGGCTCGGGATGCGGCGGGTCTTCGGTATACCCGAACCGGCACAAGAACCGACAGATCGAGCAAGGGGCCAAGGGCCAAGGGGGCAAGGGGGTGAACACAGCGGGCTCGTCTACGTGTATGCATATTCCGTAGGGAATCTGGTCGTAGAAGACTCGCATCGCGTCGGGGGGTAATACGCCATGTAGGGACCTTCCAAGTTATATCAAGAATTCGTGTGGGTGGACCAGTTACAAATGGACGTTGTATGAGTCTTCGTCCGGAGGTTTGACGGCAGCAAAAAAAACTAAGTGTCGCATGTAACACGCAACCTTTTGTGAGAAAAAATTCTCACAAAAACGTTTTTCAAAACGTTTTTCTCACAAAAACGTGCGTATGGGAGCATGCCATATTGTGCTAAAGTCCAGTTGTTGTTTGGAAGGTTATACCGTAAAACCCTATTTAGCGGTTGCAGATTATACACAACACTCAAACCCGAGGCAGTCCACAGCCAAGACTTTGCAGCCCAGGCCAGAAGAACTCGAGGGGGCACTACGCAACGTGCTCGCAGGCGAAAGCAAGCTGATCGTGGGGGGGGGGGTCCGTGAAATGTAGCCCGACGGAGTGTGGAGAGTCTTTCGGATGGGAACCCCAAGTTCGTCGATTTATTGACGGAACGTTCAAGGGGCGCCGTTAGCACGACGGTAGTACAGCAGGGTCGCAACACACGGGCCTGGTCTGCGTGCTTGTGTTTGTCTGCCGCCGGCAATACTCCAGCGGTATCGAAATGCATACGACACATGTGCGAGTCTTGATACCCCACCATCTTTTCCGCATCTCAAAAAAATCTATGTGTTCTGTCCGCATGAACGCCCTTCGAGCGTCCCGAACACAACATGCCGCAAGTCATCGCGACGCTCACTCCTTGTACAACGCCAGCACTGGTAGGCCGAAAGCCTACCGTACGACCCTACAGAAGATCAAGACCGTCCCGTTGCTCCTTTCCAGCCCAATCTGCAATCCAAACCGACGTCTTGCTGTTCGTGAGGTTGCTCTCAGGTCTGCTCAACAAGCTTCCACCGCTGCCACCTCACCGCCCCCCCCCCGCCCGGACACACTTCCACCGCTGCCACCTCACCGCCCCCCCCCGCCCGGACACACGCCGTTCCATCTGTTGCATGCCTACCGGGTAACCCCCCACCACGCCCCTCTTCTCCTCGCGCAGCGATATACTATTTATTCGTGTAGCACAATGCTCGGTACTCCAGCCATCGCCCAACGAAAGTTCCGACAGGGAACTCAACCGATAAGCACGTGCCCCCCCCCGGCCTCTTGTTCTCTGTCTCTACTGAGCCTTGTCGATTGTCGCAAGGTACTTCTCCATGTTCCCCGCGCCCTCGAGCCATTGCCAGAAGTTGTCCTCGTATCCGTCGGGGATGTCGGAACTCGTCGCGGATGAAGCGACGACGGGGGCAGCTGCGAGGGAGCCCGTCACAGTAGCGCGCGCGTGCACAGGCGAGGAGGGGGCATAGATGGGTACGGAGGGCGGGGGGCAGGAGCGGGAGAGAAATTACGATACGTTTGTAAAAAGTCGTGCAAAGACTGCCTGCCCCTATCGACATCAGCGAGGAGCGCGTGTACGGCGAAGCTGCCCTTTTGCGCAACGTCTTCGCTCAATCATCCCGACGGGCAAACGTGCGAACGCAACGCAAGCAAGAGGAACACTCCGTACACACACAAGATCCGCCAGCCTTTCGATCTTGAACCACCGCATCAACGCATCGGGCTATGAGACACGTCACGCTGAACAATTCTTGATTGTCGAGCCTCCAGGGATGTGTTGAAAACCCAGAAGCTTGCTGGTCACAACAAAGACTGATGCTTACGGGTGGGTAAACACTCGAACTTGTTGTAAAGCACTGAGTGTCCTACTGTCGTAACTTCTCACCGACTTCCTCCTTCTTGGGGGACGAGAAGAGCGCCGAAATTCCCTTGCATACCACGTACAAACCCACGTAGAACCCGCTGATGGCAACCACCACCTGCACCAGCCGATGAATATGACAGGCGCACGGCATGGAAGGGACGGGTCATATTTACAGCGGTAGTAGACCCTAACGCGCACCCTGGAGTACCGGTCTCATGTGGGAAACTGGCTGGGTTCCTGAACGGAACCAGAGTAGTACACGCGCATTTCGAGCAAAGAAAAACCGGGGTACTGGAAACAAGCCTTAGCCTCCTTGCTGTTGTAGACAGATACAATATCCGTCTTGTTGGGTGTCCGGTGTCAGAAATTACTCAGATATTCCAGATTTTATCAAGACATTATTTGCACATGCAATAATTTGGACAGGGCATACACAAGAGAAGCGAGGGTAGTCGCGTGAAGGGTCTATTAGGCCGCCCGCTCCTGAAGCAACATCAGTCGTCATACGGCTTGAGACCATGCAGAGACTACAGCAGTTTTGCCGCACTTTTACGGTAGACGATTTCGGCGACTGCTTTTCGTATCAGTTTTGCGCAAAAATCTTGGGCCTGACCTCTACACCTTGTAGGAAATATACTAAGATCTCAATGAAAATGCATGCTAGATATCCTATCAAAGTGCTACAATATCCGCTGGGTGCGTCCATCTGTCCCAGCAATCAGGGCTGACGGAAGAAGCCCGCTTCCGGATGCCGTGCACCCCAAAAGGGGCATCGTCGATCGTCGAGCAGATAGATGTAAGCACGGATTAATGAGCATGATCTCGCAAACAGGTGCTACTCCCGGCGAAGCCTTGATTGAGACAACGGTCGAAAACAATGTAGCAAGGTTGAGCTGAGTCTACCAAGCACACTTGGATGAGTCGAATCCGCTCTCGCTACCGAGTGTCGAGGCTAGATGCTTCATCACTACTGTTCGTTCCAGCGTGTATACGGCAGTACACAGCAGGGTGTGTGGATGCAAATATCAGCGGGGTGGGGTGAACTACAACTCCGATCTCACAAGTGAGGGGCCACCACGGAATCTATTCGACAGGTCAACACGAAAGAGCTTGCACTCTCCTCTTCGTGGGACGGCAGTCAATGAGTCCCCTCGTCCTTTCACGCCCTACATAAACGACCAGTGCACCAAGCAACCTCCGAAACGTAAACTTGGACATGCCGTTCCGCCGCCATGGTTCGGCACAAACAAAACACAGGGCCGTTCAGAGCAGCAAGGCGATGCAACCGGAGATCAGCAGGAGTGCTTCGTCACCCCATTTCCCGCAGCTGCTTGTCTCCGTCCCCGCGTCGTTGCCACGGATACTCACGTGCTCGTCCTTCGGAAGCTTCTCCCTGATCTGGGCCTCCCAGCCCGTGTACTTCGGAGCTGCTCCGCCCGCCATTCCACGCTTGGGGGCTGCCGGCGCCGCTCGCGACGCGACTGCCCTTGCGGGTGCCGCAGCCTTCGACATGGCACGTGCAGCAAACATAGTTCTACTTCTCCTCCTCTCTTGCTATGTCGCGTGCCAGGGCTGCGGGTGGCTTCGGAACGACCGAGGGGGGCCCTCGGCTAGTACTCGATGCAAATCGCAATTCCACCAACCACCCCAGCAAGCTATTCCTGAAACCCCTCCGAGGCAACTGCTGTCTGCTGTGTGCTTGCGAAGTGTTATCAAAGAGCAGCTACTTGGAGCAGGAGCTGCGAGAGGGAGTTGGTATCTGGTCAAAGGTTGAGTTGGACCTGCGCCGTGCGACTGCGGCCGTGAGCAGAGAAGAGAAACGGTGCAAAAATGGGGATCACTGCCATGACGGTCGGCGGGGCGTTCGGGATCGTGGCCAAGGGCACCGTCAACAGGCTGATGAAGGTCAGCCTGCGCAGAGGTGAGTGAAAGGCAACACCACAGAGCGATAGCGCGCTCCCGCACCAAACAGGATTCCCACCCTCAGAGACGCGAGCAAATAGCAAATAGTGTTGCCAAGCAACATCCGGTGCTGGTAAGCGAGCCCGACGCAGGCCCTTATTCGTAATCCTGTACCGGCGTGCTACTCTCGAGTGTGAAAAGAGTGCGACAGCTGCGGCGGCGTCTCGTCTTCCCGCACCACGCGACAGCTGTAATAGTCGCAGCCGCTGGGGCGGCCAGAAGAACGCCTAGTCTACCTTCTGCCAACTTTGTGAGAAAATATCATACACGAATTCGGACGGTACACAAGTGTATGTACTACAGCATCTTTTGCATGCAAGTTTTTGGACATGACCGACCTCTTCTCTTCGGCCGCCATTTGCTCGTATGGATACGGGCACAGCAGTCCAGTTCGCGACCCTTGGCCGTCGCACTGCTGTTTTCGTTTGTGTTCTACGCAGACCTCGTTTGCAACAAGTAGAGCAGTTTGTGCCGGGCACAGGGAAAACTTACAAATGGTGCATGCAGTGCCGTGGGTACGTCTTGCGTTTTGCACCATGAAGGAATGATTGTGACGAACCCATTCAGGCCCGACCAAAGGCTAATCTGGACGCTTGGATTTCACGAGAGCAGCGATTATACTGCTGTGAGGTTGAGGGCACGAGCTGCTGTGGAGAAGGGCTGCAGTCTATTGCCTGTGTTTCCGTAGGTCAATGGTTTGGCATGTCGTACAGGACGCCTGCCCTTTTGCACCTATTTTCCTATTGTTGGCGTTCGCAAACGGGAAAGCAGACGATTAGCTCTCCTTTTGCGATCATCTCCAAAATCATGTGCACACGGCAACAAAAGTTGCACGGAAGAACCTGAAACCGTCAGAGCTCTGCTTCCTGCGACCTACATGTATTATGCTTGCTCTCTTGTGGTATGCGCCGATTCTTCTCTAAATAGTACAATGACAGAAGCAAGGAATAGGCAGTTGCTGGTGAGGAGGCAACTATGCTTTTTATGTGCATGGCGCAATTAGGAAATACCCTATACGACACAAGATAACACACACCCCGGACCGATTTTCAAAGCTCGATTTTATCCGTCAGAAAAGGGTGTCGACACCGAAAACGGCGGCGGTGAAGACGTCTGGTCGAGAGCTCTCCGAAAACATATCGTTTTGTTTATGCATCCTCTTCGTCGTGGAGTAATCGAGCTTTGAAAATCGGTCTAGGGGGTGTGTTATCTGGTGTCATACACGGTAGGCAGTTGCTTGTGAGACGGCAACTGTGCCATGTACATGGTGAAAGTCATGGCACAGATTGAGTTTGCTCTGCATTGGCACATATCCTTTGCACGCGCCTCCATACATGTATCACTGCTGTTTCTGTTGGTTTTGTGGCTGGTGACGAACGTTTTTCCGCACTGCCAACTGCTGTTGCATGACTGTCTGTCCTGCAGTCGCACACAGAACCAAAAGAGAAACTACGGCGGTGTGAGTGAAGTATGCGGCGTTTTGTGTACAGGGGGTGGTGTGTCGCCTTGATATCGAGTGAATTATGCTCTGCCATGATTGTGATGAAGCATCTATATCCAAAATCATGACGTTGGTTGATATACGTGTACAACATGTTGGATGACCGCGAAACGAACGTTGGGGCATTTCAATCCCTTTGAGCACACCTTTTGAAGATGACCCTGTTTTGCCGTAGAATGTTTACGGCAACTTCCGAGTGTTTGTTTCCCCACACTCCCGAGCATGATGGGGATTGAACGATGAATTCGCTTCTTTCCCATCACTCCTTGGCCGCCTCCCCTCTCCTTTCTCGTATCTTGCGGTAGGAGTAACACAAACAGTTTATGGGCGCATGTACCGTTGCACGCCCTGCGACTCATGTGCCAACCCTCGTGGACAGCAAGCAAGTGTGTGGAAAACAACCTTCCAGCACATCGTGGTGTTCTCTTTCTCTTCTCTCGAGCAAAGTATGCGTATCACTCGGCGAAAGAAGAACATCTTGTTGACGAACCCAGCTAACCCTGCACCACGCGACAATGACTCCTGTCAGCTCGCACTCGGCGAAAGAAGAACATCTTGTTGACGAACCCAGCTAACCCTGCACCACGCGACAATGACTCCTGTCAGCTCGCTTGCTTCGACCGTTTCGCCAGCAGGGCGGTGCTTCTGCGGTGAGGGCCCCCACCACCTATCTATTTCCTCGCGAACAGACAATTTCGGCGACTAACCGGTGCACCACCTCTTTCTTTCCCACCCACTCCCCGTCCCGCCTTGCCCAAACCCACACGTGGCCACTGCTGTGTCCAGCGCCTTGGGAGTACGTGCTGGGCGCGGGAATCGGTGCGTACGTCGGGAACAAGATCCCGCAGTGGGAGGCGACCCTGATCTCGGACATCAACGAGATGCGGGCAGACCGCAACATGCCCCCCGCGACACGCGTGGGCGGCTACGAGTTCGGGTCAAGCATCACGGACAGCAAATGAACACACTCATCATCGTTGCTGTGCTGCGTCGTTTTTTTTTTGGGGGGGGGTGCGGTAGACTCCACACCGTGTTGTTTGTGTGGTTCGACGAGGTCTTCGAAAGGGCTAGTTGGTGTGCGCGGGTGTAGGAAGTCGCGACTTTTCTTGTGCTGGCAAGTGAAGCGAGCGGGCAGTCCCTCGGATTACGCGTCGTGAGGGAGTCGGCGCGTAGTTGATTAGCCTAGCCGTTGTTTCTTTGGGGGAGGCTTGCCGATTCTCCCAGAGCTGGCGCAGAACGCGCTTATGGCGATGTCTGGGTAGGATAGATTGTTGTGGAAAAAGAAGAGAAGCAATTAGTGCTGCGGCTGTTGTTTGCCCAACGGGTGGAGATTTTGGCTGGTCTAGGGTCGGGATCAAGATCTAGTTGCAGGCCTGCTGCCATGTAACCTGCATCGAGGTGCCGCCGCCGCCGCCGCTGTCTTGATTGTTTATAGGCGTGCGGGGGGGGGAGCGGGGTAGGGGGGCGGTCTAAGCGTCTTCCTCACAATCGGTACGTACGGTGGGAGATCGAATAGCAGAGTCATGTGTGACGTCCCAGCTTTCTGAGGCTGTGGCCTGCATGCAGATCTATCTCGCTCGGTGTTTCTTCGAGACTTGTTCATCTTGCTTCTACAAATCAGACTTGTTGTCTGCTGGCGTATGATCCTTTCAAACGGCATGAACACGAACCGCTGGGATGTGTACAGAACAAAGCTGGAAACTGGGCCCCACCATGTTGCGCTTCGCAAAGCATGTTTTCTGGTGTACCACACGCCTCTACACCTTGCGGTGTGACACCATCGTGTTGCCTGCCATCCCCTTGGGCATCCCAAGCCCCTTCTCCCCCGATTCCCTGTTTTGTTGTTCGTCGTTCCTTCAAAACGGTATCCGTTCTCGTTGAGGTGCATTTCCGCTCACTTCCCTCAACGGCTGCCAAGAGGAATAAAGGAGGGCATCCGTCCGGCAACAACATGTCTGTTTGCTTCTCGGTTGCCAGTGTTTCATCCCGCCGAACACTACAATGTATATATAACTCTGTTTTTCAGCATGTAGCCTGTTCGTAATACTGCTCGAATACAAGAGGATGCAACACAAGACTATCAATTTAGTCTACTTCTTCGCGAGCACTTTATTCGGCCAACGAAAGGTATCGCCCTGCTGTTCTGATAGTGCTGTAGCATACAATTGCATGTACCATCTGTCTGCTCATGATTTACTCTAGTACTCATGTACATGATACCAAAGATCATGTACCGGGGGTAGGAGCAACCAGTCTGCGCGCCCCCCGCAGTTGGGTTCGTTGAGCTGCAGCTGGCAAGGAGCTGAGAGAGGAGGATATACACACAACAACATCGGGCCTGTCCTGCAGGCACCTCCACGCACTCATGGGCGTCGGTGCCTCGCATCAAACAAAACTCGAGCGTGAGTTCGGAGACATCGGAGATGGCGATGGACAGGAGAGGTTCTTCGGCCTCGAGAACTTTGGCAATACCTGCTACTGCAACTCCGTGCTGCAGGTACGAGACTGCTGCTGCTGTACTGCTGTTCGGATGATGCTGTACAGCAGTATCCCCTCTTTGACAGAGCGCACGCACTGCCAGCTTAGGGAGTCTGGCTAAAGGCCCATCGTGTCTTCACGACGCCCGCACGTCGACGGCTGTACGTCAGTAGTACCCACAGGCGTCAGAGAACATAGTCACAAACATTCCGCACCTCAATGATGTACCCGTGTGTGATGTGACACCTACCTGCTTTGAGCCAACGTCAAAGCATTTGTGCGTTTGTACGTAGCAGCAGCATTGGCAGCGATTCGACTTCTCTCTGGTGCACCTGCCTTACTCCGCGCTCCCGCCGACTGATTGGGTTAAGGACACTCATGATTGGGTTACCAACGGCGCATCTTAATTT
Organism: Ectocarpus siliculosus; assembly: GCA_000310025.1. Lineage (NCBI taxonomy): Eukaryota > Phaeophyceae > Ectocarpales > Ectocarpaceae > Ectocarpus > Ectocarpus siliculosus. The sequence continues at coordinate 2,726,716 of FN649726.1, read as the reverse complement.
CTCTCTCTCGCTGGGTCGTTCCTTGCGCCAGTACTTTGGTCATCCTCGACCGCCCTATGCATACCTACACAAAAGGAGTTGCCTCTGTGCTCAACCTTGACTTCCACCGCACGTGAAAGGGACTGTATCTCAACACTACAACAACAATAACACTTGCTCTACACGCCTGGTTCAAACTCTTGTGGTGTTCGTCATCAAAGACACTGCTTTTGTCTGTGAATGTTGTGTTTGGCTCCAAGAGACCTGTTGGCGTCGGGGCTGACACCCTCACACCTCACACACCGCTTGTCCTCCGTCTCCGCCGTGCACACCGACTGACGCGAAGGCGCTCTACTTTTGCGAGCCGTTGCGACATCATCTCGCGCAAGTACGAGAGGAAGACACGAGTGGCGGCGGCAGCGGAGACGGCAGTAGTAGTGGCGGGGGTGGGGGTAGCGGGGGCAGCGGCAAGACCGTTCTGTCGGAGTTGGCGGAGCTATTCTCGTCCATCTCCAACCAGAAGCGGCGGTCTGGCCACCTGGCGCCGACGGAATTCCTCCGCACCCTGCGGGAGCGCAACGAGCTCTTCCGTGGGAACAGGCAGCAGGTGGGTGAGGAGGTGACTCGATAAAATCAGAGGGGCGCCTGGTTTGACTGCTGCTACTGCTGTGTCGGTGTCGGCACAAGGTTATCTACCTCTGGTCTTGGGGGAGTTGCAGGAGAGTGAAATGGGCGACGGGGGGGGGGAGGGTGACCGCCGGTCGAGGCAGATCCCACCATCCTTTCATCCGTAGGTGCTGATCTTGTCATCGAACAGCTCTTGTATGTATGCATAGGATGCGGCGGGTTTCTCGACGCGGCGCCGATCAGAACTTTCGAGTTTATTTTCGATGAGCCACACCAACAGCGGGTCGTATGCCCAAGTCTTGACTACATATGTGCACGTGGTCGTTGCATCAGGTAGAACGCGCGGTTCGCTGAAGCGAGGACGGTTGTGGTCACGTTCCATGCAACGGTTCTCAGCATCCCCGCCTTGACTTGACGAAAACGTTGACATGCATTTCCTTCCTTGCTTGCTTGCTAGGATGCGCACGAGTTCTTCAACTTCGTGCTGAACGAGATGGCGGATAGTGTGGTGGCTAGGAGGAAGCTGCGGGAGGAGGCGGCCACCGTTCAGGAGCACAAGCAGCGCTTCCAACAAAACGGAAGCCATCACCACCGCCAGACACACGGCAGCAACGGCAACACCCAGACGAATTCTTCCCAGCAGCAGCAGCAGCAGGATCCGCGACGGTCTTCCACCTGGTCCAAGATGTCCTCCTTCAAGGGCAGCTTCGGGAACGGGCTGAAGAACGCCTCGCAGCCGGCTTCTGCGGAGGGAGCGGCCCCAGCGGCGACACCATCGGTAGCACCGGCAGCAGATTGCACAGCTCCATCGGCCGCGGTAGGGGGGCACGCGGGCGGGATGTCGGGCAGCGACCCCGGGGAGGGGGAGTCGGCGGCGGGGGTTGATGGTGGTGGCGGCAACGCGCGTGGCAACCGGAGAACAAGCGATGGGGCTAACGAATCTGGCGGGGAGACGTGGGTGCATCGGATATTTCAGGGGGTTCTCACGAACCAGACCAAGTGCCTCTGTTGCGAGACGGTGCGTTTGTTTGTCTGGAGACTCTTTGTGCTTCTATCACTTCCCTTCGATACGACGGCGTATGTTTTTGGTGCGGTGAGATTACACGTCCCGAACTCTAGCCCAATGTCAACATGTTTCCCTCTGTACAAGAAGTCGGAGGTTTCGACTTGCTTCCTCCTGTGGATTCGACGGCCTTACCGATGGGCGGGATAGTGTTGATCGACATACCGGAAGGTGCAACTGCTTGGGCTTTTTGCCACAATTGATCAACTCCACTGCTCTGTGTGGCTTTTCCAGCCCTTTTTTTGTTGTCATACTAATGACGGCGGCCACGCACAGAGCACCTAGCGTGCATCTACCGCTGACCCTTGCAATCTCAAATTATTAACGCCGAAAGTTCACCCACCCACCCCGCTCGGTCGGTCGCAGGTGAGCAATCGAGACGAGCCGTTCATGGACCTGTCCCTGGACGTGGAGCAGAACTCGTCGGTGTCGGCGTGCCTGAGAAACTTCAGCAGCACGGAGACTCTCACCAAGAAGAACAAGTTTTTCTGCGAGACCTGCTACGCTCTGCAGGTGGGTCACAGCTGCTGCCATGCGGCGAATGTGCACGTGTACTCGTAAATACGCAAATGAGAAAATACCCGTTGTCCACGCGTGCTGCTGTTCATGTGTGATATGTGTTCGCTTCCATGTCTCTGCTGAGGGTGGGCACTCGTGCGGCCTTTTGTTTCACGCTCTGCGTCTTGCGTTGGCTTTTCTCGTTTTTCGTTTGGTTGTGTTGGTGATATTGCTATTGCGCTGTTGTCGCTGTGTAATTAGGGCCTTTCGTGAAGACAGTTCTTCCGGCTAAGCATGCTCAACAGAACGTCCCACCAGCACTACGATCACATTCATTTGCACGGGCCGTTAGGCTTCTCCCAACAGTGTACCCTTGACCTATTGAAATATCAATATGTAGCGCAAACAACCCAACCTAAACAAACTTTCAATACAGACTGCAGTAGTTGTCGCGCAAACATACATACATGCAAGAACCCACAAACAGAAAATCGCGCACGGACATAACTGCAGTAGCCTAACAAGAACACCATGCGACCGGCCGGGGAACACAACAACAATCAACAGGAGGCCGAGAAGAAGATTCGGCTGAAGCGACTGCCGCGAGTCCTGACGCTGCACCTCAAGCGCTTCAAGTACGTGGAGTCGCTGGAGAACTTCTCCAAGCTATCGCACCGAGTCGTGTTTCCCCTCGAGCTGCGGACACCCAACATGACCGACGCCGCCGGCGAGGCGGACGCGGACGGCCGGCTTTACAGGCAAGCAAGCTCCTGTATTTCTATTGTTTTTCATGCGTTCGGGTCGTGGTCGTTGGGAGCGGCACCGTAGACAGGGGCGGGGGGCGTGGGGTTGTCGTCTAACCTTTGTCTGGTTGTGAGGCTTGGCCACGCGCGTTCATGCATCATGCCCTTAGGAGACGGAGCTGGTGGGGAGGCGGGGGGCATGCTCGCTTGCTGCGTGCCGATGTTTCGAGAGCATTGACCACTTATCTCGGGTTGACATTTTTTTTTTTTCTCCCATCATTGGACTCTGTCGTCTGCCCCTCTGGCCCCCATCCTCCACTTCTACTAGCTAAACGACCCAACCGGGGTCACATTGGAGGGGGTGTACTCATAGTCGTGCATGCCGTAGTCGTTTGACCATTGACCTCACAGGATGCAGCTCACCCTTCATGCGACTCGCCAAATACCTCACGGCGCTTCGCGCTTGGTGATGTGAGAGCCTGGTCCGGTGAGAACCCGGCGTGCTCCGTCCCGGCTTTGTAGGGATGCGAGGTCAATGGTCACATTGGAGGGGGGGGGGGTTATCGTGAGAAGGGTACAGCAATCCTTTCCCTCGCGACTTATGAAGTCGATCTAGTTTACTAACAATGAGCTTTGCAGCGCGTCGCTTCCAACTTAGACCAGGATTTATTAAGTGAGAAAAATAACCCACTTTGCCGGGACTCGAACCCATGACCTGGTCCTTAGTAGGCTGCGAGGGTACCCACTAGACCACCGGGGCGACCGGTGTGTACATGGAGGAGCACGGTTCGCAGCCTGCTGCAGCCGTTTCTGCCACGTCCGCACTGCCTTGTTCTATGGTACAATATGATCCGTTACTCCTTACGTAGAAGGTGCCCGGGCTTGAGTGTGTTTTGTTTCAGGCCGCCGGGAAATAATACCCCCCGCCCGGGCAAACAACAAGTCCAACCTGTCCCTACAGCAGTACGCTACTGCTGTCAGCCCTTTGTCCACACTTGGGCAGGTCGGTCTCTGAGTATTACGAACCCAATAGCTTTTGCCCTCCGCTCCTTGTGTCCTTCACAACGCAACCTATCCTGTCTCCGAAACGGCTCACGACCCAGGTTATTCGCTGTCGTAGTACACATTGGCCGCGGCCCCAACCACGGACACTATGTGGCGGTGGTGAAGTCGGGAGGTCGCTGGCTGCTCTTCGACGACGAGATTGTCGAGCTCGTTAACGAACAGGTGTGTGTGTGTGTCATGTGTGCATGCATGCGCGTGCGTGCATGGGTTGATCTAGTTAGCATCGATCGATCGCCCAGATGTGCTTTGTGTACTCCTATTTTCTTACGGGGTTGGCATCGAGCGCGCTATGCGGTGGGCCAACAAAGATGCGCCGGTAAAATCGGAATATAAAACGGTGTCGGGTGACACTTTCTAGTCCACGGGGACCCCCAACGGGGGGGGCTGCGATATGTAGTGACGTGTGAATATTGGCATTGCAAGCATAGACCGCAATGTCTGTCCAGCTGACCGAGGACTGTTAGCGGATCATTCCTGTGGTCGAATCCCGCACTGCTGCGTTATCGTCTGCGCCCTGTATATTTAGTAGTCGTGAGACCGATGTAGAAAAGCCGAAATCAAATCATTAACCTAGGCCGCGCTGAATTTAGATCGCACTCATCGGGTTGACAACCAACCCATCTGATGTTGTGCGTACGGTGTACGGTGACCGCACAATCGGTGCTCGAGGGAAGCGGCGACTTACAAACGACCGGCAAATTCTGCGACTTGGTTCCGCTTTGAACGAAGCATACCGTCTGTCGTTATTTTCTTGGGGGGGTGCCTTGAGAAAGAATGGTTGCGATTCGCGCCTGCCCCCCCTTGTGGTTTGTTGTTGTTGGTTCCGCCGTCGGTCTCTCGCTCGTATCTTTGCCCCCTCTGGTGCTTTCATAGCAGCCGGCGCCGGGTTGAATGATGGCGCGTGCGTTATTCTTGCAGAGCACTGACAGAAAATTCGGTATTTGGTTGTTTTGGCGTCCATGACGTGACCCGTGTTCTTGTGCGGAAGAGTACTAGTGTTTGTCTACACGAAGGAATTATCCACCCAAACTCAACGCGCCTGCCTGAGAGATGACATATGTACGACGCTACTTTTTTTTCTAGAAACGTGTAGAGGAAAAATCTCGTTACGTCTTTTGTGAGAAGCTCCCCCATTCCAACTCCCCGCCGTGTGGTCCTGCTTGTTGGCCCCCGACGTGTCTCACGGCTGCTGTGCCCCAGGTGCTCAAGCAGTGCTTCGGACTGGCACGCCCAGCCTCAGCCGCCACCAACACCGGGTACCTGCTACTGTACGACTGCGGAGAGTGAACAGAGCGCTCACGGTGGTCAAGGGGGGGGGGGGGG
>FN649726.1:2693986-2721318 GCA_000310025.1 Ectocarpus siliculosus | reverse complement strand
GGGGGGGGGGGGGGGGGGGGGTTGTAGCCATGGAAACTTACGCGGAGGGAGGGAAGGGGGTTAAGTCGTGCATTGCTGGCCTTAGTCATCAAGTGCTGGGGATGGAAGGCAGTATTTTATGTACACTCTCTGTTCGACTCTCGGTGTTTTATTGCCAATGAGCAGGCAGTTGATATTCGTTACTCTACGCGGAGCGGAGACGATCGTGGTACATGTGCGAAGCGTGTTTACTGGTCGTGAGTGTTGGAGTTAATCCATTTGCTCCGTTATTGGTTTCAATGCAATAACTGAAAAGACTATCTGATCTTGTACCCGTTGGAGATAATTCCCCAGTAGTAGAAGGGATGTGTTAAATGAAGGAAGTCTTTACAATGAATGGGGAGAGGGGCCTGCTTTTTTGTTCGGTTCCTTGGGCAGTGTAGTTGGCCCACCTCGAACGTTTTCACAATAGTCGTAGTTACAGCAGTGTTATAGTGTGGTTGTTTTTGTGGCCCGGCGCCTCTGGTCTGTTTGCCACCATGTTACATAGGCTCCAGAGGCGAAGTCGGACGCCGGTACAAATATATATTGTAGGCATGGCCACCCATTGTTTTTCGTATAGTATTTGCATGCGGATGTATTTGCGTATGTGCTGGTTGTTGGTACACGAGACAGAGCTGATGCTGCTGTCGGAAGGAATGGATTGACGCAGCGTTGCGTGTGGCGGTGGGGAGGGAATTCCACTCTACTACAAATCTACGGGCGTATGCTGCTGAGGTGATTTTGAGTTTTTTCCTAAGGAGCCGTGAAGCCCCGAACTCAGTTACACCTGGCAGGCAGTGATGTGGTAGAAAGGGAAGGGGGGTCGCTCCTTGTTTGGGATCATTCATCGTCTCTTTTCCGGTGGACGACGAATGAATTGAATAAATGTACTTGTAGGAAGGGCAATTATTTCAGACAGTGAAATAATTCAATGGAGCATTCCGCGTCCGTCCCTCAAGAAGAAGTGTGGGTAGCCTGCTGCTGCGTGGTGTGTACAGATAGATTCTCTCGGCTCTGTTGCAAAACCTTCCCAGCGAAACAAACCCATGTTGGACCAATGACTTTTTCCGAAGAGGCAACACGACAACAGCTGGCAAGAGTACCACAGCTCCACAGCTCCACAGCTAGCTGCATCGAACATCGATGATATCAAGACGAAACTTCACTCAGGCACCGAAGAGGAATTCTGCGCCCGGTGTTACGTCCTTTTTTTTTTCTTGGACCGACCACTACTAGGCATTCCGGGGGAATATTCCGCGGAGCCCCTGTCGCGGAAGGCAAATTGATTTCCGATACCCACGCAGAAACGCCCAGTCAGCAACACCTCTCCGTGTTTGCACTCCCAGCGATCCCCCACGCCCTAGTACAGAGAGCGAAGAGCAGCGGGTAGCTCTGATTCTGACAACCTAACGCGCTTGGAAGAACGTTTGAGGGTTGCCGAACAAAAGTTCTGGAAGAGCCACTTCATTCAGCTAATTTTTCGTGGGCTCCATTTCTGCTGGCTGAGAGATGAAGCAACACCTGGTAGTTGCATGCCTTTGCCTGCTAGCATCTGTGGATGGAAGCGCGCCTCTGCTAGCCCGTCCGGCCCCGGTCCAACGCGGTGAGTGGATACTCCGCGTTCGTGATTTCGCGCGAGCGCGTACGGCATTAGTCTCCAACATATTTTATGTTGAAATTTTATGTTGAAAAATGTACCGTAGTTGCGTTTTATCTTCAACAAGCTCGGCGCTCGTGACCCTGCGAAGAAGTCCGCTGACCGCTGACCGTGGGGCGCCCCCGTCCGCACTGCAGCAGGGCAGCGCAACTGGTAGTCCTTGTCACCTCTGATGCACAACAGCGGGCCGGTGATGCTGATATGTCGAGCCAGTAGGTGTGGATACGTCGGTGACTGCAAAAGTATCACACCATGGGCACACGGGAAATGGAACGATTACTTGCCCTTGCTTTTTTCTTTTTTCGCCTTGCCTTTTGTGTCTTGAACGTGCCATCGATAAACTTTTTTTTTCGAGAACAGACCCCAACGCCAGTCAGAAGCAGCAGCAAACGGCACAGCTTGTGAGAATATAGCAAGAAGTACCGTTCGTTTCCTAAATGCCTTTGGCTGTACCCCACCACCAGTGCGCCTCCTCTCGTCGCGGGTGGCCGCTTACTTCCGTAGGGTACGATCGCGCGCAACAGGAGCGTGTTCCAACAAAAACCCTACCGCAGTTGCCTCTTGACTTCATATTCGGGTTGTTGCTGCTGGGTGGTGCTGGCGTCTGCGTCTGCGTCGGTCGTCTATTTACAACCCCCCCCCCCCCCCCTCCCTATCGCGTGGTCTTCGTTGTCTCCTCCCAGCTGGTTTCATCGTCAACGAGGGGGGTTCCAAGATCGTCAGCGGCGACAGCAGCAGCAGCAGTGGTAGCAACGTTGTTACCGAGGAGGCAGCAGCAACACCCGAGCGGCCGAGCTTCGTGTCGGTGGGCATCCGCAGCGGCTGCGCCAGGGAAAAAGCGGCCACGACGGCGACCCTGCGGAATAAAGACCGTGCCGGGACCTCGGCGGCGAGCCGGCTGCGAGGAGGGTGAGACAGCAGAGCGGCGAAAAAAGCCTTGATATTTTTTGCGTACCGCCGTCGTGTTACTTGCGCCAACAAAGGATAGCCTGTTTTTTTCAACAGAGTTGCTTTGTGATCCACTTCTACACTGCCACAGCCATGAACATCTATTTTCAAAGAGCCAGTTGCCTCTAGATCTCGAGATGAAGCACGGGCCACAACGTAACAAACTTTAGAATTCTGCAGAGGCTCGTTGGCTCTCCATTTCTTCAATCCTCCGCGCGCGGGGTGCAGCAGCGTGTATTCTTCTCTTGGATACATTGTGGTGCCAGGGGTTGTTCCCCTGTGGTGCATGCCGTTCAAAATTTGTCGCGAAAAAGAAGTGTCAAGGAAATCACTGATCGCCGTCAGCGAAAACAACCCAGATACGCATACTGTGTGTTACTGCTGTCGCGGTAGGCTTCTTGCATAACAATGTTCTGCTGTGGATTAGTGCCCGGACACAGCCGTAGCTGAGCTTTTCCCAACGCGTCATGGAGACGGCGTTCTATTGCCGGTAACTGATAATTTTGTCGACGATTTTGCCACAACACCGCCTGGCGCTCCTTAGCACGACATGAGGAGTTCACGAGTGCACTCACTCACTCTGGTTGAAGGTCTGCCGTTAACAGTCATATGGTGTCCGCGGTCCGTTGAGAGCACTTGCCCTCTACCCTACATGCAAGACTGGATGCGTGCGCGGGGAAGTTGTGTCTGATTGGAAGCAGTCAAGGGTTTCGTGACTCTTTTCCACTTCACTTGATCGCTGCCAGCCCCCTTCAGTAGTCTGTCTGCACACCCTTTGCCACCCAAACATCGCCCCCTTACTTGGGAGTATAGACTATGTATAGGAGATTCAGTACCGACGTAACCGCTGAGCCTGTTTTGTCCTCTCATGCACACATGCGGCTCCTTTGGCGCAAAACCCGACGCCGACGTTACAACAATCGGCGACTAACGAGCAAAAAAATAATACGTCCGTGATGAATAATAATAATAATAATGCACGCGCAGGTCGACCTGGATTCCCAACCCGCCAGTGATGGTGAGGGAATCGGACACAACGCCCAAGACGCACAACAGCGCCGCCGAACCCGTCAGCTCACACCCGCCTACAGGAGCCAGCGGCAGCAGCAGCTGCCACAGCAGGCATGGCGCCGAGTTCGCCGTCTCGAAGCAACGCATCGTGGACGACAGCGATAGCGATACCGACTCTTCATTTGTCGAGGACGAGGACCAAGGCGGCGTCGCTGGTAGCGGCGGGGGCGGCGGGGGTGGGAGGGTTGGCGCGCTGCCGTCGTTCCCTCGGACTCTGCCCGCCACTCACGGCAAGGCGCCGTTCAACAAGAAGTTCGCCTGGGTGCCCTGAAGCGGCGACCGTGTGTCGTGGACATGGAATCGTGTGTGTGCGGGGGCCCTTCGCTGATGTGTTTCGTTGTCGTTTTGTCACCTTTTATGTATTTTTGACTTGGGCAGGAGTATCATAGGATACTCGATACCTTGGGGGTATGTGAGGAGCGCTTGCTTGTCTTCTGGAGCTTGTTTTGGTTGTTGTTCGAGAGTGGGAGGGAGAGATGAGCGGGGGTCGATGATCGAGTTAGAGCGGGTGCGCTGCTGCTGCTGCCTCCCCCCGTTCGCCCTCCGCCATGTGTTGTTTTCGGCATGTGGTATTGGTGGCGCGCACATCGGTCATGGTGCTCTTTGCTGTACCGGAGCGCTGTGGACTACCTGCTTTTTTGGAACGCTCCTCGTGTAAGCGTCTTGATTATTATGTCTCGCGCGCAAACGAACAAAGTTGTTGCTGGTCGTCGCGATTGATTTAAGGATTTATTCTGGTATGCAGAGCCAGTGTTTGTCTAATTTGTGTCGAGGCCGTTTACGCACACGTACGTACATTTGCGGCGACGTACATGTGCTCTCTGGAAGCACGGGAGGACTTATGGAAGAGTTGGTGGATCATGGCATGTTGCTACTTAGGCAGTGTCTTATCGCAGCTGGCACTAGCATCCCGGCAAAGCTTTGATACCCAACCATTAAGAGTTTTACGCTCGACGTCTTTTCGGAGCAGTAGCGAAGGAAAAAGGGCCTGATTGATGGGGGGTGGGGGGAGAGAAGCAGGTTCACGCTAGCTACACCAGTTGCGAGAGGGAGCGTTCAGATTTGAGGCGATGGACAGTTTCGTCCATGATAGTTGCCTGTGCTTGTCTCACGGGGGATGGGGGGTGACGAGAGGTGAGAGAGCAGAGAGGGCAGGTCGGGGGGGGGGGGGGAGGGCGAGTAGTGGTGGTATAGATGAAGTCAGGTGAGGGAACGAAGAAAAACAGCAACCCCCTGGGGAGCGGAAATTTGTAGGCGAGCTGACGGGGCACCGACCACGCCTCCTTTGGGGTTGTACAAAAATTACCACGAAAAAATAAGGCGAGTACGTAGATAACTTGTATGGTAGTTACCACAGGAGAGGGAGCAGGAGGGCGGCAGAACCTGAGCGACGCTTGCCAGCCAGCCCATGCTTGATACGGCGCGGAGTAAGGGAGGAGTAAAGCCCACACTCGCCCTCCCCTTGTTGCCGTATTGTAGGTGGTGCGTTTTGTCCTCCTGGAAGTGAAAATCTTTCATGGAAGTCGAGGCGGCATCGACGATCTCTGTTTTTTTTTTTGCGTGTATTGTATGCGTATTTTGCGGTGGCCCCGGTAGTTGGCGGGGGGGGGGGGGGGAGGCGGGCTCGACAAAGAGGCGTTATCACTGGGGGAATGAAGCAGCGAAGAACGAGGTATGCGGTACCAAGAGCGTGTGGATCGGGGTGCGGGATAACCAGGCCAACGAATATGTTCGACGCTTGGGTAGAAGGGATACAGATTCGACGTTGCAAGCAGTGATGGCGGTGAGGCCAACCGATCGACCCGGCCCAGCGAGCGGGGGCTTCGCTCTGGGGGCTGGTAAGGGAGGGGTAGTAGGGTATAAAAGTACAAGTAGTCATTTCATGGGCACATAACATTCGTGACCTCGGTGTAGAGCTGTATCGTTAGTACAGGCAGGCTGCTCCTCCTTGGCGCGCGATTTTTTTATGTTACCTGTGTTTCAGCGTATGAGCGCACCGTGAGTATGATTGGGAAACATGAACCACTTGTGGGGAGTCTAAAAGACTCGGCATTTTCTTGTTTCCGAGACATGGCTTTTGCGTGGAGAGTGTGTGTGGCAAGGGACAGCAGTTGTGCTTTCGGGTGTCTCGCATTCTGTTGTGTTCATGGTTGAGCGTGTGTTTTGGGGCCGTCTTGCGTTGCGTTCGGGCGGTATCTAGTCGGTACATTCATTTGCAAGGGGGCAGAGCCAAATAAGTAGGGAGTCGTCCAGCTGGCGCGCCACTCCCTGCAACAATTTAATCGCAACATCTTTCGGGTTTGTTGCATACGGCGTTTGCTTCTCTGCTGTTGTTGTACCTTCGTACGCGATACCAGTACCTTTCAATTGGAAAGGAAATATCACAAGGTTGATGCGGTTCAAATTAGTGGTGCGCTTGCGTTTTTCTCTTGTCGTGAGACGATTGAGTGGCAGGTGGACTGCCTTTGGCTACTGGTGCAATATATATGCACGTGCGAGCGGGGGACTAAATTATGTTCATGGGCACTGCACCATATCAAGGTGGGCAAACCTTCGGCATGGCTTGAGTGCCATCCGTCTGTTTTCGGAGTACTGCAATGACCGTGTTGACTCTCGAGAAGGAATTACATTTCTTTCGTCGGTTTCAACAATCCAGGAAGTCATGCTGATGACCCGAGGGGTACAAGCAATGATGTGCTGTGCGGAATGTGCTCCGAAGACCTTGTGCGGCGTTGACTATTGTTTTACCTGGCACTCTGATGCTGTGACGGGGCTGAAGCTAGTCAATCCCCCCCGACTTCCTCTCTCTCGAGGGGCGCCAATCCATTGAAACGAAGACCCTCGGCCGATATCGCAGGCAGCACACCACACAAAAAATGCTCCCTCGAGGATTCATACAAACGGCAAGCACGCCGAAGGAAAACTACCACCACCCTCATACTTGTCTACGACGTAGGTATGTGTTATATGCATAGGTTTCTTTGTTTTGTGTTTTTTATGTGTTGGACCATGATGACTTAACTTGACTTTCAAGAGCAGAGACCGTACAATGTACCACTCTTTTTTTTTCACACAAAAAAACTGGTTGTATCGACCACCCCACCCAAAAGGACCGTGCAGTGGCGCAGAGGGTAGCCCACAACGAGCTAGCTGCACAGCTTCTACGCACGCCCCGTGGCGAGTCGACAAGACACAGTCACGGATCGTTATGTACATGCAGCCTCTTCCCCTTTGCACAAAAAGAAACACGAACGACACTCCACGAACTACGAGTAGTGCCTCATCAACGAACGCCTACTCCATAAACGAAACTCTCTAGGGGCGCCGCATAACCTCTCCCTACTGTAGCACAGCAGGCATGTTCAATGTTTCATTTAGACAGATCTGAATGCGTAACTTGCTCCGTCCTCTCGAGGACGCGTGGTCAATGGTCTAACCGCTCAGGCATGCAAAACATAAGAGTACGCCCCCCCCCCCCGCCCATACCAGGACAAGGGCGTAAGAAGAACAACAAGTTCTTGTGCAAAAACGGCAAAGGCAGAAAGAACGCCGGTAGGAAGGGGGCTGTGAGCGTAAGGACGGTGATGTTTCGCTCCGTCTGAAAAGGAACGAGGGATGCACGCATCGCCGATGATGGCGCAGGTGGATGGGCACACAACCCTGGCAGGGATGAGAGCGCTCGCCCCCGCGCCGCAGTAAACAATCCGCCCCCTCCCAACGGGCCAACTGCAGCTATTATAGCTACAATATATTACAAACAGCATACTCACAAAAATGCAGGGGGAAATACGTGCGCGTGTGCCGCCAACTCAAAACAACAAACTCCCCAAGGCCGTGAGAAAAAGGCCACCGTTTTCTTCTCTTCCCCGGCTCTATAACAGCAGTGTTCGTTTCATACTACTTCAATCTCTCAACCTTTCCATCCTCTCTTCCTCTGTTTGCTACATGTTGAGTATCTGGCCCATCATCCTCTGCGCCTGGCCAAGGTACCCCCCGCCAAACAAGACGTGGTGGTTCAAGATGTGGTAGACGTTGTACACCACCTGCCTCTCCTGGTGGCCCTCTGGCAACGGCCACTCCTTCTCGTACCTGCGTGTGTATGGATAGATGGATAGATGGCATGGCATGGCGAAGGTAACGCCCACCGCCGTCCGAAAACACCATCATCATCGTTAGCACACTCATCGTCTTTGTCACCACAATCAATCGTTAGCACACTCATCGTCTTTGTCACCACAATCAATCGTTAGCACACTCATCGTCTTTGTCACCACAATCAATCATCGACGACCTCTACACCGTCGTCATCGCCATTCAGCCGGCAGCCTAACACCGATTGGTCCCCGGCGTCGTCTTGCATTTTTATCTTTTGCCCGTGTACTCCGACGTTCGGTTCTCGGTTGGTTGGTGTTCGTGTCGGCCTCGACAAAATACAGGCACGAGAAGTGCATGCATTCAACGAACATGCCTTGGGGTCGACTTTCCGATCTCCGCAACGTCTCCTCCGAAAAGCACCAAGAAGAGCGATGAAAAAAACAAATAATATCGCCGATCAATATATTGGATTCGACGGGCTCAGAAAAATCTCAATCTTCCGAGACAGATTTATCTCCCCGACAGCATTGAAATGCAACATCGTCGTGGGTGCATTCAAAATGCAACGCACAAGGGCGGGAGGAAAAGAGTGGTATACATGAAACAATGTGGTATGCTCAAGTAGGGTACAGCAGGCGGACGAGACGGCGAGAAAGGCAGGAAACGCGAAGAGGCGGACCGAGTGGCGCGAAACACTGTGTGTGCCGAATTGAACTCCTTGCTTGACTTACCCCCCCCCCGCCCCCCCCCGGTGTTTGCCATCGGGGTTTGGGTTTTCGTCGCTTGGCAACGACGTTGTAAAACAAGCCCCCCCACTCGGTGTTTGCCATCGGGATTGGGTTTTCGTCGCTTGGCAACGACGTTGTAAAACAAGCCAATTCACTTCGTGAACTCGGCAACCAGGTTACCGTTTTTTTTTTTTTCCTTGTTTTATTTTTTGGCGGTAACCGTAATGGTGGTCGAGTAGATCATGATGTGCGGGGTCGAGAAACCTCTCTCCGCGCAACGGGGGATGATCGCACCACGTTGTGTTAAAATGGTCAAGCTTCCTCGAGGCAGTTACACAGTGCTTACAACTGTCTCTGGAAGTGAAAGCACCAGAAAATAAATTAAGTCATACGTAGCTGTCATCCGTACGCAAGGAAGTAAGCACAAGATGCCGAACACCCTTAGCAGGATTCAGCTCACCCTTCATGCGACTCGCCAAATACCTCACGGCGTTTCGCGCTTGGTGATGTGAGAGCCTGGTCCGGTGAGAACCCGGCGTGCTCCGTCCCGGCTTAGTAGGGATGCGAGGTCAATGGTCAAACGACTACGGCATGCACGACTATGAGTACACCCCCCCCCCCCCCCGGCACTGCACCATTGCACCCACCCCCCGCGAGCGATGACGTGCATTTTCTGGGTCGGGTGGGCCGATTTGTGTGGTGTTGTTTTGTGTTGTCTTCAGTTGTTCTGTTTGTTTGTTTGTTGTTTGTCGCTACGGCGTGTGCCTTTCTCTGTCTGTGCCTTTCTCCTTCTCTCTCCCTTCTCTCCATCTGCTCTCTACTTTCTCTTTTTCTTATTCTTATATTTCGCCTTTGTCTTGTCTTTTTTCTTTCTTTTTCCAATCTAGGGTTACCTCGCATAGCGTGTAGAGGCGAGCGGAGTGGCCTAGACTATCTGTCGTTGACTTTTATTGGCTTGCGGACCCTTCGGGTCCATTTTATTTTCGTATACCTTTTTTGGGTATGTTAGCCTGTGACCACGGGAATCGACCCCGTCAAGTGTTAGACTAGTACCGACATAAGAAGGTACTGGGCAGAGAGAACGGAACGGATTTTAATGTGAAGACAACAACAACAACAACAACATGTGGGAGACCGTTCTTACCGTACCCAGCAAAACTAACTGGGTTGTCCTACAACGACAACGCTCACCCTCGATAAAACGCAGGTGGAAACCCGCCGAACACATGGGTCATCCCGAGGTCCACTTCTCGATCCCCGTAGTAGGTCGCCGGGTCAAATATTACCTGAGCGCGGAAAGGAACGATGGATGTAAGTTGTCGCACCATGCGGCAGTGTTCGAGGGACACTCAGCAAAGATATATACACCCGGTGTCTAGGAGGGCTACCTGTTGTCAAGGTAGCAACAGGAACAGTCACGTGTGATGTATGTCTGCCAGCCTCGAGGCGGTGGTGATGGCGGTGTAATCGTAGTTTTTTGGCCGGGGGACTATAAATTTTCTGTTGGACAGCAACACTGTCATCGGGTTTGCGATGGTTGCAAGTGCGTTGCGATGCAGCCATCGTTGACCCGATAAATAAGAGTGCTGTTCAACAGAAACTTTACAGTCCCTGGCCATAAAAACTATAATTACAGCGCCATTACCATTGCCACAAGGCTGGCAATTTTGCATACGTGGCCGTTGCTGTTGGCACCTTGGCGCAACAACAACAACAGTTGCGCTTCCTCTTGAATATCGAAGCATCAAATCACCAAAACCTCCCCGAGATCGGCAAAATAGTGGCCGTCGCTGTTGGCACCTTGACAACAACAACAACTACAAACTGCCGCGCTTTCTCCTTGAAACCGAAGCGTGAAATTACCGGATCGCTTTCCGGTGCCACAAACCCTTGGTTGCCTCCCCACAGGTCCCCATGAACCAGACACGGCTGCACCTCGTGCTTCGCCAAGATGGACCTCGTCTGAAAGCGATCGGGGCGAGCGTGCAAGGATAGCGGGGGGGCGGGCGGGCGGAAGGGAAACGCCTGTCAAGAGCTATTGTTCTTGTAGCTGGATACTGGCTTGTTTTTACAGTTGACCTAGACCCTTTTCGTGTTGCGTAGAACTGACCATCAAAGAGAAAAGACTACCCGTTCGAGACATAACCACCGTTTGTCACGGAGGAGGGAGCTATTTAGAGTCAGCCAGCACAGACGGCGAGCGGGACAGACACCGCTGTACTCCAGACATTGGCTGTCGTTCACCTGTGCCCGCGATACGCGTCTCCAAGCTCATGCGTCAAACCAGCTTGCAGCAGCACGAACGGGGAACGTATTTAGTTTGTTCTCATTGGCTGCGGGATCTTAGCAACGAGGTCGTGCCCAGACGCCATCTCATTCGGCACGAGGCACGGGACGGCTAAGTGATAAGGTGTACCGCATATCCACTATCTTAGCAAACATAACTCGAAATGATGGCCGCCAAAGCGATTCGTCCAACAACGTGCGCATGTGTCTTAGTCGGCGCATCCTCACTGTCACACCGCTTTAACGCACGGTGTACGACCGTGTGCTTGTACAGCCCCGTCGTGCCATTCTATGATACAACAGACCAACAACGTAGGGCTGTTGCCGACATTGCACTGGATACATTTACGACTGGCCGAGTGTGACGATCGAAACGCCTTTTCTGCTGGAAGAGAAAACAGCTACTCTTCCGACGTATAACCCTGCTTCGAGCTCAGGCCCTTCCGAATCCACGACTTTAACCTATGTTCACAAGAAAGCGAAACAAGTACCAGCCCAAGACGCCCCTCGCCCACATCCTCCCTCCCCGCCCCCCTACAACCCCGTGCCCCCCGCCCCTCCCACGTGCGCACACCTTCACCCCTACCACCTACACTCGCATTCAACCACGACCTACCTTTTCGACGACCTTGTCCACGTTCTGAAAAACGCCCCCTTCCCGCTCGCTCAGACGGATCATGTGGAGAAGCCTCCTCTCCACCCAAAAGTCTGCCCAAGAATCCATCCAGCCGTTCGGCTGCGCGGTAGCTGAGATGAAACGTGGTTCCGTGTGGGGGGGTGAGCGATTTTAAGTGAGGTAGCATCGACCGCGTAAACTGGTGGACCCATCAAAAGGCGCCAATCTCGGCGGGAAAGAGCAAGTAAAGCGCTGCTGAGTAAGTGCGGAGGTGGGCGGGGGTACTCGTTATCATGCATGACCACGGCCCTGAGGTGTGCATCGGTGGGGGGCAGCAAAGCAAGAGTACGGCGTTCCGAGACGGACAAAATATCCCCAACGACCGACAAAATTTGGAGCCGCTGTCATCAATTTTCAATCGAAATCGAATCTCTCGCCGTGATACCTTCGTCAGAGGAGAGGCAGGGTGGGAGGAGCAAACACACGCAGAAAAGGCAAGAACAACGAACACCCGTGTGCGCGGGACAACCCCTACAAGGCCTGTTGTGCCTAGGGAAGTCGCCGGCGGCCAGTGACCTCCACCAGGGTCGATATCACGGTGCGGGCCGACAGTTACTCACGCACGCGCTACTGTAGGCCTTGCACAACATGCGGAAGCCTCTTAAAGGGCACCCACACCAAGCGCTTCGCATCAAGGTAGTACAGTTACGTACACGCTTCGTTGTAGGAAGTCCCCCCGCGCCGGTCGGAAAAAAATTCGAGCCCTCGCCCGTCCTATGATGCGCGCTGCTGCCTTTCTGCCTTGTGTCACTGCTGTGTGGATCTCGAAATCTTTTTGGCAGGGCTGTTGTTGCAGAAACCAGCTCCCTTAACAGGCATAGACGAGTCCTCCATAGCCATAGCCACCCCACTGCTGTCGTTCAGCATATACTGATACGTTTCGGTAGCACCTTTTTTTCTGGACGACTGGTTGGGACATGAGTTCGGACCCCGATAAGACTGGCGGGGTGTGCTTTTCTGACCCCTGACGGTGTGTTTCGTGAGTGGCCTTGAAGGAAGGAAGCAAGGAGAGTGCTTTGCTGACTCCTCTCTCGCTCCAAAAGTTCCAAGGCAAGCACTACAAAGAAGAGACGAATTCTAGAGCCTTGGGCAAAGGAGGACAGATCCTTGCGAGTCACCCGTTGCCGGATGTGGCAGCAAATCGTTGAGTGTCGGTTCTATACGTATAGGCACATCGAGCGACGGCGGCAGCAGCAGCAGCAGCAGCAGCAAGAAGATGGGATGTCGGACAGAGAAACCAAACTACGCACCTCCGATTGTGTTGTCCACGTGGAAGCCGTACTTGCCGTTCGGACTGAGGCTGCGGTGCATCTGCGCCAGCTGCGCGCCCATGAGCTCCGCTCTCTCCGAGGAAGCCCTACCACCCATGTTCAGGTGCTCGAAGATTGCGAAGCAGCCTATCAGGCGTGGAGGGAGGGGGGGGGGGGGGGTACTCTAATGTTTTGCATGCCTTAGCGGATAGACCATTGACCACGCGTGGAGGACGAAACATTGTTTCCACAGGACCGATCACCGATGGCCAATCATTCCTTCCAACTTTGCCGAAGGTGGCTCAAAAATGTCTTCCCTAGCCTATCTATCCTCTCGATATCACTTCCCGCCTTTTCAACCCACTTCCTACGCCCCAGTACAGCTACCGTCTTCTCCTGGCTATTCCATGCCTCAAACATCTCCCTGTATCTTCCTCCTAATTTTCCCAGCTGTCATGTACACTTATTTCCCTCTCCTACAACGGACATTCCGCAACTACGTGAACCTGGTCTTCGCACTCGGAGCCGCATTCCCATTTGAAATTATCGTCTTTATCGTGGAACGATGTTGGGGACAGCGTGCAAGCTTGTGGGACCCCCTGCTCAAAGTTGAAGAATTTAGAAAGTTCTCCGTCTAGCATGACAGCGCTCTTCATACACTCTGTCATCTTCTTCAGCACTCTCCACATTTTCCCCTTCATCTCATACTTGGACAATTGTTTCAACAGCCCATTTCTCCATACTGTATCGTATGCCTTTTGTACATCCAAGAAGAAGCACTACGTTGGCTTCCCGCCCTCTTCTACCTTGGACGATTCTCCCTACCGTAAATGCGTGGTCTACGAACCCTCTCTTCTTTCGGAAACCTTCTTGGCCCTCACTTATCCTACCTTCCTTCTCGAATACTCCAACTATCCGTGGATGGGGGGGAGGGGGGGCGTCAAGGGAAGCAGCGTTTTTTTCTTTTTTGGGGGGGGGAGGTTGGGAGTTATTTGTTATTTTGAAAGGCTGCAAAGCTAAATTAGATGGACTATTTCGTACCAACGGGCTCGCGCAGAATCGTTTTGCAATAGTTCTTGATGCGGGTGCGGCAATGTCCGCTGCTGGTTGTGTCGATTGGTTGTAGCCTCGCGGCGCCGTGGTATTGGCTCCGATTGTATCCACATTCCTGCTACGTATCCGCTACAGCAGGTCGTGGGTTTGGCGTGTTCGCGCCGTAGCTACCTCATGGGACATTCGAAGCAGCAAGCGGGCGCGCGCTTCAAGACAAAACGCACCCCCAAGTACGCCACAAAAAAACACCACGACAAAAAGCCGCAGAAATCAACCTGGCAAATGGCTACATACGGCAGGGACACCAACGCAAGACCAGCGTACCCCCTGGCCTGTCTCCGCCGCATATCGGCCGGGGCACGCGGATCGCCTTGGCTTCGTACATGGCCTGAAGACCTGCTCGCTCAGCCTCCAGCATGCTGGCACCGGAGGGCCCCGCCTTCTTGTAGAAGTACTTCTCGTACATTGTATACAAAAATAGCGTTAACAAAAGGGAAAACAAATGGTACGGGAAGGGGGGGTAGTAAGAGGCGCGGGGGGGGATGCAATGACTGGCGAGGCGGGGGAAGGGAGTACTTAGCGGTTGAAAGACAAGTCTTGAGTGTTTGCCGCCCGGTGGCGCGATTGACAACACGATGTTGAAGCTGTTGCGCTTGGGTCCAGGGAGGTGGCACCAGGAGACCCACAAGGGTCGTCTTCTGCCGATGGCCGCAAATACGGGCTGACAGTGTGCGGATGGGGGGTCGTGCACGGCCTTGTCTTCAAAACTAACTCTTCGGGTCCATCTAGTTCAGACAAGGGGTTCTGCACAGGTAAAACTTGTCCCCCCCATCACACGGATCCCAAACAGAAACCGCCCCGCACCGCCGCCGCGAACGCCAAGACTACCATGGTCGATTCGCGCCCGTCGAAACATCGGTATCCTCGACAGAGTAAATAGTGGACTATACAAACAACCTACTGCTGCAAGACACCCGTAGACTTGTCTGGTTCACAAGAAGTCTTGCAGCGCACTCCTTTTGGGAGTGAAGGCGAACACGTCCCGGAAAAAGACGCTGCTGCCGTCCGACGGCCCCACCTTGTCGCCCGTTTCGAGGTCGTCGATCGTGCCCACCGAAGCCCCTCCGCCGCCGCCGTACCCACCCCCTCCGATCTTGAACCTCTGCTCCGCGCCAGCGGTACCCACCCCCAAGGCTTCGGCCAGCGCATCAGCCATCGTCTCCGTCAACGACTTGGCACCGCCCCCGCTCGCCACTGCTTGCAATGCGGTCCTACAGGATCGCCCAGGTACGGCAGCAGTAGCGGAGGGTAGCATTTTCGCGCCAGGCGTCGTCGAGCCGCAGGGGGCGTGCTGCCAGGCTGCTGCGAAGTGGGTAGCTGCGAACGGATAGATAGGATGGGAGCTCAGCGCTATTGCAGCAGCCGGAGCGGCCAGGCCACCAAACTCTCGCTCACTATACATTATCTCGCCCTTTGTCTCTCCTAATGCATCCAAGACGCTCTCTCTCTCTCTCTCTCTCTCTTTCTCTCTCCTATATGCATCCAAAACGTTTCGACAAATGGCATCGTGATCGATCCTTGAAACGACCATGATGTGCATACAAAACACTGCTTTGTAAAGAGAGAGGGGGACAAGAGAGGGGGGGAGAGACGGAGGGAGAGAGAGCGAGAGAGGTGACATGTTCCTCGCATGTTCCTTGCAAGCATTAATATCCATGCCAAGCACGTGTGCTTTTGTGGATGGATCGTACGTCTCGTTTTCGTTTTCTCTCCTCAAGCAAATATTTCTGCTTCTATACACCTGTAGCACACGACAACTCCGAGCGTTGGGTGCACCACCCAGCGAGTACATCCGCCTATTTGTAGTGATCGCAACCCTTGCATGCCCGGGACAAAAAATACGTATCACAGCGGAATACGTAAAACCTTCATGGGTTTCATCTCTAGGTGAAACCGGCGACCACAACAGGCAAGCACTAATACCTAAGGTGGTGGTGCACACCAGGAAGAGGCCCGCCTTGGATGTCATACCACGCTGCCTCGTGCTGCCGCTGGAGCATGTACTATTGTATGCATCCATCCTGCGGTCCGATTTGTCGAGGTTTTGTTGATCTTGAAGTGCCGTTTTCCATCAGGGGATGTGAGGAGCATGGGAAGTGGGGGGGGTGGGGGTGCCGTAGCATGTGCTTATAATAGGTGTCAGGTGTCAGCGACTAACCACCAACGGGTACCGCAGTATGTAGTGCTACGGTTGCTGTCGAGAGAGGGGCAGTTTCAACACATCCTTGGGTTCTCCTACCAATCTTTCCGGCGCCTCCTTGGAGTGCTGATAGGCGTCCAAAACAAGCATCCAGGTCCTGGCGGTTTGTATTGTTGCCACCCTCTCTCTTGACGAGCGCTTGTACGACACGAGATTGCCTGAAGCTAGGTTGTTGCGCCAAGTAAATTCACCGTCTGCCATATGGTGGACTACTCTCGCTTCGACCACATCGGTTCAGACTCGGACGATGATGGCGCTGCAGTGGTCGGTTCGTCCAAGCCGACAGCAATGAGACCAGACGCGGCTGCACAGCAGGAGGCCATTGGAGCAAGTAGCAGCAGCTCGTTGCCGTCTGGATCAACCGCGGCAGGCGGGGGCGGGAGAAATAGCAGCGGCAGCGGGGGAGGGCCTGGAGGAGGGGGAGGAGGAAGCAGGGCTTCTGTTCCTCAGCCCAAGATGATGACAGCGTCGAAGAAGGGGAAAGAAGGCCGCATTAAGTTCGAGCACGAAGGTGTGCCCTTGCTGTTCTTTCCCCAACACCATGAGGTGTGTCTCGTAGTAATAGCTACCACCTTGGAGCTGCCTGCTGTGAAAAGAGGCAAGTCCTGTGGATCTTGTTGTCATCTCGTGTGCTATCTATGCATAGGTGTAGAGCGTAATGACTGCCGGAGTATTTCGGCATTGGGCGAACAAGGTGCTGTACACAGTAGAAACTTACATCGGGGGCACCTAGCGTATATTAGCTAGACGAAGCCTTTTGGTTCGCAGGGAAGCAGCCCCGCGATTGATGAACGTAATTCCGCTCCCGCCTGTCACTACACTTGCAGGCAGGACCGTGTACGAGTGGGAACAGTCCCTGGAAGAGGTGAACCTGTACATAGAGACCCCGCCAGGAGTGAAGGCGGATCGGATCGAGTGCAAGATTACTCCGAGACACATCTGCTTGGGATTGAAGGGGAACCCCCCGTTCATTGACGTGAGATGATATTGACCGTACAATGCAGTGTTCTGTAACGTTCGCAGAATGTGTTGCCGGAGCGACGGTGCCCCGTCACTCCTACCCCCCCCACCCCCCCCACATCCTATTCGTGTCGATATCACCTGGCCACATTGTTAGTCGCAAGCCACCAAGTACAGGGAGAAAATCATCTCGATTATGCATACTACAGCCCTCCTGAAAAGCGGTTCGATGTTGTGTATCGTGATGGTGTACCACATGTGCGGGCGAACACACAGACAGAGGGTGTGATAATATTTTAAAGATCGTTCGCTCCTTGTGGTTGCGGAGCGAAAGAACTTTCAAAAACAATCGATCCCATATCTGCTGTGCGTTCGTCCGCACTCTTAAGCCGGTATTGGCACTCAAGCAGCTGCCTGCTTCTTTGACCGAAAGCACAACCACTCGCGCCTTGTCTCCTCTGAAAACCGAAATCTCTCGGACCGCCGCGATGTGTACGACTGGCTCGGTTGGACGTAAATTTGCAGGAAGACACAGGCGGGCCTGTGGTGGTGGAAGAGAGCTACTGGATGATGGGTGAGTCAGCGCGTTCGGGTGCCCGTCAGGAGGTGCGCAACCTTATGCCGGTGATAGCGCCGCAAAGCGCTTCCAACACGTAGCCAGAAGTTGCATGCAGCCAGCGAGGAAGAAGAAGCTTCTGCATCGTCTGTTGCTGTGCTGGCCGCCGTTTGTACACTTTGCATGCCCAACCGTTATGTTATGTGCTCATGTTTGGGGTGAAGCCCGCTGCAAGCCACGCGGCCGCGGCCTTTCCCGGACGAACGAACGCACAGCAGGAGGCGCGATCGTTTTTTTTAGGGCTCGATTGTTCCACAACCACAAGAGGCTGCCTGCACCGAAAAGGGTGTTTCTGGAAAGATCTTGTCGAGAGCTTTCCTTGCCTGTGTCGGTAGGGTTTCGATGTCACTCTCTTGGTTGTGGAGCAATCAAGTGATCACTCCCCTGCCGATGCGGGTTGGACAACAAAATTTTTCCCGCTGGACGCATGGCTGTTGCGTGTCTTGACCCTGGAGTGGTCCCGCTGCTTCGGCTGGGCGGCCACCTCCACCGCGCTCTTGCATCACGTTCTCACGTCCGTGTGTGGCTGCGTGCGCCTGCAGACGGAGGGGAGCTGAACGTGAACCTGCAGAAGATGAAGAAGGCGGACACGTGGCCGGCCGCGCTGCAGGGCAGGAATACGCAGGTGGACCCCATGACCCTCGAGGGCATGCAGAAGAAGATCATGCTCGAGAGGTTTCAGAGTGAGGTGCGTGTACATAGATCAAGCG
The DNA here is from genome assembly GCA_000310025.1 of Ectocarpus siliculosus. Lineage (NCBI taxonomy): Eukaryota > Phaeophyceae > Ectocarpales > Ectocarpaceae > Ectocarpus > Ectocarpus siliculosus. The sequence goes on along the minus strand of FN649726.1, from coordinate 2,702,987 downwards.
CATCCTGCTGCCGTACAGATAGATGCTGCTGCTGACTGGATGTCCTTGGTAGCACACTTTGGTGTTCGTTTTGGTACAGCAATCACTTGCTCCCGAGCAGCCGGCCGCAAGTTTCAACAGAGCGCCGGAGCGCGACTCTTATATCGTAAAGACGCGAAAATTTTCTATGGCTTTAAGATCTCAACCAAGGGGAAGCGACCCTCCTCTGACCATGCGGCCCCGTGGTTCTTCGAGAATGCCCTGGGCCCCCCCCCGTTTCCCGGTGCCCCGTATTTAACGATCCTCGCACCCTCACCGCTCGATGCCGCTGCACACTCCATTTCTTTTTCCCGACTCGCCTTTGCTTGTTGTTTTTGACTCAGAACCCTGGATTCGACTTCTCTGGGGCGGAGTTTAACGGCCAGGTGCCCGATGCCCGATCTTTCATGGGAGGAGTCAAGTACACATGACGCCGGCTTGTTGCCAGGCATATGCATACCTCATCGGAGATCTGTGTTAACTGAGATCGATGGGTCACTAGAGAACGCTACCGGAGTGGTGTTGAAAGGGGAAGGCAGAGCAGTAGCAGAAAGTTAGTCATCTACGACCGTACACTTGATGAGGTGCTGTGTTGGTGGTGGTGCGATGCACAACATAGCATAGCATAACCGGGTGCGGAGTGAAAAGGAAAGGAACCCTTGTTTCTTGTTGTGCACCGGCAGCAGCAAAGCCTTCTAGAACGACCATGGCCCTTTTGGCTTCGTTTGTGCGTGATGGGTGTGAGGTCCGAGCTGATGGGAGCTGATAACCTAGTCACAAGTGTCAAACCCTTTGTTGCGCCATTGGCATGGTGCGTTCTTCTGATGATGTGTCGGGGGTGTAGGGGTGTCCAGTCAAGTGCAATGATGTGCGACCGCTCTAGTCCGGCCGAGCCCAAGAGAAGGCAGAGAGACCGGGGGCATCTCTCGACAGCAACGGCCGGTAGCACAACAGCAACACCCCGTAGCTACTGCTGTTTGAAGGGAAGATTGCCCTAGTCTCTCGTTCAACGTGTAACCATTCACTGCTGTATTCCTTCGTGAATTGACCGATGAATCCCCCACACGTCGGCAGTTACACAGCGGTGGCGAAGCAGAGGCATTGTTTTTGGCCTACAGTACCGCTGTTTGCCGGTGGCAGAAGGGCCTGAGTCTCTTTTCAGAGGGAAACTCACATGCCTCTCCCAAATAGGATCTGTCACGGGTGAGGGAAGGGAACCGGTTGTGAATGGTTGTCATGTGTGTTCTCCAGGAGGACTACATACTGTAGTTTACTGCTGGAAGGAACAAAAAAAAAGCAGTTCGTCCGTGGCCTTTTCCGCTGTGGCGCGACCCCGGGCGGTCGTACGTCTACATATAGAGCGCATGGCGTTGTGACGTCCAGAGTAGGTGGAGGTAACACAACAACAACGAGGTGTGCGAGTGTTGCGGATCTCTCAGATGGTTGGTTGGTGGTGGGCGATGGATCTTTGGTCGGATCTTGCCTCTACCATGTGACATGTTTATGTCATCCCTCTCGAAATAATTCTTTGGTTTGCTCTTCAGGGTCAAAAGAGGCGCACACAAAGTGTGTGGGTCACATCTATGGGTCACATCCCACCAGGCTGTAGGAATCGCATGCATCTCTCTCTTCCGCTCCCGCCGCCAGACAGTCTAGAATACATCTTCACCAAATCTCAAACACACAACGGTGCGATGTTCGATGCAATTTAGGGGTTGCGCGGCTGAGAAGCACACCCCCACCATATTTTGGAGGTAAACGCGTTGTTGTACCTGGTTGGGTGTGCGCACAGGCAGATGTATTGTGCAGCGTAGTTGCTTCAGTTTCTTCACCCTTGCACACAACTACCGCCTGCTGTACAGCCGGCGCTGGCTCACGTTCCGGAAGTCATCCGCTGTGGCTTGCGCCGTCCGTGCTACTTGGAGAGAGAAGCAAAGTCCCTGCCCGTGTGTGCGTTTGTGGAGCATTTCGGGGAAACTACCACGAGAGAGCGGGGAGCGGGGGCATCTCCAAACAAACAGCCTCAAGCGGGGGTGGGCAGGGGCCGTGCGCAAAGGAGGAGAGAGAGAGAGAGAGAGAGAGAGAGAGAGACCCGTTCGTTTTCTGAGGCAGGGCGGCCGGAGGAACCTGTCCATAGGGAGCCATGTCTCGGTTCGTGGACTTGCTCGTGTTCCCAGCGCCCCTGGAGCATGAGTTTTCTGGCCAAGAGAAGGTGCGTCAAATCGCTACATATTTTTGGCGTTATGCAAAGCATGTCTTGATCGCGCGGTGCGCTTTCGTTGATGGGGGAGGGTTGGGGGGCTGGTGTGTCTGGGAGCACCTGCTGCTGTGCCGTTCCCTGGCCGCTGCATTTCCGTGGTCCTTTGGGCCGTGGATGGGAGGCTGTCCCTTTATTGGCTTGACCGGGAGAAGCAGCAGCAGCAACGAAGAGCGCTCACTCGGTGTGTGCGGGTGCTCCATGACATATTTGACTCTCTTTTTTTAACGGCGCCGCACCGCGTTTGTCGGCCGGACTGGTGGTAGGTTCTGCGTTCTGCTACACTAACAAGGTTTGTGTGTTGCTTGTTGCCGAAAGCAGTGGCCTCTTTTGCTGTCACTGACTGCACGGCCATCGATGCACCGCCGTGCCTGCGTCGATGGGAGGGAGTTGGGGCCGGCGCGCTCGCTTGCCTATTTCCCGACGGGGATGAGAGCGGAGGTGTAGACTAGTCTATGCCAGGCCGCAGCGTAAATAAAACGCATGTGACCGCCGCCGCTTCATCAGCAGTCCGCATCATATGCAGAACTGGAACAAACAACAAGAGTTGTTCTTTTTTTGAATTCATGTTGATCGCAATCGCAAAACGCGTTGCTCCTCAACGAGGTGCTGCTGTATCTTGGCGCGTTTGAGTTAATTTAATTCAATGTATGATAGCTTGTGATGGATTGCAGTTGTCCTCCCTTGCTTTCCCTTGGGGAGAAGCCGAAAAGTCGCCCGAGAACGCCACAGATGGTTGTGCTGCATCTGGCTGGATAAGCAACAAAGCCAGCAAGTGACACAACACTCACCTGTGAAGAATCTGCTTTGTTGTTGGGGCATTTGGGTTCTGCGCTCTTCCTTCGCCTCTTGGTCTCTCGTTGTGCAATCGTCGTGGTCGCGTCTTAGTCATGACAAGGCTTCTTTTCTGCTGTGCGGGGCAAGCAAGAGTTGGAGAGAAAGCTCCTCGTTGAATGTGTCCGAATGTCTCTACACAGCAGCAAGCACATAATTTTGCTTCCGTAGATACACGCCTTTCACAGCAGTATGATAGTAGTACATCCAGCAGAATTGGATGAGAGGACTGCTGTGTTCGACGGCTGCTATTCACGAAGAGCACTTCATAGTATACCATCGACGCGTCATCGCCGTGCAACACCTGCCGCATGCTGGTCTAGTCAGTGGAGGTTTGGTACGCCCATGTGCCGTCTTGCAGCACGAGAGAAAGGATGCGAGAGCTTGTATTGCCGGTGTGACTCGTTTTCAGAGTTGGCCCTCTCGGGCAAGAGAGTTTACGGAGAGTTTCCTCCAGTCTGAATGTTTTATGCATGATACGCAAATCTCTGCAACCAAAGGGTGTCTGTTCTTGTTCGTGGCTGCGGCCATTGAACTTTCTTTTCACTCCTATGACGACTTGACGATGAATTGGATGTCTGCTGACTCGTCGGGTAGTCTACAAGTAAATCCCTCTCCTTCGTAAGTACTGGTAGGTGCTGTCTTATTTTACGTATGCATGCACTGCTGTGCTGAAAGCGAAACGGCGGAGCACTTGCTGTGAGTGCGCATCGCATCGTCGACAACACGCGTCCAAGTGCAAAACGTCGTGTGTGTGCGTCTTCGCCGACAACCATCGTGCCACGACATACTTCTAGCAATTGCGTGGATGGTCGCTTATGCACCCTCTTATAATGTTCGGCAGGAGTTTTCGCGGCTGCTACTCTGTCCCAATTGTAACTCTACTCCGGCAGACTACGCAGAACGAGCCGAATGTTGGGACTGGGCCACTACGTTTGATTCGATCTTAATCTTCCCCCCTTTTTGCAGGTCGTAAGGCCGGCCTCTCTTGTATCTCTTGCCCTGTGTCTCTGTTGCTTTCTCTCTCACGCGATGTTGATTGTTTTCATTGCGACGGGTTGATTTTTTCGTCGGGTAACGTGCGAGTGTGGCGTGCCCGGCAGTGGCAGCAGTGGTATTTTGCCGGGGCTTCACACACCGAGAGCACACGTATAAAGCAAAACCCCATCCTCTGCGTCCTTTTTCGTATGCTTGCAACACAATCAAGTAGCTGCTGTCTCCACCCACCGCCCCTTTTTTTTGGTCTCCTTCTTTTTTCCAATGAATGTTCTCGTGTGCTTGCAGACGAAGATTAAGGAGGCGTTTGCCACCTTCGATACCAACCAGAGCGGCGACATCAGTATGGAGGAGCTCCGGGCGCTTTTGGGGCAATTGGGGGAAATGCCGTCCGAGAAGCACCTGCAGGTGGGCCAGATTGTCCGATACACTGCTCATTGGGTTTGGTTTGGGGTCGGCTGACCGCTCCTGGTCGGCAGGCTGGGTGGCTTTGGGCCTACACGGCCGTATCCACGGTCAGGGGCCGGCCAATTTATGTTGCGTAGTCTGTATACTATATGTTGGTGGCCCGTTCGGTTGTTGCAGAAAGAACAGGCGCTTTGGTGGGTCTTTTCGTTTGGTTGGGCTGGGCTGCTCGTGGAGGTTGACGAGGCGGAGTACGTCCCGCCCCGTCTGGCCGGAGAACAGTAGATGTTACATGCATAGATATATCGTGTTTTCGGTTAGTTCCGTTTACGGCCAGCTTCTTACCCCTGTGCCCTTCCTTTGGTAGGTTGCGTCGAACCGGCTATCGGACACTGCTGTGGTGAGGTGTTGTCGCTTTGTCCTTGTCGACTCGTCGATCAGGCGGTCGGTCCGTTCGATTATCTGCCCACGGGTTGTACCACAAACCCGCGCACATGTTTCCACATCGATTGGTGTCGCGCGTGCCATGTTTGTTTTTTTTGCGGGTGTGCAGGAATCCATGAGGGAGGCAGACACGGACAACAACGGCTCCGTGTCTTTCGGGGAACTCGCCTCGCTGATGCACAAGCTCAAGAAGGACCCCAACTCGAACTCGGCCTTCGTGCGCAAGATCCACAAGGCTCCTGCCCAGGTGAGGAAGGCAGAGATTTTTGTTTTATGAGAGGAGTCGGCGTTGCTCGTCTTGCTGTGATCGTCGGCGATGCTCAAGAAGCGTTGCAGCAGGCCCGCGCGTTGGGGACAGGGGGGGGTCCTTGCTGGCCCACTCCGGGGCGCGTGATGTTGTGTTCGGGGGTGTGGAGTGTGGTGTGTTTTCTGCTGACGGTAAATGGGTTCCTTTTGTGCGCGCCACTTGCTCTCTCTTCTCTCTCTCTCTCTGCCGCATGTTGTGCAGCTGTGGTGTTGTTTGTTTCCTTCTTGAAGTCAAAGGGTGTTGTTTGTTCTCCTCGTATTTTTTCTCTCTCACACCACGGGTCATTCTCTTTCCGCTAACCTCCGAATGGCTGCTGAGAGAGACCGCAACATGCTGCGCTCGCTGCCCCCTGATCACCTCCTACGTCTTTGCTGTAAAAATGATTTCTCTTTTATGTGTGTCTTGACGTACAGCACTCTGGGGGTATGGCGTACCACTCGTACTCGGACGACGAGCGGATGGCCTTTACGGAGCACATCAACAACTGTCTCGCAGCCGATCCTGTGAGTGCCAAAAGCAGCAGGGCGAAAGAGAGGAGGCGAACGAGAGAGGGCGGGGTTCGAAGAGACGGGATTTTTTTGTCTTGTTCTCTCTCGTCTGCTTTTTGTACGGTACAGTACCGCTGCTGCTGTTGGTGTTTTGTGTGGAGGTGTTTCGCCCGTTCGCCTCCACGACCGCGTCGTGTGGGTCTCTTCCGTATTATGTATGATACAATAGTCCGGTATCCACCATACGTACGTTCCGCGGAAGGAGTACCGCCTTGCAACGTTTTCCGTTCTGGGGGGTCTCATTTTGACGTAGATTTAGCCATCGGAGCTTCGATGGGAAGGAAAACGACAAACCCTTTTCTGTTTGGGTGAGGACTGGTCTGGTCTGCTGCCGGCTGGCTGGTTTGAAGCGGCGCTTTTCCATGCTGGGGAACGCGAAGGGGGGTCGGCGGCCGGGTGGGGGTTGGTGGGGGTATGTATTGATGGGAAGTGCAAAGACGGCACAAGCTGAACCGGTATCCCAGGCGACGTCTTCTCTTGTGACACCTCTGGACTTTCCACTTGCCGGCCAGGGAGAAAAGAAATTAGACTCCCACAAAAAACGGGTACACTGTTGGAAGAAATGGAGTCTAGCCTTGGGTGATCTCGTCATTTTGGTGGTTGGTTCGTTGTTGGTGTGCGGGCTGGCTCACGGGCTCACGTTCCCGAGAAGGCGCCAGTCACGTTACTGCTACTCTACTGCTGTAATGCCGATGTCGTGATTGTCGGGTCGTTGCCACGAAGTAGAGGAAAAACTCCTGGCTTTCTCCCTCCTTTTTCGCGGTGTGCCACGCGACGAACGAGCTACCGGCGAACGGAAACCAGTTTAGCATCAGCATAGGCGTGGAACTGCTGCGTGGTTCGTGTAGTGTGGAGCTATGGAGGGCCCTGACGAGTATCACAGGGGGAGGAAGAAGACAAGCGACGCTTTTTAGCGATATCTTGAAAGGTCAAAGGTCATTAGACGTGCATGTGTTGATGTGTTTTGTTGTTCCAGGTGGTTGGACCGCGGCTGCCGATGGACCCTCTCTCCGAAGACCTCTTCACACAGACATCGGACGGGCTCATCCTGTGCAAGCTCATCAACCTCGCTGAATTCGACACCATTGACGCCAGGTCAGCGAGTCCTATTAATAGTATTGTAGTCACATTGACGGGGGTCAATTCTCCGTACATCCATCCAAAGGGGAGATCATGCACGTGTGCACGTGTTGATTTAGTTCAAGAAACCTTCATGTCCGTTGGATTGCGGAGATTTTTCTTGCGTTCTTTTTTTCTGGAAATGTGACTTTTATACTGGGTTTTATGTGGCTTTTTTATGGGTTGGGCCGGGTTTTCGGGGTTCGCGAGCGAGGGGGGAGCAATGCGGTGTGCGTGTCACCGTGGCACGGGGCCACCCGTTTCATGTAGCTTTTGTACGACATGCTAAGGTGTGCGGCGGCGGAGGGATGACTCTGCATTCCCCCGGTGCTCAGACGAATGCCTACGGTTTCTTTTCACGAACGGCATCATTTTGTTCAAACCAGCTAACTTGGCAAGCAGTCAGGCGCCTAAGGCGACACAGACAGAAACAACTACCTTTGTGTGTGTGTGTTTTTTTTTTGGAGGCTGTCGTGTTTATTCATTCGCGTCATTCGCTTGGGAGGCGTCACTTGCCTGTATCCAAGTCCCAATGCAAGGGGCAGTACGGGTAATTTTTAATTTTTATAAGTTTGGTGTTGTCACGTCACGCTATGACCCCTGTTGTGAACCTGAATGGCGAAATCTCCGGATCAACGATAGAAGACACGAAAGGTGCCCAGGTGGCATGTCTTTCTTGTCGGGGGGGAGAAAGAAAGAACACTTTGAAGACAAATACCTTATTTTGTGGCATGACTCTGTGGGTTGAGAGTGTAAACTGTTGGACGAAACCAGATAAGTAACATGCCAACATGGCTATTCCTGAAATACACGGAACACGCAATGCTGCGTTGATCTTGTTATTCTTGACTATTGTGATCTTGTCATTCTTGACTAATGTGATCTTGTCGTTCTTGACTAATGTGATCTTGTCGTTCTTGACTAAGGTGATCTTGTCATTCTTGACTAATGTGATCTTGTCGTTCTTGACTAATGTGATCTTGTCATTCTTGACTAGCGTGATCTTGATTCTTGACTAATGTGATATTGTCATTCTTGACTAAAATGATATTGTCGTTCTTGACTAATGTGATATTGTCGTTCTTGACTAATGTGATATTGTCGTTCTTGACTAAGGTGATCTTGTCATTCTTGACTAATGTGATCTTGTCGTTCTTGACTAATGCGATCTTGTCATTCTTGACTAATGTGATATTGTCGTTCTTGACTAGTGCGATCTTGTCGTTCTTTGACTGATGTGATGTAACTAACATGGCGTTTCCTGACCCACACGGCGCTGCGTTGATGTTGTCGTTCTTGATTACTATGACGCACGCGAACGACTGTCGATGGCTGTGGGATGGGATGGGGGGGTCACGTCGGGTATGAACATGAACATGAAGGGCGATGAACGTCGTGTCGGAGAAGAGGCCAAAGCTATCCATATTCCAGAAGATCGAGAACATGAACCTGGCGCTCAACGCCGCCAGGGGCATCGGCTGCGTGGTGACCAACGTCAATGCCAAGGTGCGTGCGCCATGGACCATGGGGGTGTCGCAAATGAGACACGATGACAAGTGTGTGTGCGTGTGTGTGTGTGTTTGTGTTTGGCGTGCCAAGAGGGTATCATCGAACAGCACGAACTATTTATACCGGGAGTTTTTTTTTTTTCGTTTTGGTTTTGGGGAGGACATACAGCATGGTCGGGCCGCTCTTCGATCCTTCCGTTCACAGGACTGCAAGATTGGGGGTTCGCTCGTTAACAAAAACGGTAGGAATTCCTGCCCGGTACATGGCCTGGCAGTAGTAGGAGGAGGAGTACGTGTGGCTGGAGGGGGAAAGAACCGACCTTTGCCTGGAGCGTTTTTGTTACTGTTTAGCCGCAGGCCGATGATCCCCATGTTTTGATTTCGTGGGTCGACATTGCGACGTTGTCTTTGGGGTTGGGGCCGTGACCGTAAGCGCTGAATTGCTTTCTTCTGGAGGCTCCCAGCCCTTGGTATCTACGTTGCCGCTGCTTTTGTCAAACGCGTTGTAGCAGATCCCTCTCGTTTTCTTCCTTTCTCTCCGACCGACAACCAAGCTCACCCTGAC
>FN649726.1:2682109-2693886 GCA_000310025.1 Ectocarpus siliculosus | reverse complement strand
AACTAGCTGAAAAAATCCATGGTCCCGAGGAGGCCAAAAGGGGGGGAAAAACATGTGTAAGAACAGCCGTCCGAAGAAATCACAATACCCAACGAAAACCGTTTCGTGCGTTGTTCGGAGGATGGCGGTCGAATCGTGCGGGTACCGGAAGGCACAGATGATCGAAAACGACAAAAAACTGGGGATTTGCTTGCAACCCTTCGTCGAACAACGGTTGAGCAAATCCCCTGCTACGGGGCGGCAGAAGGGGAAAAGGCATCAAAATGCGAAGCCCACAAGGGCGACGACTGGGTCAGCGTCAGGGTGAGCTCGGTTGTCGGTCGGAGAGAAATGAAGAAAACGAGAGGGATCTGCTACAACTGTTCACTCTGTTGTCTTCGTGTGTGCGTCTCTCTCGCTCCCTCTCTCTCTATCTCTCCCTCTGCCCAATGTTCTTGAATTATACTGTTAACATCGTTGTTGGGTATGGCGGTGGTGTGGCCTGCATGTGACTACACGACTACACAGGACATCATCGACGGCAACTCTATTCTCATCCTGGGACTGGTCTGGCAGATCATCCGGATACAGCTGCTGTCTTCCATCAGGTATTCATAAGATTCTATTTCAAGAGAGAGTAAGGTAGAGCACTCAAACGCTGTTCTTACCCTCATTGCAAGCCAGTCCTTTCGGTCGAATTTTTGTGGTCTCCCTCCATGCCCGCGTAAGCGGTGAGGTCAAGCAGCAAACTGTCGTGAACGTGTAACAAGCAGCATGTATGGGCTGCTGGCGGTGTTTGTGTGTTGTTTGGTTACTTCTCTTTCCCTCTGTCTCTCCGTCTGTTAGTATAACATACACACGCCTTTCTTGTGTATGTCGGTAGCTTGACTTCCTGCTTCTCTCTCTCTCTCTCCCTCTCTCTCCCTTGTCGAACACATGTGATCACACACGCCCAACTGTCCTTGCGTGCGTGCGGTGGTTTGTGTACGTACTATGTGATATAGCTTGACGTCCTGCCCGGAGCTGGTTTGCCTTTTGGAGGAGGGAGAGGAGCTGGACGGGCTGTTGGCCTTGCAGCCCGAGGCGATCCTGCTGCGCTGGTTCAACTACCACCTCGAGAGGGTGAGTCTTGCTCCTGCTCTTGTTCTGGTGATGCTGCTGTTATTCTGCTGTACTCCCGTAGTTATAGTAGTTCTCTGCATCGCAGGAAGGTGGGTTGGCCGCACAGCTACGTCCGCCGGTGGCACAAGCTGGTCTCTGCTGCTGTGTCTGTGTCGTAGCGTAGCTGGCGCAACAACTGCAACGTTAGGTGCGCGTCCGTGGTGTTTCTGCCTGCCGCACGTAATCTCTTCGTCGCTGTCGGAGGTAGGATGTGATGGTGTGTGAGGTGGTCCTGCTGGGCAACAGCACCAGTTGCAACGTTGCTTTCTTGATTGGATGGCGTCGCGGAGTTGCATGCCCGGCATGTCTGTCTATGCCAACGAAAACAGCGTTGCCTGAACCTGCCATGCATGGCGGACGATTGTAGTGCCTTCCCTACCTATCACCACATGAGCTTGTCTGGTCTAGGTTTGCGTGGTGCAAGACACTTGAGATTTCTCGAGCAACGCGGCGATCGCACGGCCGTATTCCTTGGTTGCTTGGCTTGCTGTGTGCTCGTCGTGCCGCTGCTTTTTGCTGCGTGGTCTAACATGGCAAAAGAGTAAGGTAAAAAGAGTAGGGTTAGCCTCTTCCACACGAGGACCCCCCCCCCCAAGAGACCACCACCAAGTTGTGTGTGGTTGTTTTGTACGAATGCGGCGAATGGCACCAGCGGCGGCGGATTGATCGCTAATTTGTTTGTTGTTGATCTGGTTGCGCTTTCAACGCCGACGAACTGACGGCATGGTGTTGTCTGCTGCGGTTTACTTTTTTTTTTTTTCTTAATATGACACAACGAATCCATCTCTATCATAGAAAAGAGTAAAGTCTGAGACAGATTAGCAATGAATTCATAGCGTCAGAAAGTACCTGTATGTCTACGGTTTCCCAGACAGCATGTAGGGACATCTCCCCTGCGGGTAACAGGCTCAACAAGACAGTTTGTCTCTTGCGACACGGTTTACCACACCACACCACCGCTCTTTGAGTCACTGCGTCACTGGTCGTTACAGCCTATGAAGCGTCCGCCTCAGTTGGAACGAAAATGAAAATGGATGCTAGAAGGAAGTTTTGAGAAGAAATCGGAACTGTTTTTAAATGCAACCACAGCGACGACGACATCGACGGGAAAACAAGAACGACACCCGCATGCCCTCTTTTGCAATGGTCTCATCTGGCACGCTTGTCTGCTCCTTGTTTGGAACTTTCGCCCTCTTGGTTCGTTCTTTTCGAAAAAGTCTTCTTCGGCGAAGCGAGTAAAGAACTTCGGGAACGACCTGAGGGACGGCGAGGCCCTCTCAGTTCTGCTGTCACAGCTAGACCCCACCGTCTGCCAGCCCTGCAACGAGCCGCCTGGTTCCGAGGCCCGCGCAAGGCATATCATCAGCAATGCCAAGGTGCGCGTACGATGCTGGTTGCTGCTGTCGGCGGTTGCTGTCTCGCTGTTGTGTTGCCGTCATACGTCAAATCAGGCGTTGTTTTACGTGTGAAGTTTGGTGTGGGTGTTCCATTCATTCTATTCATGTGGCATTGGGATGTTGGTGTTACACGTGCTTTTTAAGTGTTGTGTTATACCCTGGGTTTCGTGTTGCATTCTATTCGTGTCTCGTTGGTCATACCACGCTTGTGACACATCGTTTCGGCGCTTGTTGTTGTGTCGTTTGCTGGTCGATTTGCAGGCGATGGGCGCGGAGACGTTCATCCAGCCGGCGGACATCATCAACGCCAACAAGAAGCTGCTCCTGGCCTTCTGTGCGCAGCTCTTCAACACCAACCCCAACCTCACGGTGGAGGTATGATATGATATCTAATGCCATTGCGATAGTCATTGTCATTGCTATCGTCATCGTCACGCGTGGGAGCAAGGGTCTTTGCGATTTACCATCCACCGCAACATACCTCCGGACCATTACTAAATAGCAGACGCCGGCCTTCCTGCAGCTAGGGTTAGATACGAAGTTTTTGTTTTACTTTTTTTTGTATTATTTTTTTTCGCCACATCCATTCTGGGCGCTAGTATAGTCTACACCTTTCAGTGCGTGTTTCACTCACCGGCAGGGGGGGGCGCATACATGAGGAAGGTGCACAGTTTTCAGCGTGTGTTTACCTCCCGCCTTTCCTCATGCGGTGCTTGTCTTCTTTTTGTTTACGCGCGAAGGGCTCATTCTCAGCAGTCCCCTTCCCTCCCTCTTTGTTCTGCTCAGGTGTACTCACTCTCACCACCATGAGCTGTGCACTACTACACGCGCTCTGCTCTGCACTACTACACGCGCTCTGCGCTGCTACCCTAATTTTGAGTTTATTCCTCTAATGAAACGGGTTGAACCGGAAACCTAGAGCCAGATGGTGTCGCGAGGTTACGAGCTGCACCACTCAAGCGATTATTGTGTGACGGGCCTACAGTACCGCTGTGTTTTGTTACGCCCAATGTGTTTGATGTTTGATATTTGGCATGGCAGTATATGTACCACTTTACACATGCACGTCTTTTTCCTACGCCTTCCTTTGTTCCACACACACACCCTTTCTTTTTTTCTTTTCTTTTTTCTTGCTGTATTCTTGGTTTATTATTTTTTTGTTGCGGTGGCGTCATCTCTCCATTGCAGCAAGAAGTGATGGAGCAGTTCACCGAGGACTTCGCCAACCTGGAGGACGATGACGAGGGTGAGCAAACCTATAGGTGTACCTCGCTTGAAAGCTAGATTGATCCGATGATTGGGCCTCGGGGGTTTCCGGAAGCGTACTTGTACAGTAGGGCTCAACGTGTCGCGACAGGCAGGCTTTTCGTTCTCTGGTGCTGTCTTTGTAGTGCGTCGTCTTGTTTGCCGGAGTCGCATCGCCGGTCTTTTTTGAGTGACGCGAGCAAAGCGTGTTTTGTTTGTTTTGGTTCCCCGCCGAGATTTGTGTAGCATCATGATTTTCACGATGCGTTGCTGTTACGATCGCTTCATGCTGTTCGTTGAATTTTGATGTACGGCGCACGGGGTGCTCCCGTCAAGCCCATCGTATTATGTGCGTGTACGGCACACGCGATGCTCGTGTCACGTCGACGAACTAAATGACGGTTTTGGTTGTTGGCGTGGCACGTGATGGGATGGGTGATGGATGGATGGATGGATCGATCGATCGGCGCAGGCGACACACGAGAGGAGAAGGTTTTCCGCATGTGGATCAACAGCCTGGCCATCGACAACGGAGACCTGTACATCAACAACCTCTTCGCCGACGTGCAGAACGGCTCCGCCATCCTCAAGGTGCGTTGGTTGGTGGCGCGTGGCGGAGGTCGTGACGACCGACTCGCTTGCTTGCTTGCTTGCTTGCTTGCTTGCTAAGGGTTTGTCGTCTCTCTGTATGGTGGGGTTGGTTCTCTCTCTATCAAACGTTCGCTGTTCTTCTCCCTCTGTCTGTCTCTACTTGTCTCTCCCCCTCTTGTCGGCATCTTATTATAGTTTTTTTTTTCCTCGTCGTTTGGATCTCTCAATTATGTTTCCCCCCCTCCCCCCCCCCCCCCCAAATAGTTGGTCTCTCGCTCACTGCATCGTGTGCCCTACCTATGCGTACGTTTATGCGATCGATGGATGTACAGGTGATGGACCGCATTCAGCCCGGGGTCGTGGTGTGGAAGCGCGTCAACATCGCTCCGAAGAATCGCTTCAAGAAGGTGGAGAACGGGAACTACGTCATCGACATCGCCAAGGTACTACACTTTGTGTACCACATCACTTTTACCTTTCTTTGTGAGCGTCTATCGGGAGAGCTCAACTGTGTTGTTGCTGTCGTTGGTGGTGGCGGTGGCTGTTGTTACTGTTGTTGTTGTCGTTGTTGTTGTTGTTGTTGTTGTCGTTGGTGGTGGCGGTGGTGGTGGTGATGGTGGTGGTGGTTGCTGCCGTTGGTAATGGTGGTGGCGGTAAAGGGTGCAGGCGTTGATGTCGTTGCTGCTGTTGTCTTGTCTTTCGTCCTGGCGGGGGAGAATGCGAGAGCAATTTTTTTTTCTTTTTCTCTTGTTTTCTTTTCTGAGGCATTGACGCCTCCCTTCTTCCAGGGGGATCTCGTGGTCCTACAATGCAACCGTGTTCACGGGCGTATCGCACCTTTACCAATTGATGCTCGATCGATGATGATGATGTTGTGTTGTGTTGTGCTGTGTGGATTAATTTCACATTCAGGTGATGGGGCTTACGGTGGTGAACGTGGGGGGGTTGGACATCATCGATGGCAACCGCAAGATGACGCTGGCCATCATGTGGCAGCTCATGCGCCGGCACACCCTCAACCTTCTCCAGGCGAGAGATCGAGATGCTGTAGAGAGAGAGAGAGAGAGGCAGGCAGAGAGAGACGGAGAAATGAACGTATTAGTTCCTTCCTTCGTTTTTTGTGCTGTAGCTAAATAGTTGTTTTTTTGTTTTTGTTTGTTGAATTCCTATTTGAATACTGCAGTAATCACCTCAATTCTGTTTTCTATCTTGTCACCATCGGCTTGGATCGCTGCTCTTTTCTAAAAATTCACACATTCGATCGTGAGTGATCTGGTTAGATCAACGCCTCGCCCGGTACGCCGGTTACATTAAGGTTGATGGGCCCAGATATATATCTATCCCCTGCGCCCACAGCTACTTGTACAATTGTAGGTGTTGAGCCGCACCACGCGTAGATTGTAGACCTCTCTCTCGTTTTGCGTGTGCGTGGCCGTCTAGCATGCGGCGGTTGTGCCATCTTGTGTCCGTTGGTGTCTCGGCCACGCTTGCGATGACAGTGTTTTGTTTCGTATTACGTGATGGGATATATGGGATCATGATTGCTGCGCACATGGCGGCATCAAACGTAACACACGAAACATGCCACCATTACAACAGGCTCTCTCCAAGAAGGGGAAGAGGATAGAGGACCCGCAGATCGTGGCGTGGGCCAACTCCAAGGTCGAAGGGTCCAAGATTCGCAGCTTCGGGGACCCTTCGCTGTCGACGGGCGTTTTCTTGCTCAAGGTACGAAAAGAGGAAGCGGCGGCACGATGCCGGGCGGTGGTGGTGTTGTTGGTACAGTATGTGGCTTGGGCGGAGGAAGGGCGATGGTGGTCATGGTCGGGAGCGTGAGCGTGAGGATGGTGATGGATTACAGTGGTTCTGCCAAAATTGTGACGGTGTTCTTTTTTGCTCCGAGGCGGACTGGATAGAAGGGCTCGGGCCTTACCGTTCATTGTGTTTGAAGAGAAACACTTCAGGCTTCAGCAGAGTCTGGCCGCGGTTACCCCCGTCCTGTGATTATATTGTCATGGTTCCAACGGTGGACTGGATTTATCTGGATGATAGCATATGTTTGCGATGTATGTACAGCCGGTCGCCCCGATGGTCTAGTTGGTATCCCTCGAAAACTTCTAGAGGTCAGGTCAGGGGTTCGAATCCCGGCGTAAGCGAGCTTTTCTTGCAAAGTGAGTTTTTCTCTCGCTTCCGCTCCTGGCCTAGTGGATAGCGCTAGTTCGTGTGCACACAGAGGGAAGAGAGTGCTGAACGCTTCTCGCATAGAAAATCGAAGGCAACGTACCGCAGGAGGGGAGGGTAGAGAGGGGCTCTTCTGTGTGACCACGGGTTGGAGTAAACGGCACTAGTGCTGTGAGCGCTGATTTGAAGTGTAGACAAAAAAAAAAAGGTGGACTGGATTTGTCTGGATAAAACATTATTTTGCTATGTATGTATCTACGTCTCACCATGATACCCGAACCCGAATGCAACGAATCGAAACAGGTGTGCCACGGCATCGACCAGTCGACCGTGAACTGGGACCTTGTCGTCATGGACCCCGCGAACGACGAGGACAAGACCAACAACGCCAAGTACGCCATCAGCGTGGCGCGCAAGCTGGGCGCGTGCGTGTTCGTGGCGGCGGAGGACATCGTGCAGGTCATGTCGAGGATGATCATGCTCTTCTGCGCTAGCCTGTGGCACTGCGAGAACGAGCGCACGGCGTCGCCGGATGGGGGGGGGGCGGGGGCCATGCCGGCGCCGGCCGCGTTGGAACAAACCCCCCAGGTGTGTTGTGTGTGTGGAATGTATGCTGGGCGTTTCTTTTGGGAAGGGTGTGGTTGGCGTTTGTGGCGAGTTTTTCTTTTCGCACGTGTTGGTTGTTGTCTGGCTGGGGTGTATTATATGCCTCGAAGCGTTTTAACTTTGCGGGCAACTTGTGAACAATGAAAGCCCAGTTTCCCTGGCGATAGGTATTCATCCACGTCCAGACAACCGCCAACAACAGCAGTACCAGCACCAGCACCAGCACCAGCACAGCGATTAGCCCATGGTACGAAGAGAGGCCGCCCCGCTGCGGTCTCCGCTGACCCACACATTCCGTACCCCACCGTACGGCACCCACACACTTCCACGGATTCACCGGTAAACACAGTGACGGAACTAGGAATATTTTCCCATCTTACTTGCCGGTGGAGATTGCCGTCAATTCGTTGAAGAGCCGACCATTTAGCGTTAGCGTGGCCGATGCCATTGGTGGTGGCAAATGAAAAACCCCAGTACTATTTAGACTTTCACACACGGGAACAACGCCCAGCACCCACACATTATCCATCCCCACAATTGTGTCGGCGTCTCTTCTTTTTTTTTCGCTTTACTGCTATATACAAGACCAAATTATTCTTCGTTTGGTCCCAGCCAAATCAGCGCGGTTGATGCTAGAAGTACGTTCGTAAAAGAATCACACCCACCCACACAACAACGAAACGCACACGCGCACGCAGGCGCCCAAGCCGCTCATGTCTCCCACGGGACTCCGGTCGGCAACGTCTCCCAAGCCCTTCTCGTCGGGGGGACGGTCGACCTTCGGACAGTCCAAGCCGCCACCGGCAGCAGCAGCAGCAGCAGAGTCGGCGGCGAAAATTGCTCAGAAGAAGGCGGACGAGGAGACGCAGAGGAGGATCCAGGCGTGGAAAGCGGAGCAGCAAGCCAAGCAGGTTTGACTCGACAGTAATTTTTTGTTGTTGTACGAAGGACTGCTGGTATGTTTGTGAAGCTAAGATGTGGATGCTAGGCGATGATATCGTGAACACATCTGCACATTTTTTTTTTTTTCTTGGTTTCTTGGTTGGAAAAGCTGGCGTGGTACAAAAACCTGGTATGTACCTCTTGATGTTGTTGTTGTTCAAAAGGAAGTTCGTTCGTTGAGTGGAAGTGGCTTGAGTGTGTGCTCGCACCAGGTTGGTTTTGTTCATCTCTTTTTATTGCGTTACAATACAAGGGCGTGGCGTGTTTTTGCGTCGCCCCCATTTGGATGTGCTCTCTCTCTCTCTCTCTCTCTCTACTGTTGTCGGATGTGCCCGACGTCGTGTTGCTCTCATTTCCTTTGTTTTTTTGGGCTTGGTCTTGATTGTTGGGATGGTCAATGCCGTGTTCCGTACATCGATACATGCCGCCCATACAAACTTGCACCGCCAGGCCTCTGCGGCTTTCGCGGACGAGAACAAGGCAGCGGAAGAGGAGGCAGCGGCGTCGGCGGCAGCGACGGCAGCGGCACAGCAAGCCGCCCAAGACGCAGAAGCGGCAAAGGCGGCCGCAGATGCACAGCAGCAGCAAGAGGCGGCGGCGGCGGCGGCGGCGGCGGAAGCTTCCCGGCTAGCTGCGGAGGAGGCTGAGGCTGCCAGAGTGCCCCCCGCGGAGTCTGAGGCAGATGGGGTCAGGTAGGATGATGTGATGTGACGTCTGGACTCTCTCTCTCTCTCTCTCTCTCTCTCTCTCTCTCTCTCTCTCTCTCTCCCTCTCTCTCTCTCTCTCTCTCTCTCTCTCTCTCTCTCTCCCTCTCTCTCCCTCTCTCTCTCTCTCTCTCTCTCTCCCTCTCTCTCTCTCTCTCTCTCTCTCTCTCTCTCTCTCTCTCTCTCTCTCTCTCTCTCTCTCCCTCTCTCTCTCTCTCTCTCTCTCTCTCTCTCTCTCTCTCTCTCTCTCTCTCTCTCTCTCTCTCTCTCTCTCTCTCTCTCTCTCTTTCGGGTGTGTTCAGTTGTGGCCACTGATGGAAATTGTTGTTGATGGCGTAGGCTGTGCTTGTGCTGATCGATGGTGAGATGTGACCAGGGTTTATTCGTGGTTCGGTGGTGGCTTTGTATTTGATGGCGGGGGAACTGTGGGTGGTGGTTGCTTCTCTTATTGTCTTTTTATCTTGTCCTGCTGCTATGATACGTGCTCGCTCGTCGCGTGCACTAAAGAAGCCGAAATCAAACCATTAGACTAGTCATAGTCAGCGCTGACTAGTCTAGTGTTTTGATTTCGGCTTGTATAGCGCGCATGCATGCGTGTACACGCCCGCGCACACGGGTAGTTCCCGATCATTTCGCTCCGGCGTGCAGCCGTGTGCTGTGCTATTCAATTTCGTATTTTTTTTGTTTGAACACAACGATCTCTTGTTGGCTTGACCACCCCGATACCCAACACACCCGGCACGTCTCTTGTCGCGCTCCGCGGTTTGTTGCGTCCACAGCAGTAGTGGTGTCCACGTCGAACCAACCCAACCAAACGCCATGATTCGCAGGGCCCGTGTGTGTTTTTATTATAGCATCGACCGCGCTAACCGGCTGACCAATGAAAAAACGTCAGTCTTAGTGCAGTTGAAAACACAAGGGCCTGTGTGTGTGTGTGTGTGTGTTTTATTATTAGCATCTACCGCGCTAACCGGCTGTGTGTGTGTGTTTCTTTGTTTTGTTTTTACTGGTACGTCTGCAGATTGGCGGAGGACCAGATGAAGGCCGTGAGTCTCGAGCCAGGATTGAGCACGCATAGCGACGAGGTCACACAAGAAGAATGGGACGCCTGAAGCTGAACCTGAACCTGAATGGATTGATGGCCTGGCCTCGACACTCGACAAGCCAGCGGGGGGGGGGAGGGCAGGGCAGGGGGGGAAGGGGTTGCTTCTTTTTGGAGAAGTTTGCGGCGCTGGAACCCCTCGTCTCCCCTTGCACGTACACACAGGCAGCAGTTGCCGTTTCTTCTCTCACACGATTTATCATTCGAAAGGCGGGCGTAGTTTTGCACGGATCGGGATGGGACGGAATCGGGGAGGGGCATAATGGCGCAAGCCTGACGAGGGAGAGGGGAGGGGGGAAGGGGGGTCGTGAGAATAGTTATTATCTTCGATGTTGCTGGGTATGTCGTTAGCAGTGTAGTAGACAACGAGAGAAAAAGGCGCCTGATGGTCTCATAGGGGGGTGGGGGGCTCCAAGGTATTGGGTGTTGATTGTTTCTTCTTCTGCGTATTTGTGTGCGTTTTTTGTGTCGAGAGTTTCTTTCTTGCTCGTAGGTACGTTTTTGAGTTTTTTCACAAATGGCTGCATATCGCTGTTGCGCTCTTTTGGGAGCGTGGGTTGATGGAGGGGTTGCGAACAAGCCCTCAGTTGTTAGTGTTTTCGCGTATTTTGTGCGGGTAGCAAAGCGTTCGAGAGCGAGAGTTTGGAGGGGGTGGGAGAGGACCAACAGCAGTTTCACCACACACACCCGTGGCGGATGTGAGTAAAATTGCCGTTTTTTCTTCATCTCTTTTTCTGTCCACATAGCTGGGGCCTCGTGTGCAGAATGATAAAGGAGGCTCTGCGCACGAAGCGACACTCTAAAGTTAATGGCAAGGCAAGTGCTCTGCAATGGTGCAACGCCCCGCGCGCTTCCTCCATTTCAGCCGTTTTTGTTGACGTGGCAAGCGTATAATGGGTACACCTCTGAAACAGAATCATCTGCTTTTGGCAGTTGCTTTTTTGACATCGCAAAAGTATGCTTGCTCAGTTTGACAACGCCCTTTGTTGCCAACCTCTCTCAACTAATCGTGTTTCTGCATGCCACAAATCGGTTTTGATGGGCGAAAAAAATGCCGCGCGTGCGTGCATGCGCAGGGGGCGTGCTAGAAACACTCGAGAGATGGACGGCCTCGCCTCTTTCTAAGCCGGCCCACCCACCCGTGTGTCGATAGCTTGATAGCGTCTCCTCGCTCGCTCTGCACGCGCGGCTCGCTGCTGCCACCTCAACAACACCTCCCCCCACCCCCCAAACCAAACCATTGATGCTGTTGTGACAGTCTACAGTAGACCAACACCCTTCTTCCTCCTACCTTTGCCGTCTACAAGGAACCTCTAAAACATGTACCCTTGAACCGGCACAGGCAACCCCACCGCCCGCAACTCGCGTCGCCACGGAAAGAGTCGGGGATGGCATTGATTGTTGTGCACGGATTTCTGAAGAAGATAAACGATTCCGAGTTTGACATGTTTGCATCGATCGAGACCCAACTGATCTACAGCAGCAAATACTGTAGTAAGAGACAGATGCGTCCCCGCATGCATGTGTACGACAGGCAGTGTCTTGACGAGGTGGCATCCACAGCAGTACACAATCCCCCCCCCCCCCCACCCCCCCGGGAGGCGGAGACCTGGCTAGACATCAAATCCGCCCCAAAAAGGCTCTTGGGATGAGACAAACCCGCGCTATCCCCCCCCGGCAAAACTGAGGGCGGGTCCTTCCACTGTCCTAGGACCCCCTTTGTGCCAAGCGAATTCACCCGAACTATGGCGGGGACCCCCAGTAGGGGGCCCGCACTATCCAAGGACCACCCACCGTAAGCACAGACCCCCATTTAGCTTGCTATCTGCTGACGGAGCTCTGACAACCCACTCTTTGCTTTTGTTATAC
>FN649726.1:2651011-2669170 GCA_000310025.1 Ectocarpus siliculosus | reverse complement strand
TGTGAAGGTGGCTGACCCGGACATCCTCTCGGGGTACAACATCCAGAACTTGGACGTTCCGGCGCGCCCCGCCCGCGCCAGCCGCACCCGGTGCGCCAGCGCCCGGTTGGCCCCGGCCTTGGCGAGCCCGAACGCGAGGATCTCCACCAGCCCCGCCAGCGCAGGCACCGCCGCTCCCCCGGCGAAGGCCGGGTAGCTGGCGCCGAGGCCCCTGGAGGCCGCGAGGGCTAGCACCTTCAGGCGAAGGGTCAGGGCGACAATCACCGGAGCCGCGGCGCGGCGGCGCTCTTCCTCCGTGCGGGGTTGAAGGGCGGGCGGCGGCTTCCTGCTGCTGCTGGAAGCGGCGTCCCCGTCGGCAGCGGTGCCGCCGGCGCCCGCGTCCGTGTCGCTCGCAGATGCGGCTGGTGTGGTGTTCGTGTTCAACGGAAACGGTTGTTCGTGCCCGCCGCCACGCCGGATAGTAACGGAGAACGTTAGAGAGGAGAAGGGAGTGTGTGTGTGATGCACTTTTCCTCGACGATGATACCGGGGGCAACGTGGTGTCAAAAGCGAGCCTCTCGCGATGAAGGGACGAGCAAAGTCACGAAACACACAACAGCGACTACCGCTGTAGCGAGAGGAAGGAAGTCTAGATGAACAAGCCGCTTACACCAGGGAACGTCTAGTTAATTAAACAAGCCGCTTCCCTTGTCCCACACGGACGGGGGCAATGACCACACAGGGCGAGTGCTTAGTTTTTCCTGTAATGGCAGCATGGCGGCGAATCGATCGACAGCGCAAGATATGAAGCGACGACGAACGTATGCTCGGACTTTCGCCTTCGGGGGCGCTATGCTACCGCCCCTCCGAGCACACCAGGACACACGGGACAGGTTGGCGGCGGCCACCTATCTCCGTCTCCTCCAACCATCGCTGCAACAGTACGCGGCCTCCTCCTCACCTGAGGCGTCCGGGACATCTTCCAGGCCCAAGTACACGGCCAGCGTGTGGGACTGCCTCGCCAGACCCGCCATCATCTCTCCCGCCCGCGGAAGGTCGCCGCTTCCTCCACCCTTACTCCTCCTGCTCCCCCCCGCCGCAGCAGCCGGCTTCTTGGCGTCCATGGCAACCATACCCATGGCCGTGTGGAACAGGTAAAGACGGTGGGAGAGGCTGTCGGACCACCCGACCTCGTCGGCAAGGGCGTCCACTCTAGACCTTAACGAACCCCAGCGCTCTGCGAGCACGTCGGAGCAGGACTCTTGGTCCCCCTCGAGGAGCCAGAGCAGGAGCGAGGTGGTCACCGTCACGGAAGCCCGGCCGCCCCCCGGGGGGGGGTTCAGCACCGCCGGCAGCGCGAATCTGCAAGCGACCTCGCACACCGAGGACCTGGTCCGGTCGGTCGTTTGTCGAAAACCGTGACAGGGGCAAAGAGGGGGATGCGTAGAAATGGGGTAGGTTTCAGGGGGGGGGGAGGCGGTGAGTTTTGACCACCGACGGAAACACGTCCGGAAAGAAACACGGATCCGTTGCAGATTAACCTACGTTTTACTCATGGTGTACCACGACTGCCCTCAGAAGAAACCGCAAGGGCAAAAACAAGAGCAACAACACACAAGCAGATAAAACGACAGCACAGGACACACCACACGGCCCCGTAAAAACAACGCTTCCTTACAACAACAAACACAAAACCATCTCTACTCCTGCTGCCCTCACAAATCGGACATCTATCACGTGCTTCTTCCACCGCACTTGCTGTCCATCCCTACACTCCAAACGGAACACTTAAGTGGAACTTAAACCTCGGATCTGCGAAAAACGGACGGCACACAGCACCGTGGCATCGTCCCTCGTAGACCCCCCTTCAAAAACGCATATTATGCATGTCTCCCTACTACAACGTCGCACCTGCCGGCGAGGGAAGGCCCCAGCTCGTGGAGCTTGCGCAGCGCGGCGGTCATGTCTGCCTCCGCACCCCCGGAAAGGATGCCGGTAGTAGCCCCCGCAACACCACCACCACCAGCGCTACTCGCAGCACCGGTCTTCCCCCCTCCACCAGCAGCAGTCCCGCCTCCGCCGTCGATGACCATACCTCCCCGCCCCGCCTGGGGCGACTTGTCGGCGGTGCTGAGAGCGAGGTCCGCCGCTGACAACGCCTGGCAGCTGCGGACTAGCAAGCGGGCAAGTCCCCCCGGCGTGACAAGAGTCTTGTCACACGCGAGTTTTCGAGGGGAGCAAAGGGAGGGGTGGGGGGGGGGGGGGGGGTATGGGCAGCGTCAAGGGTTGCGAGATCGTAACTCAAAGCTCATCATGGAGGCCGGCCCCCTTGCCCAACCGCTCAAGGTGCACATCGCCTTGTTGCCTTGGCTCGGGCTGGGTTGAAACATGCGCACTACATAGTCAATAGTGGAACAATTGGCGACGGTGTCCGACACCTGGTCTACGACACCCCTACAACGTAAAAAAAACTACTCCCTTGTTCGTGTGTGCAACAGGCAAGCGGGGTTAAGGGCTGCCTTGCCTGCTCAGCTCGCACCCTCGCGCGCACCCCATCTCTCCCCCAACACCATACCTGGTCAAGCCCGTCCGCCAGAGCTTCGATGGTCGGCGAACTCTCGGGGCCAACGGGAGTGGCGAGCGCGGAGGGGTCCAGGCCGTACGCTAGCGCGGCCGTCGACCTGGGCTGCCCGGCGAACACCAGCGCGCCCGACAGCGGGTCGCCGGCGCCGCGCAGCAGCCGGAGAGCAACTTGGCGGACGCCGGCGAAGACGAGCGCGGCGGCCGCGGAAGCAGGCCCTTCCTCCCCGCCCCCTCTCTCCCCGCCGCCCCCGCCCGCCGCCGCGCCTTCCTTAACCCTCGACATCATCGCCGCCGACGACGAGGCGGCCTCCTTCTCGGAAGCCAGCGCGGCCGCCGCCACACCGGCGGCGAGGGCGGCCGGCAGCTGGTGCTCCCACAGCAATGCCACCAGCGACGGCGCCAGCCCCCCCCGGGGGCGCTTGTCGCGCGCCGCCTCGCGACCGAGGTGGGCGGAGATCGCCGCGGCGACGTTTGGATCATCGCTCTTGTTGTTGTTGTTGCTGTTGTTGTTGTTGTTGTTGTTGTTGTTGTTGTTGTCGGGAGCAGTGGTGCCCGACGAGTCGCCCGTCTTTGCGTCGGCCTTGGCCAGAAGAACCTCGAAGCCTTGCAAGCGCCTCTTTCGGTCTCCTTTCCGGATGCCCGGTTGAATACCTGCCTCGCGTTTTTTTTTTTTTGCGCGCACCGCGCACGGAAAAGTTTCCATAGAGTGAGCAACCGGAATAAAAATGTACTACAAAGCCTGGAGAGCAAGCACGTTAGTTGCTGGGTCTAGCTCGCAACGTTTCGCGATGTGCAACTGCTGTGACAAGGTCGACACGGAGCTCGAAACAGCGAACGAATCACCCGGATTTTTTTTTTACAAAATCAAACTCATGCATCAATCCACGCTGTCTGCCGCTATAATAGGACGTTGGTATGAATGTAGGGTGTGCGAGTAAACGTATTGTCCTAGTTTTGAAGCTTAAGCTTGCACATTCCTTCGCCACACAGACAAAAAGAATCGATTCCCCTTTTCTCACCGGAGGCTGAGGTCTCCCCGGCCCCTTCCGACATCAGGGCCTCCAGAGCGCCTAGCGCGTGCGCGAGATCCTCCATGCCTTTCACCGCCGCAGGGCCGGCCGCCGCCGCCACCGCGGCGGCAGCCCCCCCGCCCCCACCGGCACTCCCGTCCTTGCCCGTCGCCTCCGCCGCCTTCGCCGCGGCTACCGTCGTGCCCGCTTTCGTGGCCAGCTTGCGGACGAGCTGGAGGCACTCGACGAGGGCGACGTACTGCATGATCGACCGCCCTCGAGAAAGGGCCGCCGGGTGTGCTACCTGGGACACGACCGCAACGTCGAACGGGACCGAAAAGCAACACCGCAGGAACAAGCAATACGACAACAACCCGACAACAGGCACGTCGTCCATTAGAGAACAGGTGCGCAAGCGCAGAGTGCGCTAGACAGCGGCTACACCACCACCGTAAAATAGGCCAAACGCGCGGGTTTTGCTCTCATGGTTGCGTGCGAAGCGGACCTGGCTCGACAGCGGCGAAAACGACTTTTCGAGCGACCCCGACAACCCGAAGAAACGCAAACTCGAATGCCGTACGAGTGCACCTCGATGGATGTTTCCGATTTCGGTTCTCTCCTGACATCTCCTCCTCCTCCTTCCCCTACCCCTCATCGTCTCACCTGACGGGAAAGCACCGACGCACAAGCCTCGTACCCGCCCAGCCTCGACAGCCCTTCCGCCTCGGCCCCTCCCGCGCCATCATCCACACCTTCCTCCCACCTCGTCAAAAACACGCGCAGCACGTCGGCGTGCCGTATCCCCTGGCAGAGCGCGCCGAGGGCAAGCGCCACCCCCATGGGCGTCGCCGCCGGGTCGAGCGGCAACCGCCACAGCACGTGGAAACCCCCCGCGGCGAGGAGCGCGCCCGCCGGGCTGGGCGCCGTCGCCACCGCCCCCGCCAGCCTTAGCCCCGCCAGGGCCACCCGCCGGTGTCCGTCGTCGACGGTGACCGAGCCGTCGGCCAGGACGGCCACCGCCGGCGTGTGCCGGCCCCCACCGCGCTCCTCCTCCCCCTCACCGGCGGGGATAGACCCCGCCTCCGTCCCCGCCGCCGCGGCGCGGAAGAAGCGGAGGGAGCGGATGACCGCCGTCGCGAGCGGTCCCGAAACGTCGTCGTTGAACGCCTCGCTGCTCGGCACGACGGTCGCCGTTGTGCCGGTAGTGGCAACGGTCGAGCCTTGCTCCACCGCCACCGGAGACGGGACGAGGCCGCCTTGTTGTCCTCCCTCTTCTCCTTTCTTCGCCGGCGTCTGCCGGCGGAAGCACGCCTCCACGCAGTCGGCGGCAGCATCGAGCGCCTCGCACTGTGGAAAATCGATTCGTAGAGCGGTTCAATTTCGTTACAAACGTGAGCTGCATCATGATGTATGTAGCGGTCTTCCGACACAAACGACGTGGTGAGCCCAGTTTTTTCGGTTACCGAGAAGGGGCTGACCAGGCCCTTTACAATTCCGGTCACAAGGTCTGCTGCTACACGCGCGGTCAAGGAGCCCACCTCCGCGAAACCAGCTATTTGACTCTTTCCAAACTAACACATGTGGTCCTGGGCACGTACAAGAGCGGGGCCGATCAACCACACGGGGACAACCTTTCGTCCACGCGAAGAGTGTATGTACGCTACACGGTGCAGACCAAGGCTACATTCACTACGTATCGGAACACGCCCTGGCGGCACGTAGCACCCCTTACCATACCTCGAGATTCCTGCCCGCCGGGCCGCTCTCATCAGCAAGGCTAACGAGCCGCGCCACGGCCTCCTTTACCCCCCGGGCGGCGTCCGCCGGCACCAAGAAGCGGTCGTCGAAAGGGTTCGCCTCCGCCGCGGAGCGCTGCAGCCTCTCCGGCGGCACCGTCAGCGCCGTCGACAGCTCCGCCTCTCCGTACGGCGCCAGGTCCGCCGGGGACACACCGTCGCCGGTGGTACCCCCCTGCCCCACCGCCGCCGCCGTCGCGGCGGCAGCTGGCAGTGCCAACGGCGCCCAAGCCTTCGGCAGCGAAGAAGAGTCCTTTGAAGGGCCGGGGCCCGACGGCGACGCCGCGGGAGGTGGCGGCGAGGACGGCTTGTCGGAGGAGGAGGAGGAGGAGGCAGCCTTGGGAACCGTCCTCTTCCTGGGTGCCGCCGCCGCCGCCGCCGCCGGGGCAGCGGTCCCGCCCACAACCGCCGCCGATGCTGCCGGTGGTGCCTGGGTCGCAGGTCGTGCTGGCGGCGGGGGCGGCGGCGGGCCGTCCACAGCCATGGCTTGCGGCTGTTGCATTTGTTGTTGGTGGCTGTTTGGCGGCGGTGATGGTCGTGGGGGAGGGGGCGGCACTAACGCCGACGGCGGCGGGGAAGGGCCGCCCAGGGGCGGCTTGTCCGACACCGTCAGCGCCTGGATAGCGTCCGGCGACAGCGCCGTCCGCGGAACAACAGTGCCGCAAATGACGACCGACATCGCCTGGCAAAAAGAGGTTTGGATGATAGGAAAAGCGCCGTTGGAAAGGGAAAAGCGCACGCAAAACACACAACAAAAGAGCGGTGATAAATGACGTGAGCTCGGGCGAAGTTGTCCGGGTCCGTGTACGAAGGTTGTTCTTGGAATGTGCCAAGGTGTACAGCGAGAATCTGGCTATGTTGTTTGACGTTCCAACCCTGCCGTCTAACCGTTCAGCGTAACCTTAGACACTTGCTGCCAGCATTTGTAACATGTACCCACTAGGGCGCTGACACCTTACAGGACAACACTGGACTGCTGACTAATGCTGCATGCCATACACGTGTCTGTGCTAATGCAGAAACTTGTAGAGAGGGAAGACAACGACAGCTCCACCGCGACTGGCAATCGAGCAACTGGCCAATCAAGTCGCGGCATCGCTCCCTACCCGGAGGTACGACAACAACCAAAGGCGAGGAGAACGTGCATCACATACCTGAAAGGAACCTCTAATGACGAGGTGGTTGGTGACGATGTCCTGCGGCATGGTGTACACCGCGCCTCCCGGCACCGTTGCCGTGGGCATGAGGCGGTCGAAATATTTCGAGTGCAGGTTGTTGAGGTTCTTGCAGAACACCTGCGCGCACACAGAGCAAAAAAACAAAAAAAAAACGTCAGTAGTCGCACAACTACATACACACGTTGTCAAGGCAAATGTCGAGCACGCCGAAACCGCTGAAGCGCTCTCGGAAGCTACAGTACATGGCTCTCTCCTTAGGTATTACCAACACGAGTGAAAGCCCAAGCTCCTCCTTTATGCCGTCATGTAAGCCGAAGATAGCCTGAAAAAAGAAGACCCGTTCCGCCACATGCCGCCGGCCCCTTGTTCTGCGCATGCATACACACCTCGAGTTGGAAGGGCTCGACCTGCGTGATCCCTCGAAACGTCGGGGGGAGGGCAACCTGGGTGGGCTGCTCTCCCGCCGGCACGACGTGAATGATCCTCGCTACCACGGCTTCTCGGAACTTCACCTGGGTCGACAGAGCGTGGGTGGCGGGGCGGGTTAGGTGATGGTATAAAAATTAGGCGGCGGCGGCAGGAAAAGACCGCGAGGGACAACAAGGTTTTGGTTATTAAGGGCGGGGAAGGTCCAAACGGAAGACAGGCAGACCACCGTAAGCGTGCCCGTCGTCAGCACGGTTGTGGTGTCGCACTCTGCTCTATCCAGCATCAGCAACGTGCGTGAAAACAATATCAACGAGAGATGCAACCGACGGCATCTATATACCTGCCGCGATCGAAGCAGCAGTGCTGCACGAAATGTTCGAGGAATGGTGCCACAGCAGTAGAGGCGGTAGCGGCGCGTTCGGTTTCCCGCAAACATCATTGCGAGAGGAAACAGTGTCATAGCAGCAGCTGGTTGCTTTGAGTGTGCTACACCCCGCGTTGGCATGCTGTGGGGCGTGCGGTATCTCGTGCGACTGGAGCGCGGTAGGGTGTCACAGTGAAGACAAATGAGTATGCTAGAAAGGAGATGTGACTGGGGGTGTGCGGCAAAGCGTAAAATCCGAAGTGTGATATAAAAAAAAACTTGAGCTGTATCTGAAAGTATCTGTAGCAAAAGGCAGCTGGCAGGTTTCCTCGTGGAACAAGTTGGCGGGAACAACGCGTCCCGGAGACAGTACAGAGAGCCTCCTTCGGTCGTTGTCCAAGCAGCTACGGAGGATCGTGGAGAGGAAAACAAGCTGGCTTCGTCTGCGGCGTAGAGGTGCTTGCAGAAAGGACATTTAGTTTTGGCCTCCTCCATGTACTACTACTGTTGCTGTCTGTTTCCTCACGACTCGTGGTCGTGAAAGTCGTGGGTATAGGACGTAATCACAGAGGGTGGTCCGGTGATGATGTGCGGGGTAACCTGTGAGGGTGTGGTATCTTCCGAAATGCATTGTCTCTCTCTCTTCTAGCTGTCTCTCTTGGCCTCGAAAACGCTCGGCAGTCTCTACGGCTACATGTTTGCTTCAAAATATTGACCGGCCTGTCGTGAATCTCACATAGCATATCACGCACTGATGATGTTAGAGGTCCGGCTTGCGATGCGAAGCACAGGCCAACGAGGGGCAACGACGCTGGTGAGGATGCAGATATGCAGACCCACCTTATGCGCCACAAATGCCAACCTGCTTCTACAAACTAGTCCATGTACAATATGCTGCACTCTGTTTTGCGCTGCAGCTGCACAGCGGTATACCCTCTCGCTCACGCGCTGTTTGTGTGTGTGCTTTCCCTCCCCATAGGCAGCGCCCGTCGCAAACTGCACACCAACAACTCTTGGGGCATGCTGGGGGGTGAAGCAATGTAACCGTCATCGTCAACACATGCTAGGGTAACATTCAGCGTGTCTACGGAAGAAGACCGCCAGGGATGTACCTACGAGCATCATTGCGTCCGTCTCTCTGGTGCTCTCTCGCTCCGTCGGACCGTGCGATCTTACGCTACACTTGTCGGCATCCCA
This sequence comes from Ectocarpus siliculosus, assembly GCA_000310025.1. NCBI lineage: Eukaryota > Phaeophyceae > Ectocarpales > Ectocarpaceae > Ectocarpus > Ectocarpus siliculosus. Next base: position 2,660,634 of record FN649726.1, on the reverse strand, counting down.
CCTCGTCTAGTTCTCCGGTTTCTTTTGGCCTGAACTCGCCAAAGAACAGCACTTGCGGAGGAGACGGCGGCATGAGATGCGGTGGGTGCTGCATGATCTTGGCCACCGTGTGCGGGCACCAAGGCCCTGCTGCTGCTGTTGTACGAAGCCTGTGTCTGGTGTGGTGGCGATGGACGATCAGGGGGGGGGGATGCGGGGTACCCCTCAAATCTTCTCTCCTGCGGTGCCTCTCTTAAATCTGGTGGCGCGACACATGAACATGATACATCTACAGCAGTCCGATATCGACATGTTCGCGATCTTGGATGTCTGCATCGCCGTGTCACCATCAGCGCAAGAGCTTCCAAGCACCAGAAGGGGACGACTGTACGTACAGCGGTGCAAAACTGCCGGAAGTAGGCAGGAATGCGGTCATCTTGCCTCCGCTCGGGGACCACGGCCGCTTATCGTCGTCGGCGATACTCGGAAGCGAGGACGACCGGCACGGCCAACAACACAACCGCACCAAGCAGGCGAAGAGGCACGGTAGTGCAAGCCCAGTGACATCTCAGGGCCGTACCTGCGGAGGCAAAGAGGGAGAAGGTACATTGTTGTTGGGGGCGAATGGTGACACCGCTGCCGGGCGCAATAGTACTAGCTCTCATGCGACAACGACGACAACGCCGACGAACATTGGACGTGGCGACGACCCTACCAATGCTGCAGGAGACAATAGCACCACCACTGCCAAGGACGATAGAGAATCGGAATGCTGTCCACGGTCTGACGACGACCAGTGTCTAGGAGATGCTGAGCACAGAAAAAGTTTCGCGGCCGATGCGAAAAACTCAGATCCCGTCGTCGAGACAGAGACCGAGGAACAAGACGACTCCAAGGCCGGCGATACACCTGGTGATATCGTAGTGGTTGAAGCAACTGGGGGTAGCGTTGTAGATCCAGAATTCGGCGAAAGAGCAGGGACGCCCAGCCGTGGGCGGACGGGGCGCGGTCGAGATCCGGTTTCTCCTGTTGCAGCTATAAGGGCAAGAGTTGGCCTTGGACTCCGCAACGTGTTGGCTTTTGGGTCGGAAGCCCAAGTCTCGCCGGCGTCAGCTTCCCCACAACGAGTTTCAATGGGCTGGAAGAGGTCACCCGATCGACTGAAGCAAGCTGGGGCCAAGCGCCTTTCACCCCTCTCTTGGAGCCGTCTGAAACCTGGGCGTAACAAACAAGACTCGCCCGGAAAGGTCGCGCCGGCGGCCTTTTTCGGCGACACCCCGGGTGGCGACCTCGGTGACAGCGACGGCTGCAACAAGGAAGAAAACCTCAACCATAACGACAACAAAAGACCTATCCCAAGCGACGACCTGCCTAACGCTTGTGTCGACGGCCCCGCCATGGATGACGAAACGAAAAGCAAAGATATACACACCGGATGCACGGAGGCGACAACACTTGCCGACGGAGGCGTGGCAAGCGGTGGACGAAACATGCAGGGACCGGATCCAGAACCAGACGAGAGTCGTCACGACGGTGCTGGCGGCGATCGCAAGGGTGAACAAGGCTTGACGACAGAGGAGAAGGTGACCGGCGATCTACACCAAGAGGATACTGCCGTGTCCTCCAAATGGTTAGAAACCGGGGCCCGACAACCGCCAGCAACGGCAGCAGCGGGACCACCGGAAGCAGCGAAACATGCCCGCAGGGTACTGGCTAGGGACAACACGCTGACCTCTCGTGACGAGTGGCCCGAGTTGCTGGACAGCGAGCCAGATCCGGAGCTCTGGGCGCTCGACAAAGGCGAAGACGACGTCCTGGCGGCCGCCAAAAGCATGGGCAGCGTTCTCGTGAGAGTGGTGACTTGGAACCTGCACGCCAAGCCGACCCCGGCGGCGGACAAGCTACGGGAAACTATTTTGCCTCCTGGCAAGGTGAGTGAGTTTTTTCGACCTCGTCAAGGCCTTTTGGTGGAACACGGGACGCGCTCACGAAACACCACCTCCAGCACTTCGTTTGCGCGCCATGAGCTGACGTTTGTGCCCTACTCTGAGTCGTGCGGTTGGGGTAGACAACAACACATTGAGAGCAACATAGGTTTGTTCTTGCATGACACCGATCCGCAACATGATGAAGCCAGCCACCGGTTGTCGTTATTAAGTTGACACGACCTCCGTGCATGAGGACGCGCCCATGGTATGACATTGGGATGTCAGTCATACATAGTTCTCGAGGGTTCAATTGCTTCCCTGCCTGCCGCGCACGTTCTCTTTACACGTGATCAACACGCGCCCGGCCAGGTTCTTGACTCCGATTTACACTGAGAAGCACGCCTTGTATTGCTGTGACGTGTCGACATGTCATATGGAGCTTCGTAGGCCCTCACTTTTCTCTGCGCTTCTCCGTCGGCAGTTCCACATCTACGCTATCGGGACGGAAGAATGCCTCCACAGCATTGCCAAGTCTGTGATAGTGCATTCCAAGAAGGAATGGGAGAGCTTGTTGAAGGAAACTCTGGGGTATTCGTACGAAATGCTTTGTGCTCACGGGCTTCAGGTGGGCGCAGCGTGCTGGTTTTCCCCCAAGTTTTTGACTCCGATACAAAGTGTTTGCGAGACGTTGGGACTAGGCCACGGCTGTCAACAATTGCCGTATTGCGTCTGTTTTCTGCGCGTCGGTAGCTGACGACATAGGTGGATGGAGCGGGTGCGTCGATCCGTTACACCCCTTGCCGGTAACTCTGGTTTTGGGCCATTCCCCGATGCCTGTTCCGTCATCTCCCGGGCATGTGCTCGGTGCTGTCAGCGACGACACCACACCGTCGAAAACCAGACACAACGTACTATCCGTCCGTTCGACCCACTAGTACACGTCCCTTGCTCTCTCTCTTCGTGAACACCCGCCCCGCGCTGTGTTGACCACAGGCCACCCACAACGCCGTCTTCGCGCACCGGGGGATAATCCCCCTCCTGCGCAACGTGCGCTCCTCCGCCGTCGCGACGGGCCTCAGTCTCGGCGCCCCGAGCACGACTCTGGGGAACAAGGGCGGCGTCGGGATATCGTTCAGCGTCGGGGCCACCTCCTGCGTGTTCGTCAACTCGCACCTGGCGGCCCACCAGAACAACGTGCGAGAGAGAAACGACCACTTCTTCCAGATCTCCAACGGCCTCGTGCGAGACCTCGGGCCCCCCGGACCAAGCGGCGTCAACGCCGGCGCGGCCCACGACGGCCGGGATCCGAAATGCGAAGAGGAACCGCCGCCAGCTGCTGCGTCGGCCCCGCTGTCTGTCTCTGAACAATCGCCGCCTGGTGAAGTAGGCTGGGACGAGCGTGCTAATAAAAGGGACGACGACGACGGCGGGGATGATGGTGGTGGTGCCAATGCTGAAGGCCAGCCGCCCCCTGTTTCTGTAGCAGACGCCACCGCCGGGGTAAGGGGGCAAGGTCCCGGCGAGGAGAGCACAACGACACGGCCGTCCATGGTCGGCGCGAGGAGTTTGGATGGAGATGGAGATCCAGACCACTCGAATCTAAATAGTGCAGCAATGCCGGCAGAGTGTTCAAAGGTGGCAGCATCGCCGTTGTCGCCGACAGGGAAGGAGGGAACCCGATCGAAGGAAACGAAAACGGATGTAGCGGCGGTGGCGGCGGCGGCGCCGAAGACTGTCGTGGAGGAGGTTGATGGCGCCGTCGACAAATGTACTACCCCACCCCTTACGCCGGACCCTAGCGATACACGCCCTTCTCGCCGAAGCACCGGTCAGCAGGATGAGAGCGGTGGGAATCACGGGGGAAGACAATGGAGAGGACAAGAAGAAGCGCAACCAGGTGTGGGACTAGGGGGAAGAGATATGGTGCCCAAGCACAGCAGTGACGCCAGGAGTAGTTGTACAACGCTCCCGCAGGCGTTCGACCGCGTTTTCTGGGCGGGGGATCTCAACTACCGAGTCAACGCCCCTCGCGCGGTGGCCGACTTGCTCCTGTCGAAAGACATGCACGGGGTCCTTCTCAACAACGAGCAGCTGTCTCTCGAGAGGAGCCGAGACCGAGGGGGCGAGGGCGGAGGCGAGGGGGGGCGGCAGGCGCCGCCGTTCTCGGGCTACTCGGAGGGACCCCTCAACTTCCGGCCGACGTACAAGTTCGACAGCGGGACCGACACGTACGACACGTCCTCCAAGCAACGCGTGCCGGCGTGGACGGATCGAATCCTGTATTCGGGCAGGGTTGTGTCTGCTCCTCCTACGGACGATGCCGCCGCTACTACCGTCAAGAAGAACGAGCCGCGGGAGATGTGTAACGAGGGGAAGAGTGGAGAGGAAAATGGGGTGGGAGGGGTGGGCGCGATGGGCGGGATTCAGCTCACAGCTTACCGCAGCGTCGGAGAGCTCAAGACTTCCGATCATCGGCCAGTTTTGGCTAGTTTTGTGATGCAGTTCGATCAGCAAGAGGGCGGACATCATGGGAACGGTGGTGCCGAGGAGGCGGCCGTGACGAACCAGACGTCTAGTGAAGTATGCGCCGTCATGTGATTAGTCTCTACATGTAGAATGGTCTACATTGATATCCACGATGGTAGTGCATCGTGAGCAATGGTAGTGAATCGTGAGGCGTTTCTACATGTAGGTTATTTTCAATATCTAGCTCGCGAATGCGGAAATTGTTTTTAAGTCGTGTGTGATATTCCCTACTGTAGCTGTATGTTTTTGTCGCTCACGTTGTGGAAGTACTGTATCACCTCTCCACCTGGGTCCCCCCATGCTCCCGCGTAAGATAGCTATGGAAAAACCTTGGAAGTGGATTGATTGTTGTGGAGAGAGTGTACATGGTATAGGCTTAGATTGCGTAGACGTCATCGTTTCCTGACGGCGGCAAAGGGTGCTGCCTCGCTAGGCTAATTCATAACCTGTTCAAAGCACCCGAACATCTGTGCGTTGCCCCACGCACGGTACGCGCACATAATGTATCCCTCTCTGTCTTTCGATATGCTCAAGAAACGCTGTGTGATCATGAGGCTAAAGAAAACTCCTGTGCCAAATCTACATGTTGTTCATGTCCGCGCGGGATTTCCGGCACTTTTGTGCATATGAATGGGTACCCGGAACGTAAGTCTATCTCTACAAGTCGGAGGCATTAGCACTTTGCAATGTAGTCTCCCTCTAAAATAACGCGCGCGGTATGTAGGGGGTGCCACTCATAATGTCATAAAAGTAAGTGTTTCCGCCCTGTCATACAACTATGCATGTCTATTTTTTCTGAACGAAACAACAATTTTTTCCTCTCCTGGGCGTTTGGTATAGTTTTCCCTCCACAATCCCCTCCACCGTAAAACTACTACAATTTGTTCAGTGTTAGCTGAGAAGCAAAGTGTAGTCGACGAGTCCACGACGACGATGTCCAGAAACAGAGAGACGAAAAACACAAAAAAAAAAAACACGAGCTGGGGGGGGGCACGCAGTTGGCCGTCTAAAATTTATGGGGCCTGCGCTGACGGAGCAATTGACCAAACAAGCCTGCCTCACGACACAATTTAGCACTGGCAAGTCAGCGCGGCCGCAGCAGCAGGTCCTCCCGAGGGTACACGCGAAAGCACACACGAGAGGGCCGGCTGCCGAGGGTCGAGATCCTGCCTACCAACGACAAGCCTACACACCTTGAACGTAAATTTGTGAAGCAAGGCTGGTATCCGCCAAGAGAGGTGTGTGGGGACCAGCGTTGTGTGGGGGGTGTTTGGCTTCTGGCCGTAGGCAGACAGAGAGAGAGAGAGCGAGAGCGAGGACGGTCGGGAAGGATGGCAACTGAAAACGTGCAGGAAGCTGCGGCTGCTGCCGCGGAAAAGCTGGCGGAGGCGGCAGCGGCCGCTGGTGGCGAAGGGTCGCCGGGGAAGGATGACGTGGAGGAGATGATGCTCAGCGGTGAGCAAGACCAGTGGAGCTTCTTGACGAAGGCCGCCGTAGCCGTCATGGTGATCATCGTGTGCCTCATTGCAAACAAGGTGAGCCTGGGTGTGCGCGAGAGCGTGTGATTCATCCCCCCTGCTTTCGGCGTGCAGTCGCGTCTCGATGATTTGGGCACGCGTGCTGTTCAAGGAAAAACAAGCAGAAACGGGTAGCCTCTTTCGATGAAAAAAATGGTGGGCTGTGGTGTGATCGTCCGTCTTTGCGGGTGCTCCTGCCCTTAACGCGATATGCAGAGGGACGGCACATACACCATGATACCATGATGTTTTGTTGTTCCTTAGTGTTTCAAGGTTTTTTGTGTGTACGACTGATGCGCTGTTCCCCCAAGAGTGTGGAGAGCCAAGCGGCGACCAATTTAGCGGCATGACCCGTTTACCCACATCTGGAGACTAACCTACAGAAGTGTTCAACATCCCTCCACATCGTCGTGGTCATTCGCGGATGCATACAGCAGCACACACACGCTTGCCGTTTGGAAAAGGTCAGGTCACGGGACCACTCGTTACAGCGTCCAAGTTGCACCACAGCAGGTGCTGCTGTGAGGTTTTGAGTTTGTGAGCACTATGTGTTAGGATGTAGTGTTGTGAATAACGCCCCAAAACATGAGCATGTTCGTCTCCCGAATGCATAATCTACATACACCCTCTCCCTTCTCCCATCAGCAACCACATGTGCCGGCAGCTATGCATACACACACAACAAACCAATATCAGCCCGCTCGTAGGGCACGTGTGAACGGACTATCGCTTTCTTGGCGGGCACATGTTTGGATAAACCTGCTGTGTGGGCGATACGTTTGGCCCACTACTCTGTACATGTAGTTCCAACCTTTCATGTAGGCTGCAGAAAGATCGCATCAGGGTTGGTTCCCATGTATCCAAACTATGCTGTACATTGACGAGGTCCATGTAACAACTGTTCGGATAGGCAAGGCCATCTCGGTCGTGGTGTTGGGCTAAAACCATGCTGTGGGACTTACTAGACGCGACACGCGGCAAAGGCACCTGCGGTGATTGGTCAACTTGATTTCTGAGGCTGTGCACCCCACAACTCTGAGTTTGGGTTTCCATACGAATGAGGCGATGGGCCTGGACGGCGGTATCGGCCACACTGCTGTAGTAATGCCATAGAATTCGCGCCAAGATCGAAAAGAAAAGAACAGGACCGACGACCCAACATGGCGACGATCACTATGAACACCTTAACCTTGCCGTATATGAACTATACACCCACATTCCAGATCCCGCTGTCGTGGTTCGTTTTATCCCTTTACGAGACACCTACCGGGAGTAACCTGTCAGGAGGTCTGCGCCACCTGGCGCCATGCATTCATCCCATGGCGTGCCTTTGTGTTTGGGAAGGGTTAATGTTTGTGCCCCTCCCTCCGGGGTGACATTGTTTGGGGTTGCGGGGCGAGTCTTATGGTGTCCTCGAGGTGTGGCGCCGTTGCTGCCCGCTTTGTATGCGACGGCTGTTCACTTTTTGGCTGTGTCGGCGTCGATACTCTCGTCGCCTGTGCCTTCGCTGTGGTCCTTCTTTTTCCATGCGCTGCTAACAAATTGCCGCTGTATACGCTGCGCTTACCGAGGCCCGTGTGACGGGCTATCTATCTTGTGCTCGTGTTCCATGACTCTGCGTGTGCAAGCCGTAATGGGCCTTGACGTCATGGCGGTTTGTCATCCCTCTCTGCCTCACCCACCCCGTCCCCTCGGCCAAAGTGTCCTACCACCCCAGCAGCCCCGATATCACCCCGGGCAAGCAGCCCGTGTTATTGCCGTCTATGTGTATCATCCTCTCGACCCGGCAGAATCCTTTTTTTTCCTCGTGGCTGCTGGAGTGTGACTGCCCCATGCGCGTGGGTGCTCGCGTTTGATGCCGTCTACCCAATCCAACAGCATATTTTTAACTTGCCTCTTGTTTTTTTGTTGCTTGTGCCGTGCACGTGCGTGTGTCGGGGTGGGGGGGGGCATGTTTTAGGTTATCCGAGGTGAAACTCCGGAGGAGAAGCGGCTGCGGTTGAGGAACCAACGAAGGGCTAAGAAGAAGGCCGACTCTAAGAACGAGCCGGACGTGAGTGGAGAGTGGGGTGGTATCTGAAAGTAGAGCTAGGCAGACCGCGTGGACAAGTTCTGCGTCGAAAACACAAACACAAGTGCGACAGAAAGCAAGGCTGTGCGACGGACGTTAATCTACCAGTTGTGGCGAATATGTGTCCATACCAAGTGCCAACCTTTTTTGACACTTTTTTTTTTTCGAAAAACCGAGATGAGGCCTTCCCAACGGATAAACCAGCTTGGCGTGGCTTGACTTTTAAACCCACGCTCGTGTGCTGAAGACCTGTTCCACTGCTATGGCGGGGTACTGCTATCTTTGGGAGAAACTCTGCTTTCGCGTACGTTGCTCTTGTGCAGGCCAGTCTGCTGCCGATCCTTGGAAGAGCCACACAGGCGTCCGGACGTTGTGATGCTTAATTTGTAAATAGCTGCTTTTCGCTATGGCTTGAAACTTACATTCTCTTTTGTCAATCTCATCGTCACGCAAGCTGTTCATTCATATGGTGGTGGAAGCCTCGCTTTGCAGTAGTTTCGTGCATTTGTTGTCGACATCAGGTGTTCCCAGTGTAGTGCACGGCGTGCTGGCTGGTCAAACCAACCTCATTGTAGTGCGTATTACTTTGGGCGATATTTCTGCCGGAGGCTACAGGTAGTGGTCACCCGTCACGCAGCCAAACCGAAACAGCCAGTGACCATCCGTTGGAGGTTGCGACGACTAAAATGTCTTGCGTGTTCCGCGGGTACACGCGGATGCATGCACACACGCAAGCCTTGTTTCCGCTTTACCTTCTCTTGGATGATGTTGCCTGGATGCCATGACTCACGTAGTATTAGCCCGCTGTTTACACTCAAGCCATGGACCCATCTCTCACGTACACCCCCCCCCCCCCCCTCTCTCTCTTTGGCTCTCTCTTCTCTCTCGCTCTCATCTCTCTACACACACATCCTTTGATCTGATCTGCCTGTTGCAGAGGTGTCACGATCGGACGTCAAGGTGGAGGTTACGGGTAGCATGCTCAAGCTCAGCCTTCGCAACCAGCCAGTGATAGCGGTGAGGATAGAAAGGAAATATGAATACTTTAACCGCGCCGCCGCCCCCTCTCTTCTGGGCCAGGTCTACTTTTTTTTTATGTTTGCACACAACGGCCGTGCTTACGAACTGCAAACATGCACACACGTACACATCAGTATTCAATTCCGAAAAGTAGCCTAATCCCCCTCCCCCGTGGATCCCCCTCACTGAGCCCCCCGGGTCATGGCCTTCAGAAGCGCTGTGCCCGTCCTGCCGGCGACGAGACGACCCTTTGTGCTAGCGTAGTGCTCGACTTGGCACCTGTTGGACCCGTTTGTGGACCTCCACTGCTGCAGTGCACGATACCAAGCAGGGAGTATCCGCGTCCCGCCTTGCCTGGGTTCCGACCACCAACCACACCCCAGCTTCCCGCCCCCCTCCTACCGTAGTGAACGGGAGGCAACTTTGGCGGCTGATTCGCGGAGCTCACAAAACTGGAGCTCTGTCGATGATGGTTGGGTTTTGCCGCACCCCAGAGATGCCTCTGTTTGTTCCAAGACTACGGGTGTAAGATTCTTTAATCTAGTTTACGTTACCGATGTGATTCCCCCCCACCGTCCCTTG
>FN649726.1:2618318-2642898 GCA_000310025.1 Ectocarpus siliculosus | reverse complement strand
CCCCCCCCCCCCCCCCCCCCCCCCCCGACGGCGGCTAGCGCCAAAGAACCTCGGCGATCGAGTAGATGACCCAGCCTCCCTGCCTTGTCACATGCCCACCGCGCTGTGGCTGTGTCCAAAAACCAACCGCCACGTGGATCAATATGTCTTAAAACGACCGTTCATCTCCGTCGTGTACCTTCTTACACCATACACTACACCGAGTAGTTGTACGTCCGATCGCCGAGAAAACACTAGGCGCAGGACGAAAAGCATTGTGGACCACAGAACGCGCCACCGCTCGAGAAATTGATTTTGATTGAGGGTTCGATCTCACGAAATGGAAGAACTCGATCCTTACAGTACCCACACTCGCCTATGTTCTACATTCCCGGATATTTCTCCGCTCTGATCAAGAATGGAGCAAGGGTTGAACAAAAAGCGTGTTCTTGAGTATTGGTGCGTTCTGTGGCAATCAATCCCCGCTAACGATTCAACGACAACAAAGGACTCAGCACACGGGAACGCATGGGTATCTGACTTGTGCGCACCATGGATAGACTGCCGCCGGGAGCACACACCAGTAGTGTGGAATGACAGCTGTGTCAAAGGCCTGAGTCATTTATTTACGCCGTTTTCTGAATCACGCCCATCAAAGATACGCATGGGAGTGAGTCGATCATACTTGTACCCCTTAGCCGAGAACCTGAACTCTTCTACTTATCATAGAGGCCCACGTTACGTGATCGATACCATACCTGCATCATGATCGTTGGCCCCACCGGCATGCGGATGTCAAAGTCCACTCGCTTACTGTACATGGTCACGTTTGGATCATCCTCGCATGCCCGCCACGATGAGCAGTCCCGCACCGTGCCTAGCCGTTGCAGGCTCATGTTGATGCCATCTTCAGACAGCGTCTGGACAAGCGGGTGCAAGTGCAGCAGGGAAATAATCAATGCACCACATTGCAGCAGACAGTTTTGAGGGAAGCAGAATTCAAACGATACGAACGAAACACACGGAGGCGAAAATTGGTTGAAGGTGACGAGTACGCAATGCAGTCATACAATGGAGTTACTTCTATCAGCACGATTCCCGATCAGCTTCCACACGTTGTACATAGCAATGTGTATCAAGGTGGGCTCAGCAGCAGAGAACGTCCATCAGCAGGGTTCTGAAGCGCGCAATCAGAAATATTAAAGTGGGAGTCGTTGCCGCGATAGGATGAGGCTGGAGGGAGGTGATGAGCGAAATCCTCGGCACTGCCGCCTCCCCTCCCACCAACAGATACGGACTGCTGGGAAACCATTTACACCCGTAGATACTACATTTTTTTCTATTCGGAAGATGTAGGACAAAACACACGCCGCCACACTCGATCACGTCGACAGCACTGTAGTGACCTAGGGCGTAGTAACGTGTCCTGTATCATAGTTGCAGCAGGAGTAGGAGTGCAACAGCAGTAGCACGAACGTACCTTGGTGGTTGGGTTCGCGTGAAGAACGTCGTGCCAAATGATGTTCTTTCCGAGGACTAGCCGGGCGTACCAAGGCATGTGCACGTTGTACTTGAAGCTGGCGGTAGGGGGGTAGGGTGGGATAGAGTGGGGTGGCGTGGAGCAACCCACGGGACAAACGTAGATGCCACGTTTGGTGCACCAGCGGCAAGCGTGTTACGTTTCGGATAACTAAAATGGCAGCTAGGGAGACGAAAGTGAGGCAAAAAAAGTCAGGTAGGGGGGAGAAAGATCGACGAATCAACTAGGACCGTCGGAGAAGATATGCTATCCAAAACGACGGCAACAGAAATACAGCAAAACGTACGTACCCAAACAGGTGTTGGCGGGGATCGGAACATAAGTATGGGCAGGGCGGTGGTTCTAGGCACGATACTTGGCGCCCCCGCTGCCGCTATCGCTGTTTGTCTGCTACTCCAAATTCTGCTGCTACAAGTATCTCACACGTTGCGGTCCACCTCCAGAGTGACCATCTCGTCTGGGGGTCCCTTAGCCTTCACCCTCAAAACGAACGCCGCCGTAGTTTCCCATGGGAAGGGATATCTATTGTGCCAAGCAAGCACGAAGCGGCCGACAGCGCCGAGTGCGATCGACGTAGCACACCACGCGCGCATGACACAGGGAAGAGGGGGGGGGGGGGGGGGGGATAGGGGGGGGAGGAGAGAAAGAGAGAGACGACAGAGAAAGGGAGAGAGAGAGGGAAACAGAGAGAGAGAGAATTGCAGACAGACAGACAGACAGACAGACAGACAGACAGACAGACAGACAGACAGACAGACAGACAGACAGACAGAAGAGGTGTGCCAGTGAAAACCACTCGCACGCTTTTGCATGCATGCTTTGCGACAAAAGATGATACAGACCGCGGGGCCCCACCGTGTGCACAAAGGTTGGCGTGGGGGATTTCCGGTGGTGGGGTTGGTCCTACGACAGACGTGAAGTTGACGGGAAACAATAAAACATCACAGATCGTTTCTCTATTTCCCCTCAACACTGCCTACTATATATGCCGCCCCCCAGGACGAACGCACTCTACAAGATGACATGGCCCCTTGTACGTATTGTGGAGAGATGGCATAGTCGTAACCATCACAGGTTCCCTACTCATGCCATCGTAACCGTAGCAAGAACGGCCCCTTTCGCTCGACGCACGCACTATCCAGATGCAGCCGGTAACCGAGCAGGCACGTGTGTGAGCAGCGGGGGCGGGGGGCCGCCAAAGCCTACGTTCTTCCACACACGCCTAAAGAGTTCGTACTGCAAACAACCTACAGCCAGGTTGACCCTGCAGCACCACAGCAGGCGCAAACTACTGCTGTTGATGCACTTGCTGCTGCCCACCCTTGAGAGGCCAAGCGTTGCCGATCTCACCTAAAGTCCATGAGGATCGACCAGGAGGTGACTCCGCCACTCCGAGTCGGGGTGACGGACATGAGAGCGAGCAGTTGCGGCGAAACAGACATGACGAGCCCCCCATGCACCGCGTGGATGACACGCGAGCCAAGAAGAAGACCGTTGCCAACAAGAGAGAGAGCCTGTTCCTTCCCAGTCAGATCCAAGCCCCACCCAAGGGAGAGAAGGAGTCTCGAGGCTGCTGTGGGCTGGGTGGCACCGTGACAATAACAGGGAGGAATGCTGTGAGTTAAAACAAAGAACGATCGCGCCCCTTACACGTTTGCCTCAGATGTTGGTGGTTTTACGTTGATGAGTTTACGCATGGACACAGATGATGATGCTGCACTACTAGCTTAAACATCAACCACAGGTCGAGGCGGTTTTGGTACCTTCCCCCAGCTGCGTGTGTGAAGCAGCGTTGCGCGGAGACTCCATGCACATCTCGACGGGGGTTGGGGGTATTGGCTATCGTCCACGCTTCCGCGCAACTTCCGCGTCCAAACCCTACTGTAGGTCGGGTGTGTTTTGGTGTCTTCCAGAATCATGTACCCAATGAATATTATATCCATGTGTTCCCGGGAACGTCTGTAGCGTATGATAGGACGATAGGTAGGTCTATCTCACATGGTACATATGTGTAGTCCTTCCCCGACAAAAGGCCCATGTTCGCCCTGATGGTGCTATATACAAGTACATGGCAAGCTCCGGACCCGATATATGAGCGACGCAGCTAGCCTAAAGGTGTAATACCTGGTACAGTATTACGGGCAAGGTATACATCCATCCCACGCGTCTTACAGAGTATGTTCGTATCAAATCGCAACCACTGCTGCGTACATACTTCTGACGCGAATCCAAGAATAACGGGCAAGGTATCCCACTGCTCGTATGTTCGCATCGCAACCACACCACTGCTGCGTGCATACTTCCGACGCGAATCCAAGGAGTGTGTTCCTGCACTGGTCGGTAAAGCTATAATAAGCTATTTAGCAGCAATCAATCTCGCCGCTCTTTACAACTTCTAGACCACCCAACCTTCTTGTGAGATCGTGCTTCCATCCGACGTAATGCATACATGCACTTACCTGCTGAGGTTATCGACGCAAGCCGCAACGCCTCCGTAGCAAGGGAGAAACGGAGAGGCTTTCTGCAGGCTGCGGTGGTGAGCTGTGGTCACACTGCACACACACATGTCCTCGGTCCTCGGTCGGGCCCCCCACGGGCTCATCCATTCTACTGAGCCCCTGCGAGCTGTGCATGTTTCTTCTTTTTTTTTTTTTCCGTGTGTTTTGTGTTTGTTCGTTCGAGGATATCCCCAACCACACAGGCACCTAGACTAGCTGGCGGTGTAACAAACTTCTTGCGGCGACTTTGACCCTGCCTGGCACGTGATACACCCATACAACATAGATAATCCTGGTTGACCTGCGGAATTTGTTGTTCCCAGTCACTTGGGAGTTGACCGTTTTCGCGCCTTCCCTCGAGCCGGCCGGGTGATTTTCCTGCAGCTGATTTCTTTCTATCGTTGTATCCAGGGCGTGTCTCTGTCTGTCTGTCTGCCTCTACTTTGCGCTTAGTAGAGTTCGCAGCTAGTCTCAGATAAATTCCAAAGTTCTCATCGCCGATTGGTTATAGAAAGCTGCTACTCTCGTGCAGTGTTTCGGGCCACGCGACGTACTGGAACGAACGCATATAATAAACGCATATAATAACCAGAGACCCTCCTCTCCGTAATGTTCGCGCAATAATGCATCTCGCAGCGCGGCCTCGCGTTGTTCGGGTTTGTCAACGTAGTTTCAATTGATTCGGTACGTGTTAGGCGAGCGAGGCAGAACTTCGACCTGAGCTTGGAATATCGGGAACGATACTACGACACACAGCACTTAGTTCTGGTTCGCTCGAAGTTTTGCGGCCAAAGTGCGTCCTGTGGCCAGTGTTTAAGCCCAAAAATGAGCAGAATGTTAGACGGGTACCCGGATGCTACCTGGTATTACACCGTGGGACGTTGGACCCCCAGCAAATGTCGGGTACGCGAACGTGGCGGTACCCAGCGGGTAGGACACACAGCAGTATACACCTGGGCGACCGGCCAGGACAGCTACTACAGAAACGACAAACTCAGGCTACATAGATTTACCAACAAGTATAGAATTGCAAAAGGGTGGCCGTCTTAGCACTTTGACCTAACTCCTGTCTGGAGTACGTACGCCTGCGCAATCCCAGCCCCCAAACACAGAACGCCACACAAATACCGGCGCGGATGAGACCCTCGTTGCGTTGCGAATGGTTGAGTGGTTGCTCCAACACCCGAAAAACACAAACAAACCAGACTTCTACAGGCGAGTCCTAGAGAACGAGCGCCAAAGGACGAGCTGTGAGGGAAATCGACTCGTTACACGAGAAACTCCGCAACAATTCTCCCGAAGATTGAGTACAACCAACGCACAACAAATCGCACCACTCCTCTTATATGTACAAAATTGCAGGGCAAAATCGGCCCCAAAATGCCTGTCCCACGTGGGGTTACTATACAACACTCGACACAGACAATTAGGAATATTCCTCAAGAAAACAACACAGAGTGAGAGCGCTGCATCCCCAAACGATGGAAACCCACGCAGCAGGATCCCAGTGAAACAGCAACAACAGCAGCAAACCAAAAAAGTCGCTGTATGTAGTCAAAAACACCACACGCCAACAGGGAACGAACCTATCAGCCACGTGCCACGCGCCGTGTGCGGCGTTCGGGCAAGGCGTGAATGCGGAGGCCTGCCTTCTCCCGGGTCCTAGACACATCCTCACCCTCCTGGTCATGGTTATCCCTCTCGTGGGAAGCAGACACGGCAGAATCTCCACCGTTGTCGCTTCTTCTGCCCGTCGCTTTCAGCGGCGAAGCGTCCCCGTCCTCCTCCCCTGGGGTGTACGGCGAGAACGGGTTGGAGACCCAGGCGACGTCGTGCAAGCCGGCGGTGTCTCTCGTCGAAGCCTGTTGGAATACGCCGGAGAAGGAGAGGGGGAAACACCAGCAACCCAAGGTGGTGGTACAAGAACCGACGGTGAGCCATGCCGCGTACGCCCGTCTCTACGCAGAGAGTTAGGAAGGAGGGTGCCCTGTGTGTGTGTTCGCGTGTGCTTGGGAGGGTCACCTGTCCTGGGTCGAGAACTCAGGCCTTTCCTGCTAGAAAGATCGCGAGAAATCCTCAAGATTTTCGAAGTAGCTGCTGTTGTTGTGCTTTATCAACACAAAGCATACGACGCATGGGCCACAAAATGGGGCTAGACTTCAATACAAAAAGTTGCCGGCATGTGAACCATCACATAACCAAATCAATGAGTATATTACCCGCGGCTGCCGTAACACTGACGTTGGACACAAATGTTGAGTTGAAAATACTCAAGTAATTTTTTTTCGCCTCGGTTTCCAACGAAGACCGTCGCTGTTGCAAAGTCAGTCACAAATAAGACAAACCTACGGGCAAAACAGGATCCTTAGTGATAGTAGTAGATTAAAATCGTCCCGGTTCAAGTTACCCCTTTCCCTTTGGATTGTTCTGACTCACTGTCCACTCCCACAAGGCCAGCGAAGAAGACCGGATGGAGAGGCGGCCGGAGCCGTACACTGTTCCGTCACGGAAGGCGCTCCACTCTGGCTTAGGGTAGAAGTCGGCTGAACAAGGGCAACACATCAGGGTCAAATCCGAGCGGGGGGAAGAAACAGCATGAGAACAAGAACCTGAGCAGACACAAGTTGAAGCAGAAACCAAACGATCAGTAGATGGAACGCGAATACTTTTCGTTTCAGACAGTTTTCGTCGTCTGCTCTTGTACCTCCATGTGCGAGATCCATGTTCCTAGTCTAGCGCGTGGTCGTTGGTCATCGCCGTCGCTATGGCATCTCCAAGTGGAGCTGGCGTACCTTCCCATTATTACTGAGCGGGCGGACTACAACAGCAATGACGTTGCAGGATACGCAAAAAAATTAGGTAGCAGTGGACGTGCTCCTCTTCGTCTGTACCTCACCTCTCTGGAAACAACAGAATCAACTTTCTGAGCTTATCCTTGAATACATACACAAAAGGAACAAGTAGTGAGATGAGCACGCTGCCTGCGTGTGGTTTCTTTGGCCAAAACAACACCGCGCCAGCAGGCGTCAAACACACACGATCCGCGGAGCAATCAGTCCGTGCGAAGAGAGTGAACGAGAGGCAGGCAAGGCGGCCATTAACACAAGTTCCGCGCGGAGCCCTCGTAGCGACCAACGCTCGGAGGCGCGTGTCGCTGGCCGAAACAGGGCCAACTTTTCTATCCAGGACCAAGCTATTGACGCAGCAAAGAGGCTCGTTCAACTGTACAGAAGAACGCTCTACCTGCCGACGCACTAGGCGGACCAGCAAACGGGGTAACTTTGCCCTGTTGTCGTACGGTCTTCCACCATAGACCACCCCAAAACGTGGCGGCTGCCCAACACGAAAAAAGCGTGTACGTTCGTGCGTGCCCTGCGTGGACAGCGTGCCGTTCAAACTGTTCCAGACACTACTGAAGTGTACGTCCAGGAGAACGTCATGGCGAACCGCTTCATCGACCGATCGGTCGACCGCCCTTGACCTACCGACCATTTTCCCCTTCCTTCCGTCCTCCCTCCCTTCGTACCTGCGTGCCCTTCGCGGTTTCCCGCGCCGCCCACGACGAGGTGGATAGGCCCGTCCTCGGCCAGCTCAAAGTCCACCACCGGGTGCGATCGCTCGTACGCTACCCAGGGGGGTGGGGGGGGACGCGACGGAGAGAAATAGCGGCGAGAAGCACGGCGAGAGGGCAGACCCACCCCGTCAACGAGATCATATCAAGAATCACGAATCACGATCACACACCGCCTGTTAAAGGGCAGCTTTGATATGCTGTGGAGCGGCACCATTGTGGCGGACGAAATGAGTGATATTTCTCTTGTTTCGATCGCGACATTCAAGCACGAAAAGCACCCGTGCCACGGATTTCGCGCTCGGAACAGCACTAAAGGTTCGTCACGTTTGTTCAACGCGCTGAACGGGGCTTGATACGTCCTGGTATGTTCCAGGCAGGTTAGACCTAGAGCCTCTCCCCCATGAAGCACTGACTGCATGGACTGAATCTGAGAGGAGTACCACACCGAAACATGTTGGAGTGGTGTTTGCATGCACGCGCGAAAGCTTCGCAAGTCCCCACAGAAACAAATGATACACACGGTCAGAGGGGCAACGGAGAAAATTCTGGCGAGAGCGATAAATCACAACACACCACGCACACTACGCCAGTTTTATCACACACCAGAGTGATGAACCAAATCTGCCTCAGTAGCATGCGGGGGGTCTGCAACTGGAGTTCTGCAACAGAAATCTATTCCGCCGCATTTGGGAACATAACATGTCTACAGCGCAATGCCCAGACAAGTAACCACCGGTGAACACGCTGTGGGGGAGTACACCATCTTCCCCGATAATTTCATCAACGGGACACTGTGCAAAGCGTGATGCTTGCAGCACACACGCCAAACATCCCGTTTTTGATCTAGGCATCAAACTCCTTCTATTCTTCTTCGGCCACTCACGCACCGACCGCCGCAGCACCTACAGCCGAAACCCTCGCAGCCGAAGCAGCCGTCGGGCAAGACGGGCAAACGCCATCCAAGACCACCGCCAGGCCAGCAGTAACCCGCCTCGGCAAAAATGTCTGCAGGTACACGTTCGGAGCTGTTCATGACGACGACCCACCCATCCTGCGGTCGACACCACTCCAATCACCATACCAATCGGTCCGCAGTCTTGGGGGCCAGGTGAGGACTAGCGAACTGGATTTTTCCTTGTTCCATGGACAACCATTCTCACAACATCAAGCGCTCCCAGACAATCACGCGACGATGGGTGCGTCATTCGTCGTCCGTCCTTGTAACGTCTCCTAGGCTCGATGATCGCCACAAGAAATACAAACAGCATCTCCGCTGTTTGTGTTCCTTTTTGGCGATCATCGAGCCTAGGAGACGTTGAAAGGAAGAACGACCAACGTTTCGCCAAACAAGGACATATCAACAGCGGATCACGCCTCCGCTGTTTCTATGCCTGTGTTCGGACATCATCGAGCCTAGCCTAGGAGACGGCACAAGGACGGACGGGGAATGCCGTACTGTACCTATCGTCACGTGCTTGCTTGTCTGGGAGCGTTTGATGTTGTGAACATGATTGCGCCATGTGGGACCAAGGAAAACTCCAGTTTGGCCCTCACTTGGCCCAAGACTGCGGACCGATTGGTACGGTGATTTGAGTGGTGTCGACTGCAGGATGGCTGGTTCGTCGTCATGAACAGCTCTGAAGGTGCACTGAAGATGTGCTGCGGAGGCGGGTTGCTGCTGGCCTGGTGGTGATCCTGGATGGTGTTTGCCCGTCTTGCCCGAAGGCTGCGTCGGCTGTGACGGTTTCGGCTGCAGCTGTTGCGGCGGTTGGTGTCGCGGTCCGTCCATTGCACCAAAAGGCAGTCGCCGAAGAAGAGGAGAAGGCGTTCCCGAAGGTTTCATGTGTGCAGATGCGCACGCGGTGGCGCGTGTTCTGCACACACACATCACGCTTTTGCACGACATCCTGGGAGCACAATGAATATCCCCGGACGAAATGCGCAGCAACACACTTGCACTTGCGGCGGAACCATAAACTACACTATAATACACCCCCCACGCCAGCTCGTGACACCAACACACGACAACGCACCGTGGACGTGCCCCGTGATGACCACGGCGGCCTTATGCTGGTGGAGGAGAGGCTCCATGGCGCGCATCGCCGTTTCCGCCTGGCGCTCGCCCTGGTGAGCGAGGTTGGAGTTGTACCAAGGGCAGTGCATCATCACCACCAACCATGGCGTGAGGGCGCGGTCTGCTGACTCCAGATCCT
Source organism: Ectocarpus siliculosus (assembly GCA_000310025.1). Lineage (NCBI taxonomy): Eukaryota > Phaeophyceae > Ectocarpales > Ectocarpaceae > Ectocarpus > Ectocarpus siliculosus. The sequence goes on along the minus strand of FN649726.1, from coordinate 2,633,094 downwards.
GTGTGACCCAACCGCCCGCCAAACAGTTCCAAAAAAAGACGTCAGCAGGGCGACGACGACGAGATAAAAAGCACACGTTAGATGGTCGGAGATGAGGAGTTGCAAGACGGGGAGGAGGGACGGAACGGGGGGGAGGATGCGCGCGCGTACACCGGAAAGGCTGGGGTTATCGTGCGTGGGGGCAGAGTGGAAGTGGGCACGGGAAGAGTATGAACTACACCGGGCTGAGTCGCGGGCGGGCCGCTACAAGGTTGGAAACAACGACACCCGTAGGCACAAACTACACCTCTACGCACTTGCGCCACATTCAAATAGGGCAACTTCGCGGCAATTGTGAGGGTCGGTATTCACGCTCTCGTCCCCAAGCATGCTCTCACGGGCCGACTAGCCTCCTCAACTCCCTTGTGCTGCGACAAGGCCAGTGCAGCGCATCATAGGACTGCAAGAGTGGCCACCACACGAGGCGCCCTGTGGCATGGACCGTCTTTCACCGCACCTTCTGCAGCCACGAGTACTGCACGGAGTTTTCGCCCGTCGCCGTGTACGGGTTAAGCGCGACCACGTGGACCGGACCGACATCGAACGAATAAAAGCTGGGGCAAGGCAAGGCGGCCACAAACGACGGCGGAAACAAGAAAAACAAATCAGCGTTACTGAAAGCGGGAGGCGCACGCTAGAAATGTAACCGCTATGCACAGCCAGAAAGAGACCGGAACCACACAATTGCCGCCCGCGCGAATGTAACAAATAGAGAAGAAAGGACTGAGCCTCAAAAAAGGACAAGAATGAAGTCATTTTGATCCATGTACGCACGCTTGTATCGGTCATATCGCCACGGGGTGCGAGAAAAAGACAACAAGAAAACAAACGATACTGTAGAACATGGTCCAACTCGCACAACGCACATCAGTACGGTAGGCAGTCAACCGTGCGTTCAGGATAGTAGGGACCGACAGCAACAGCAACCTTTGAGGGTCAGAAAAAAAACGAATCGAAGACTGATGGACCATAAAATCATATCCCCCTTGCCTACGAACAGAAGCAAATAAGAAAACCACGTCCCCGGGCACCACACCTGTTGCCGTAGTCGTACGTCCCGGACCACTCCGACGGGCAGCAAGACACCGGCGGCTGCTCGTCCTCGCTCCCTTCCCCCGTCGCATCGAACGCCATGCGCACTCCCCTCGCCGCCTGGCGCACGGCCGCCCCCACGGTATTCCCGGCCGCCACCCCTTCCCCTCCTCGCGTACCCACCGGTGACGACAGCCGCTCGGCCTCCTCGATCGCCGCGGCATCCGCTTCGTCCGCGCCCCAACCCTCGCCACAGAGGTAGCCGTCGCCGTCCAGACCGCCGCCGGCGCCGCACCCGCGCCCGAGGTCCGTCGGAGCTCCCACCGCCGGCATCCGGAAGCGGCTCTCGTAGGCCAGGAAAGGCTTGGCGCCGGGGTAGGCGCCGTTGGTCTCGATCTCGTGGTTGCCAGCAGCGACCATCCACGGCAGGCGGCTCGCTACGGGGTCGAGCATCCTCATGAACGAGTCCCACCGAGGCTGGTGGTTTGTTTGTTTTGTTCGTTTTCCGACCGACAACGGAAGCAGCACCCGCAGCGGGCGAGCGTGGCCATAGAGGCGAAGGTGTCGTGAGATAAGCACGGAATGAAGAAGGCAGAGCGCGCATGCTACACACACACAACAGTCACAACGGGGCTAATCTAGGTGGACACTATGTAGGAGTAAACCGTTCGGCAAGATGGGGGCACAATGTCGTCCAAATCGAGCGGCAGCAGTCGAAGGAGGGTTGCTCTACGACAGTAGCGGTGCTCGGCTAAGGGGGGCAACGCTACCACCAAACACAGTCACGTCAATCTGGGTGACACCGGCTACGAGTGACAAGAGAAGAAAGAGAGATGTTAAGATGTTAAGGTCGGTGACACAACGTCATGACAGAACCCACATAACGGTCGGCTACTACATACTTCCAAGTAGACGATAAATTACACGGCACCCGGCTTGGTCATGTGGGCCATCTCCACTCCCTCGAACCATAGGACAATAGCCAAAAGAACTTCAGAATTTCGGTGGAGTCGTATTCCTTCCTGGGGGTGATATCTGAGATATAAAGTACTAATTGCACACAGCAAGTGATGCCATGTAGTACGATGGGACAAAAGGAGGACAAGAGGCGGGTATGGCATGGCCGACTCACCTGGTCACAATCTGCGTAGCTCAGGTCACCGGCATGGAGGACGAGATCGATGGAATTGTCGCCATCGATGGCCGCAAGCGACGCGCTGGGGGGCAGAGCAGACACGGGCAACAAGCCACAAAGACCAGCGAGAAAAGAAAGGCCGGCAAGAAATGAGAAAAAAAGTCAGAGGGGTGCCAAAGGGGAGGAAGGAAGAAAGCAAGGAGGCAGGAGGACACGAACCAGACATGAGAATCGTGTGAACATCGGAGGGGGTTGGTCGCGCCATGGAGACACTGCCCCGAGAATACAAGAGCGCGCTAGCACAATGTTGCTAATGCTGTCTTGGCAAGAACACACCTGAAACCTTTGCCTTTCCTGTTGCCGAGCGTAGACAGGCACTATTTAGTTTCTCTGCCTAGTTCATATAGAGAACACAAGCAAGGTCTCCTTTGAGAGGCCATCCCGCCACAGCATTCACTCAGGAGTTGCACCCTCTCGGCAAAAAAGCGACCACACCCGCCACACGCTGGGCGGAAAGAATACCGGCTTCTGCTGTCAGCAACAACAAAGTGTCAAGCATTTTATTTTCGTTTTCGTCATCCCATACACGACGCATCGTCCGTAGGTACCAAACTACCCTCTACGGCCATCCATGCCTCTCGAACTCAAGAGCTCCGATGCGGGGCCACACAGACAGGAAAAAAACTTCTAAATGCTCATACGCGAAAAAACGAAAAAACAAGAACACAGAACTTACGCTGAGTCGTCGGTCTGTCCCAAGTCTCCCAAGACGCCCAGGGTGATAGGCTGCTCTGGGCCAACCTTGGGCGGTGTGTCGAAAGACCTCACAGAGCTCATCTCCAAAGTGTCGTCGCCGCAAGAGTAGAAGTAGGTCGATGACGGCTCCAGGCCCTGCAGCGTGGCTGAGTGCAAGAAGCCGCTGGTGTAGTCCGCCCGCCCCGGGTGACGGGCCGAGTAGGCTGATCGGTTCGTGTTCGGCAGGGGAACGGGGTCGGTAAGCATATATAAGAATATAAAGACGCCGGAACATTTTTGTTTTGCGGCGGCTACTGCTGTTGTCATTGTGTATGTTAAGTTGTGAGGCAAGCGCATGAGGGTTTGCAAGTTCAGCAGTAGCCATGGCTAGGCTATTGCAGAGGCAGGGAGCTTCTCGTGGGTGGAGGAGTTTGTTGCCGCGTCACGGCTGCTGGTGGAAAACTCAACTAAAACGATCAAACGCCGACGAAACTCGCCAGAGGTTAGGAGGTGATAGCCTCGTGCAAAACCTCAACGGTCTTTACATAATGAACTACATAATGCTGTACATTACGCATGTAAACTATCTACATCACTGAACTTTTGCTGAGCAAAAATTCATACCCTACATAATAGTCGTACAGAAGGAAGGACTGGTCATTCTTCAACAAGTGGTCTGCTCTTTTGCAGGCCGTGGTACACGGCGTAGGTCATTTTGTAGTCGAGAACGATGCAGCCTTTTAACAGTAGAACAGTAAATAGAGAGAGTTGGTGCGCGTGCGCGAAGCAGGAGGCTCAAGGCCGAAATGGCGTCACGCCACTCTACCACGTGTTGCACGGATAAGGCGCACGGCAAACGATCTAGCCTGTTGTTTTTGTTGTGAACACGTGAACGTGAACGTCGAAGGGAACATCAATGCCTTCGCGCGTCCCACGGATATTGTACCAGCACTCGCTGGACTTGCATGCGGCCAACTTAATCTACCAAAAGCAGTAAGCTGCCTTCTGGCAGCAGTGTACGGCAGTAGAAGCACAAGACAGCGGCTGGGCGTAACGCCTCTACTGACACTGCTTTAGCTGTTAGCTGTAACGGCCTTGACTCACTAGTTGAGGTCCCGTCTGCAATGTTGCCGAGGTTGTCGACGGACGATCCCCACGCCACTCGCGATTGAGTGTTGGGCCAGGTCACCCAGGCAACCGTGACAGCGTACTCCTCCGGCGAATCAGACCGCGCCAGAGCAATGTGAACCTGCTCCGGTGCGGCAAAGCTCTGGTCCTTGTGCGCTCCTACGCTGAGCCCGTGCTCATCTGGTTGAAACATGCTCGAAGCTGGACCATCTTGTTGCAGGTTCCGTTGTTTGTGCTCCAATCGTACGCCAGCTCCATCGCCGATGCCGACTGGTGCGCTGGAGACTACTGCTACTGCTACCACTGCTGTTGCAAGGAAGAAGCCGAGAGCCATGTTAGCGCTCGCCTACTCCTGGTGCCGCCCACAAGGAAAGCAGGTGTCAGGGGGGATGCGGGGATCAGAGATTCCTCCGCGTTTTGTTGTGGAAGCTCCCCGTTTCGCCGTCTACCGAATGAACGAATGAGAGAGCGCGTAGGTGTCCCACACAGGCCTGCGAGAAGAAATGAATTCGCCGATGCTCAACTCTTGCTTTGGCCGCGGCCAGCCTCGTCGTATTGGTCTTCTTCTTGACGCGCAAAGCCGAGCAAAAGCAGACTGACCGCACTACTCAGTGCTGCTGGGAGCAGTCGTCGAATCTCGGGGTGCCGTGTGTCATTTTGGCGTCTGCATGTACGCACTCTATATATGTGCACCCCCCATATGCAACCTGCACGAGACTCCCACCAGCAATCAGCAACAGCCAACGCAGAGGCGTGGTGCATAGAGCCGCCGCGTCGTGAGGGACAACGTCTTGAAAAACACGATACGCGATGCTTCTGGGACGCGTTGGCACGCTTCTCCCGAGGTGAGTTGCCTGTGTGGGGATTGCTTCCACGACAAAAGTGTGTGCTCTCTCCCTGTGATGATCGATCATCTCTGCCCCTGTGGACGCGGAAATAGTACGTCCTTGAGAGGTCCACCAGCCGGTCGAAATTGAAATACAGGGGTGGAGTGACAAACGTTAAGTGTGTGGAGACGGTTTTTCATGCGATAGAAGGCTAGCAGAGTTCCTAGTTAATTTTCCCGATAATTTTGGTACCCACTTGTAGGATGCTCTGTTTGTGTCAACACCAGCGGGAAGAACAACAGCAGTTATGCACCTGCGGCTGTACGCTCGCCGATCGGATTTTCCGCGCACGATACCTAGAAATAGCTGTGGCTCGTGTTGAGGCTAACCAGCAGCAGTGCTGAACAAACGAAGGAATCAGCTCTCTAGCAATGTAAGTCGAAAAACTTTCGGTTGCAACCTCAGCAGTGTGAACGTGTATTGTAACGCGTTCCCGCTGTGGGTCAAGCACGTCTGCAGAATAGTACAGACTCGAGAGCATGATTTGTTCGACGCGACTCGCGCGCATTTCAAGATCACAGTAGGTAGATGTACCTCCTGTACCTATTGCGGGTACACGCTACTCCGAAATGTGGATGGCATGCAGCGCAGCGTGGTAGACGAATAATCTATCGCAATGAGTGCGTTCATCGCTCTGGTAGGTATTACAGTAGCACACGACGATTTTGCAGATACCAGACACGCTATGTAGATGATGTTTTGCGTACCCTTGCAAGTATTGCGGTGCCCAGGCGCAACAACTTCCCTTCTGCTTGTAGGGAACATGTATTGGACCGACACCAAGAGCAGCATTGTAGCAGTGCTGAACTGCGCTTGGCCGAAGCAGCTACATAGGATATGGGCGAACATGCACCGCGCCCGGCATGTGCAAATGCTGCACCCGGCCCGAGCACCTTGGGGCGGTGTGCAGGACGCTCCTCCGGCCATTGTACTCAGTAAATAACACCATACCTTTCTCAGACCACCAGGTTCCAAAGAGCATCATCACTTGGTCATTGTTGAGTAAGACACTCGGAGCGTGGCCACATGGCATACGACGGCAGTTGTCCCCCGCACCCACCAGGGATCGAACGTACAGGGTAAGCATCCCGGTCTTATTTTGCCTTCCCGCCCTAGGCTTACTCTCTTCTCCCCCCCTCCCGCCCCAAATTGGCCCACGCTTCCCCTCTATTTACGCTATCTCCCCGCCCCCGTGTCCCGGCTACGTACCCCCCCTACGCAGCTGCAGTGGCAGGGTAGCCACACGACGCTTTCTTGCCAAGAAAGCCGCAGGGGGGGGAGGAGGAGGGAAGAAGGGGAGTGGGACGCCCAAAAAGGGACCGGCGGCGATAAAAGCCAGAGGGGCGATGCCGGTGTCGAAGGCTGGAAAGCAAGGCAGCAAAACCGGCAAAACCGGCGGCGCAGCAGCAAGAGAAGCAGCGGCGACAACAACAAGCACGGCGAAGGCCGCGGCAGCAGAGGCAGCGGCAAGTGTAAAGCCGCCTCCTGTAGGGGGCGGCGGTGGGTTCACGAAGAGCGAGATGCTTGCCGCAAGGAAGGCCAGAAAAGCTAGCGTCACTGCGAAGACGGCGGCTGCCGCTGCGACTGCGAAAGCGGCCGCGCCTGCCGCGGGAGCGGGAGCCGGCCGGACAGGCGGCGCGGGAGCAGCAGCAAGCGCGGCAGGGGCGGGAGGGGCGAAGGGGCAAGGGAAGTGGGGTTGGGGGACCAAGCTCGTCGCGGGGACGTCGGTGGGGTTGGCGGCGTTGGGGATCGCTTGGCAGCTGAAGCCTGACGAGATGAGGAAGCTGCTGGACGACAGTCCCATCGACCACTTCTTCATCTGGTTCATGGGCAAGTGGGCACTGGTGAGAGGGACCCTCCCTTGTGGTTTTTGTCTCCACAGAAGGCGCTTATTCGTACTTGCAGTAATTTTTTCTGGAAGGGGGGGGGGGGGGGGGCGTACTCTTGTGTTTTGCATGCCTTAGCGGTTAGACCATTGACCACGCGTCCTCGAGAGGACGGAGCATTGTTCCCACAGGACCGATCACCGATGGCCAATCGTTCCTTCCTACTTTGCCAAAGGTGGCTCAAAAATGTCTTCCCTAGTCTGTCTATCCTAACGATATCCCTTCCCGCCTTTTCAAACCACTTCCTACTCCCCAATTCAACTACCGTCCTCTCCTCTCTATTCCATGCCTCAAATATCTCCCTGTATCTCCCTTGTATTTTTCCCAGCTCAGTCATGTACGCTTCCCTCTCCTCTTCGTACAACTGACATTCCGCGACTACGTGAACACGGTCTTCGCATTCGAAGCCGCAATCATATTTGAACTTGTCGTCTTCGTCGTCTACCGTCCGATGTCTCCGTCGACGTTCTCGAAGGCCTATGTCCCCGGTCCTGAATTTGACCTTAAGCTTTGTCCCTGCATCCATTGGTCCATGTAGGTAATCCTTGAACCCTATTCCTTCTTTCAACATTCCGTACACTTCTAGACCCTCCTTATCCTAGGTTTCTTTCCTTAGATTCTGTTCTTCGCTCTCGGCACAAGCAACAGATATCTTCTCCTTGAACCCCTGTAGACCCTCCGTTTCCAGCGTTTCATCTTCGTCGATGTCGAACCCCTTCTATACGTCCTCTACAACCTTGACCCATTCCGTGGGTTGGGTTGTCTACCCCTTTTTTTGTTTGCCCACTTCGCCTCCCATGCTATTCTCGGCAACCTCTCCTCTCCCATCCCGCACATGCGATACTGCCATGTCAGCTTCCTTGCGTCTCTTCCCGGCCGTAGGGATTGGATTCCCAATTCTGCCCTGACGGCTGCATTCCTTGTGCGCTTGGAGCATCCTAGGATGATTTTCGCTGCTTTCATCTGCGCCGCCTCGAGTTCTTTTACTATGTTCTTATTTCCTTCCCATACTTCTCACGGCGTACTCTAGCGGCGGTACGATTACGCTCTTCAAAACAGTCAATTTGATGCGTGTATCGAGGTGCCGGTTTGCGAGTATTGGGTGCAGCTTCCCTGCTCGTGCTTTGCCCTTTCCCTCTACCTTGGACATGTGTGCATTCCACGAACAGTCTTTTGCGATCTCTACTCCGAGGTATGTGTACTGGTCCACTACTGCAATCTCCTCGATCCCCCACTTCCATCTATGTTCTACTGGTTCCTCCTTGTTCTCGTTGCATACCATGACGGCACTCTTCTTAACATTGGCAGACAATCTCCACTTATCAGTAAACTTCTTCGCCGCGTCAATGTGCAGTTGCAGTCCCTCAGGGGTGTCCGACATACCAACAAAATCATCCGCAAACAGCATTCCTGACACCGAAGTTTCTGTGTCCCCTACTTTTACTCCCTTCCGGACTGCCTCTACGACTTCCAACAGATCGTTGATGAACACCTGGAACAATGTTGGGGACAGCGGGCAACCTTGTGGGACCCCCTGCTCAATGTCGAAGAATTTAGACAGTTCTCCGTCTAGCATGACTGCGCTTTTCGGACACTTTGTCATCTTCTTCAGCACTCTCCACATTTCCCCCTTGATCCCGTATTTGGACGATTGTTTCCACAGCCCATTTCTCCATACGGTATCGTATGCCTTTTTCACGTCCAGGAAGAAGCGTCCAGGAAGAAGCAGTCCGTCGGCTTTCCCGCCCTCTTTTTACCTTGGATGATTCTCCCTACCGTGAACGCGTGGTCTACGCACCCCCTCTTCTGTCGGAAACCTGCCTGGCCCTCACTAATGCTACGTTCCTTCTCCAATACTCCCCTATCCTATCGTTCAGCAGCTTACAGAACACTTTTCCTACTGTGCTCAACAGTGTGGTACCCCTGTATTTTCCTGGGTCAGTCTTGTCTCCTTTCTTAAACAAGTTCACAACCACTCCTTCCCTCCATCTGCTTGGCGCATACTCGTTTTTCCACACCCAGTTGTACAGCAGTACCATCAGCTGGATCATCCCCTTTCCCCCAAACTTCATGAACTCGTTGACTATCCCATCCGCCCCTGCTTCTTTGTGGCACTGCAGCTTGTTCACACACGCCTCAACCTCGTCCTCAGTGAACTCCTTTTCTAGTTCTACGTTCCCAACGTCTGCCTTCGATGTCTCTTCTTCTTTCTGGGCCCATGCGTCCACCTCCTTCTTCAACACTTGGTCAAAAGCTTCATTCTCCGAAGGCACCCCAAGTCTCTTGTAGTGTCCTGCTAGAACTTCCCTTTTTCCCTCCCCACTGCTGACTAGTCCACCGTTCACACCTCGCAACGTTGCTACCCCTGTATCCCCCCTTGCGCGGTCTTTTTTACCATCCCACTAATCCCTTCCCACATCTGCTTGACGTTCCCCTCCAGGCCTCCGTTAGCCTTCTGCACTACTGGGGGGGGGGTGCGTTTTGTAGAATAGCAAGACGAGTGCGCCTTAGGTGTGGTCGTGCAGCTTCACACGTGTTTATTTTCGTTTGCTGTCATGGGCCAGCATAGTCGATTGGGGGTGACTTGGAGTCACGGTTTATTTGGTGGTGGTGATCGGTTATTTGGTCGGAGCAACGATGCCAGCAGGGGCGAGCCCTGGATCGGAAGCACTGGTGCAGATGCCTACAAGGCGATACGATGACCTTGCATGACCACAATGCCTCCAAGCCTGTTTGCCATTGGTTGTTACTCTGCATCGTTGATTCCATGGTTCTACGAGATGCACTCATAGGCATCAAACAGAGCACCTCTGGTTCGTCGAGTCACTGGTCGCCCATCGGATCGTCGGTCAATTATTTGCCCGCCTCGATGGATCATTGGATTTTGTTCGTGCATGCTTCGCCCCCCCCCCTTCCTCCCCAGTACTCGAGCCCCGTGAAAGATAAGCTCCTGCTAGACTGCCCGCTGCCCCCGGGAGCGTTGCCGCCCCCGACGCTTGTGCTGGACCTTGAGGGAACCCTCCTCGGCACCATCTACACCCGCAAGAAAGGGTGAGCTTGAGGAGCTGTGCATGCTCGCAAGCCAGAGACTGATTTTCATGCGTGCGCTGTTCGTGTCATACATAAGGTGGAACCGTCTGTGCTGTGCATAGGGCTTAAACTGTTTTTGTGTGTAGAGTATGATGCCGGGTGGTCGTCTTTGGGAAAGTCTCGAGAGCGGCTTGACCCTCCATCATACATCCTTCTTGTCAGGCAAGTTTGTGACCACCGCCTAGCCGCACGCATCGTGCCGCTGTTCTCATTATTTCGTTGTCTCGTGTCTCATCTCTCTCTGTGTGTGTGCTGTTCCTGAAACAGGTGGAGAGTTGCCAAGCGACCAGGCCTGGATGCGTTCTTGAAGGAGATGTCGCAGCTGTACGAGATCGTCGTCTTCACGGACAGCATGGGGGGCTTGGCGGATGAGGTGGGTACGGACACACATACACAGAGAGAGAGGGAGGGAGAGAAGGAGGCAGACGTAGATAGGATCCCGACATATGCCGCAAACGCCCACACGACTAGAGATGTATTCGAGTGTCAATCTTTTGATGCCATTCTGGGTCGGCAGGTGGTATATACCTGGGCGCAGCAAGATACTGCTGTTGCTTCTGCCCCGTGTGCTGTCTATTTGTTTTTGTTAGATGGTACTATTATATCCAACCAGTGGCTTTTGGTTACGGAGAATCTATGCACTCCTCTTACTGCGGCGACCAACATCTGTGGCACATATATCCCTCCACGTTTTGGACACGCAATCCTTACACCTTGCTGGCACTGCTCTCTGAGGGCACAACTTTGTCCGATCGCCAAACTTGTCCTATTCGAAAAGAGTGATTTCCTGTGGTCTCAAGAAATACGCGCGCCGCACAGTAGTCCCCTGTGAGCAAAACGTAGAGTGCACGATCGTGGCTGCGGAAACGTCCCCCCCGTGCTACACCCGAGGACGGGTTGGCGATCTTTGAAACGCTGACAAAATAGTCATCCGTTGGGCGAACGCGTTTTTATTACGACGTACTTCAGACCTTTTTGCTGGGGACGCAGGAAACGGGGGCGACGCGCACAGAGGATATTTCCTCACGACAGTCTGGATGACAACTTCTCATGTTAGTTATTTACTACTTATAGAAGTATATATATATATTTTTTTCCTAAAAGTATTATTGCTTCCTGTGCCACAACGTACCGCCGCCGCTGCCTTTCCTCGCGATAAAAACAGTGGATCACCCAGATGGACCCACAGGGGACGATCAGCCAGAGGGTCTACCGGGACGGCACTAGGTACATCGACGGCAAGTACGTCAAGGATCTCTCCGCCCTCAACCGCCCGCTGGAGCAAACGCTCATTATCGACGACAACGCCGACTGCATCTCCATGCAGGTGTGTCTTTCTTTCGTTAGTGGGCATCCACCACGCTGCCCGACTGAACACTGATATCACGTCAGTGTACAAATTTCATTGCGCGTATGTATTTGCTAGTATCGTATTCTGGACATGGGCACCTGCGTCGGTTGCCGCCGGTGCCGCGTCTTGTATTCGTTGCATATTTTCCGACGTTGTAGTGGCGAGCGTCGATGGCTGCATTTCGCGAAGAGGGTTTATTTTGCTTGACGCGGCAGTCGTCAGGTTGGCCGTGAGAGACTGCGATGGGTGGGCTTGATCCTCACCAAGAAGGTGCGATTCTTGTCTGGGCCGGCACTTCACCTGAACAAGAACAAGAGAATGGCAATCCGTGATTCCAAACACGTCCCCTCCCTCCCCCCCCACCCCCTCCAGCCTGAGAACGCCATCAAGGTGAAGGCATTTTCGCTTGAGGATGGGTCGGATCCCACCGCGGACACCGCCTTGTACGACTTGGCTCCATTCCTTAGGGCGTTGGCGACACAGGTGACTTTGAGTCTTGGCAGTTCCTCCTAGCGCGCACGGTTATCGAAGTGCAGTAGTTGTTTCGGGTTGGTTGGTGCGTTGTTGGATATCCTACTGCTGTATCGAGCTTGTTGCTTCAGCGCGGCCGCTTGGTGGACATCCATGAGGGGGCATCGCACGACAAATGTGTGGGAGATTGCTGTGTGTGCCGTGCTCCCCCCGCCCCCCCCCCCCTACGTTGGTCCTGTTTTAACAACACGCGGTTGTCATCTGTCATCGGCTGCTTTCTACTCGTCAATGTTCTATTGTGCGTGTCACTGGCCTGCTCCGAGGGGCATTTTGGCATGTTTGATGTATTTTGGTTCGATCAAGAGAAACACCAACCGAAAAGGGATTTCCTTGCATGGCTGCGCCCGAAGCCACAAGCATGCACGCGCCAACATCAACACCATCACCACCACCACCACCCCGCCGCGTTTTCCTGCCCCTCTCCTCGCAGGGGGTTGCCGACTTCCGCGACGTCCTGCGGCCACACGTGGGCGAGGATTCCAACGCCGTTGTCGCCGACTTCCGCTCCAAGGTGAACGCCGTGAGGCAAAAGGAGGACGCGGAGAAAAGCAAGGGTCTCGGGGGACTGGTGCGGCAGATCGCCCCGGTCGTCGGCGCCGGGGGCCCCGCAGCTGGGATGGGGGGTATGCTGACAAGCAAGGACATCGTGGGGGACGCGCCGGAGACCCTGTCCCCCGGCATGGCGGCGGCGGCGGCGGCCACGGCGGGGGGCAAGGGCGGGGGCAAGGGCGGCGGTGGCTCCAAGCCGCTGGCGGAGAAGCAGAAGGGGGGCTTGTGGAAGAGTCTGCAGGAGGGGAACAAGGAGCGAGAGGAAGACTTCATGAGGAGGAACGAAGCGTTTCAGAGGGTGATGGAGAAGAGGATGGCCCGGGAAAAGGCCAAGCGGGACGAACAGGCGCAGCAGCAGTAGATGCAGTCTCTTGAAAATTCGTATGATACTGAGTTTGTAGTGTAACCCGTTCCGTAGAGGCATCCACATGGTAGTCTAAATAGGCCGAGGCGAGGAGATGGCGAGACCGGTGCAGAACGAATCCTGCTGTTGTTGGTTCTTGACCGGGCCGCTTGACGGGAGGCACAACGGCGTGAAAGCGAAATGGTTTTTGTTTGTGTCTAGTGGGTGGCATGAACGAGCCAGTTCGTCGCTAGTGTCAAGGGGTATTGCTGTGTTCTGGCGTCTCGTTGAACGCGACTACAGGATATTTTACCATGATGGTTTGTTGTGTTTCGGGACCTATACGTGAACCCGCGCCACTTGCTTGAGGGCTCAGCACGAAGACAACGGGAACGAAATTCGCAACGCGCTTGGAGAAATTCTAGCTGACGAACCAGAGTGCGCCTTGCTGGTTATGTTTGCTGCACGGGACGCTCGAGCGAAATAGACAGTAGGGCCCGCTGTTTGTTGACGCCGGCTGTTCCAAAGCAGGGAGACTTGGCCAGGGCTTTCAGAAAGCGCTACCTCAATCTATCCATGGTCCAAGAACCATCTTCTCCCCGGCCGTCGGTCGTACATTTCGCAAGTCTCATGCCACTGGCCCTCTTGCTCGCGAAGAGCTGGCAAGCTTGCCGTATGGACGACACACGTCAGCCGCAACTCCCACCATAGTTCGCGTACCTTGCCGGTGGCATCACACGCCCGGCGTGATCATCACGTGTTGGATTCTCTGCACCATGAATCAAGGCCCCCCTTTTGCCGACAGCTGTGACCCCGGCGGCTGGTGTGTCAAACATACGGTATTCATTACGACATGACTTCAAAAGGTGCATAGAATTGATGGCGACAGAAATACTCACACGAAACACAAGTTCAGTCACACCACAAGACATCGAGAGAGGTCTTCCTTGCTTGCTCCGACCCCAACTGCTGTGCAAACAATGTCGCCAAACCAAATATTGCCCCCATGCATCATGCATCGACTCGCCTAACCAACACACGACACAAAATCACGGTCATACCCGGCTTCAGGGACGCCAGACTAAGTTGCTTTCTGTTCGGACTTCATGGGGGTCTTGAATGCTTCCAAAAACGTAACCCCTCTTTCACTGCAACCACTACGCTGCTCTGATGCTCGGAACCGTACACAGCAACCGCACGTCTCACGAAAACGGCCCACACTCTCCCCACATCAAGTAGTGTCGCTGCGCAACACTACATCCATGAGAAAAGTCTGACAACAGTCTGCAGAGTCCCACTTTTCTTCGTCCTGCGCGTGGGCGAAACTCTTAAAAACCAACATGATCCTGTCATTGTTGTGAACCAGCGAGAGGCCCACAAGACGCGGGTTCAGACCCATGTCGCGCGTACGAAGCACAAAAAAAAAGTCCGAACAACGACTTCACCCATAAACGTACAAGCACCCGGTGTTAACGCATGAACTTGCGCTCGTGCGCCCTGTTGAAGCTACAAAACCCGTAAATGCGATTGGACAAGCAACAACAGACGGTAGTTCAGCCAGACAAGAAAGCGTCGCAGTGCTCCGAGCGCACCCTGGCGGCCGCCGCCTGCACCGTCTCCGCATACTTGAGCATCGAGGCCGAGTCCTCGGTTGACGGCACCGCCACCGGCCGTGCGCAGACCACGACAACTCCCCCAGGTCTCTTCCAAAGGCCCCACGCGGCGGCCGTCTTGGCCAGCGCGAATCGCCCATCTACACCGCTGCCGCCAAGAACGGTGCAAGGAACAATCTGAGCGCCTCTTTTCATGGCCGTGGACACAGCCGGTGCAAGCGCCAACTCCGTCTCGCCGCCGCTGGTGCAGGCACTCTCGCCCGCCTCGGCAGCGCAATCGACAGCGGCCCAGTCGTGGGTCTTTTCGACCGAGGCGGAGCCCAGGAGGGAGAGGAGGGCCGTATGCGCGAGGGACGGGCAAGTCACCGCCGTAGTCGTCGGCCGAATGGGTCGGGAGAGGGCACTTGGCGCCGCCTTTGTGGTTGAGGGGGAAGGGAGGGGGGGGGGGGGGGGGGGG
>FN649726.1:2590149-2618245 GCA_000310025.1 Ectocarpus siliculosus | reverse complement strand
GGGGAAGGGGGGGGGGGGGGGGGGGGGGGGGGGTGTACTCATAAGTCGTGCATGCCGTAGTCGTTTGACCATTGACCTCGCATCCCTACAAAGCCGGGACGGAGCACGCCGGGTTCTCACCGGACCAGGCTCTCACATCACCAAGCGCGAAGCGCCGTGAAGTATTTGGCGAGTCGCATGAAGGGTGAGCTGCATCCTGCTAAGGGTGTTCGGCATCTTGTTTACTTCCTTGCGTACGGATGGCAGCTACGTATGACTTAATTTATTTTCTGGTGCTTTCACTTCCAGAGACAGTTGTAAGCACTGTGTAACTGCCTCGAGGAAGCTTGACCATTTTAACACAACGTGGTGCGATCATCCCCCGTTGCGCGGAGTGAGGTTTCTCGACCCCGCACAACATGATCTTCTCGACCACCATTATGGTTACCGCCAAAAAAAAAAACGAGGTAAAAAAAAAAAAACGGTAACCTGGTTGCCGAGTTCACGAAGTGAATTGGCTTGTTTTACAACGTCGTTGCCAAGCGACGAAAACCCAATCCCGATGGCAAACACCGAGTGGGGGACTTGTTTTACAACGTCGTTGCCAAGCGACGAAAACCCAAACCCCGATGGCAAACACCGGGGGGGGCGGCTTGTTTTACAACGTCGTTGCCAAGCGACGAAAACCCAACCCCGATGGCAAACACCAGGGGGGGGGGGGGGGGGGAAAAAAAAAGGTGAAAAAGAAAAGATTGTGTGGGTAACCCAACCACCCCCCTGCTAACCAAATGGGCGAAAAATCTAAAAAAATAAAACCAAAAAAAGGGGGGGCCTAATTTGCTTCATGCCCGCCCCTTTTCCGGGGGGAAAATAACCCTTTCGGAAAAAGTGTACGCTGCCCCCCCCAGGGGGTATCATATTGTATGAGTGATGAGTCGATTTGCACCTATCACCGATCAAAAGCGGTCTCGGTAGCTATCCAAGGCCCTGAACAAAACACACGTCTAATCACGGTGGCAAGACATCACCTATCACCGATCAAAGGCGGTCTCGGTAGCTATCCAAGGCCCTGAACAAAACACACGTCTAATCACGGTGGCAAGACATGTGCACCAACAGTAAATTACAAGCCAAGGAAGGACTTCTCGACAAATTCACATGAACATACGCATATCCGACAATGCAATATGAAACGATAACGTGTCAAAACAAAGCCGCCTCACCGAGGACAGCAGCAGCTGCTCCGCGGGGCCGACGCCGGCGTAGATGTAAGTCACGCCGGGCTCTTGCTTGCCCTCCGACCACCACGCGCACCCCAAGGTAACTTCATCACGCACGCCCGGAGACGCGAGTGCCTTTCCGGCAGGCGGGAATCGGCTGCAATCTGGCGGGGAGAGATAGAAGAATTGGAGAGAGACAGCCAGCGGTGTCTGGCGATCGAACTGATTGTCAGTGGTTGGGTGAACCCGGACGTACATGGGGTGGCAGCGGGGGGAGGGGGGTGTACTCATAGTCGTGCATGCCGTAGTCGTTAGACCATTGACCTCGCATCCCCCCCGGGGGGGGGGTCTAGCGAGAGCTCATTCCCTGTGACTTGAAATGGGCGAACTCTTATCTTGTCTGTTTTCGTTCAGTTTCATGTGCGAAAGCGATGCACACATCGAGTTGCGTCTAACATAAAGCGAGAAAAAACAAGCTTTCGGCCGAGGAGAAACTCACAACCAGCGCTAGCCACGACCAGACTAAACGCAATCTCAACGGGTTTTCCTATACGCCAAAAAATCAACAGAGAAAAACAGTAGTTGGTGTACACGATAAACCGAAAAGGAAGAGAAGGAAAGGTGATTGATAACACAAGCCAAAAATTTGGGCACCGCGGTTAGTTGGATCGCGAATATCTCGCAGAAACACCGTACGGTACGTACGCCACATGGAAAACAAACACGTGCTCTCTCTCATCTCCTTGACTCACAGCTCTTCGCCAAGGCCGTCCCCTTGACACAGAGGACGTACAGGACGAACAAGCGCTTCGCCACCGAGGAGAGCACCGGAACCGCTGCCTGTGACTGCGATTCCTCTAGCAGCGCGGCGAGCGGCGCCAGCGACAGCAGAAACAACCCCGCCAGGAAAAGGGGCGTCAACACGTCCACTGCCGCGTACAGGCAAAAGAAAGACCTGACCAGCACCACATCCGCTGTGCTCATCTCCGCCTGTCGAGTGAGACGGAGGCAAGGCCGGGGAAGGATAAGAGGGGGGGGTATAATATTCGGGTGAATATGGGGATATGCTCCATGCGAAGTGGCAAAGCACATTGGGTATGGCTGAGCGAACGGTGTATTGTACGGGGTCGAAAACCCTCAAGCTCGAGCCTCAAGCTACTGTCCCTACGCTTTGCTCTGTACCGCCCCCCCCGCCCCCTGCGGCCTGTTCCCTGCCTTTCCTACGATCCATCTCAACTTCCAGAGGCTGTTTGTTCAAGTCCCTCGCTATGTCGTAGGCGCAACAATCAACCAGACATCCGCCACACACCATCCTATTCCTGTGTCTCGCGTGGACAAACAAACCCACTCCGCCCTACGTGAACTTCCCACCTCTCCACTATTGTCAACAAGTGTCACCGGTAAGACAATGCACACAACACACTTGTGCCGTTCTATAGTAGTCGTCTGTTTGTCTCACCTGTTCCGAGAGACAGCCCTCCTTGAACTTGCCCGTCCCCAGCTGGGTCTTGAAGGAGCACTCAGTCAGCCGGCGGGCCTGCATCTTCTGCACCGTCTCCTCCGCCATGTAACCCTTGGGAGGGCCCTCCTTGGCCTCCATTGCAGCCAGCAAGCCGCAGTCGATGGCCTTCGCTCTGCTCATTGGCGTGGCGCACGAAGCGGAGGGGGGGGTCGGCAGGGGAAGATGCGGGGAGGTAAACAAAAAGAAGATAAAAACGCGTTTGTGTGCCTGGAAAAATTCGCGTTGAGCATCGCAAGATCGCAAGCCTTGGCAGTCTTGCTCGACAACAAGGGACCACTCACCATCCTCCACATAAGCAACTTTTCTTCAAAAAAAACAGGAAATAACTAAACAGAAAGCATTAGATACAAAACATAGTTATGTATTTTATAGACGAAATTTTTGAAATGATACAAAGGTCTCGGGGATAGCATGGGTAATAAACATCATGCGTGACCCGAGATGAGATACCGAATGACCACATCGTCACCGTCCAAATCACCAGCCCTGACTATCACCATCACCGTCCCCACCGTTAAGTCTTTGCATACCTTTCCGGGACGACTCCGCCGGCCTTGATGATGGGAGCCAGCGTCATGAGCGTCGTGTCCGGCTCGAACATCACCTCATCTGGGATTGTCACCTGAGTACGTTAGACACAACCCAAATCGCAAAACCAGGTTGCAGCGGGAGCAGTAGATAGACAGCCGTACGCAAATGAGTACCAAGGGATCACAGAGCGTTCGACAAAACAGCTGCAAACGAACTGGAATTTCAAGTAGGATAGGAGACTCCATCAATAAGTTGGGTACCGATACCGTAGTCCCCGAGCGTACGTCCAAAGTTGGAGCATTGGCGGAGGTGGACACACACCACCGGGTGCAGGACACAAGTATCTCCACGCACAACACACAGTAAATTTCCACGAGATCGGCCTCAGTTCATACGTCAACGTTATCAACACTGCTGTGGGTTTCGAGAAACAAGGCAAGAGGAGATCCGCCGCAACTGACCGAGAATCTCTCTTCCAGCAGAGACATGAGCTGCATGGCCTCCATGCTGTCTAATCCAAGCGTGGCCAGCGGCGCGTCCTGGCGTGTGGTCCCACCAAACGAGAGAGAGAGAGGGAGAGAGAGAGAAGGAATTGGTGTTGATGTACAGCAGTCAGAAGCTACGGGGTTGCCGCTCAACATTCAAACAACACCCGAAGTATTCTTGCCACCCGGATTCCCGAGGCTCCTTCCATGCGAACGAACGAGCGTGGGCGGGGTCCGCTACTGAGGGCAAGCAAGTCCTCTGTCAGGGAGGAGAGGACCGACGAGAAGATGGGATCACAGAGCCCTCACACCACCAATCCATCTGTCCGTACCGTACCATATCCGTACCATAAGGTGGGGAAATGGAATATATGTATCAATCGGTGTCCTCCCGACGCCCCAACTTTTCTCGGAACACTTGTCAGTTATAAAGGAGCGTCTCTTTCTGCACATGTTGCGGTCATGGATCCCAACTTTTCTCTCTCTGCCCGCCATCCACATCCCAGACAAAACAATAAAAACGTCACGCAGCAGTCGCACTCTTTTCGCCTCTCACCATGGGAATGGCCGAACCATCGGCCTTGAGAATCTTGGCGACCTCGGACTGCACCCCCTTCAGGATGTCGGCGATCGTCATGTCGGCCGGGCACCCCTTCCCGCCGCCCGACGACTTGGACTCCTCCGCGCTCGCAGCGTTGGAGCCGCCGCCCCCAGTCTCGTCCCTCTCCGCCTGCGCGTCCATCTCAGCGACGGCCGCCTGCTCCTTGGCCGCGCCGGGCGCCGAGGAGAGGTGGCTGGCCATCCGGTCGTCGCCCCAAAGGAAGACCGTGTCGCCGTCGAGGGCGCCGGACACGTGGGCCTTCTTGCACATGGTCCGGGAAATCTTGCCAGAGGTCGTCTTGGGGATGGTCCTGATTGTGATTGTGGTTGAATCGGGGGTTGTCAACGGCATGTGTACTTTTCGGGACCTGGTGGAGGCTTTTTTCGGCACACACAAACACTTGTTGTTCGTACAGGAAAGGTTTGATCAGCAGCTTCCGTCAACCAATTGGAAAAAAAAAAAAACTGTTGTGTGGCCAACCACACCGACAACAATGCACGGTGTTGACAACCTTTTCCGGCGTATCATGTACCAGGTGCCATATGTACGCTTCAACGCCAGCCGAACCCACCTCGGTCGTAGCAGCCGCACCATCGCCAGCGACGCCCCGTGCTCGGCGGCCACCACCTTTCGAATCTCTGCCGCCAGAGCCTGGCCGTCGAACCCTGCCCCCGCCTGTTGCACCTCGGCCACTATCGCCAAGCTCTCACCCCCATCGGCGCCCGCGAGGCCGAACGCCGCACTGCACCCTCCACGGAGCTGAGGGAGTAGGCGTGTGTCAAGGGAAGGGGGGTACATCATCCCGAGTGCGACTACGGGGAGACAGACGGGTACAGTCGGTTAACATCTTACGCTCATTGGTAGTTTTCATACATATCGCGCACAATTAGCGTGGTTTACATGCGCACACACACAAGCTCTGCATATATATGATCGAGGCAAGAACTCGATACAGATTGGCGGAACTTGATGTCAGCGTGCTCCGCCGGTAGCTTCGCAGACATCACATCAAACACGTCGCGAGACTCAAGACCGTTGCAAGGGCCTGCCCTTCGAATACTCCGGGAGTGGAAGGGTCCGCACTGCTTCGTAGCCCTGTGGATGTTTTCTTGTATGAGATGCACTCGAGCCCTTTGCCACCGGCGTGCGCTCGACTGACTTGACTCCTGCCCGACCCACTAATCCCTTCCTCCCTTCCTCTCACCGACCCCGCCACAGCCCCCTCGGCCGTCCTCTCCAAGTCCTGGGGGTAATGGTTGCGGCCCCGAACGATGATCAGGTCTTTGATACGCCCGCAGATGTACAGCTCGCCCTCCCACAGGAAGCCGAGGTCGCCGGTCTTGAGATACCCGTCGGCAGGGGCGCCGTGTCCAACGGTCCCTTCGGCTACAGGCGCGGGTCCCTTTCAAGTGTTGAGAAGTCATCGTCGCACAAGGAGTGGAGCGGGGGTATGAGTTTCCATCGTTCCCAGCTACAATACTCCCTCGTAAACCATGTGATGGTAAAAAAACATTGCTGGATTCGTGCTTGCGAACATTCCTGCGTGCGATCACAGAAGCGTAAACAACCACCCCGCTTCCAAGGCATGATGCAGTGCGCACCAGCCCACCATCACCTTATGTACGGGCTGGAATTGAAAGGAAACAATAGACAACACACCTTTGAAGAAGGAATCCACAAGAAAAGAAACAAACGAAAACCTGCAACTCTCGTCTACAATTACAAAAGACGCCGACAGACACCAGTCATGATATGGTATGGTACCATTTGGGTGACAGTATGAACAACCCTCGGTATCGACCAAAACGCTACCTATTTGGAGGCAATCGCCCCTCTTACGTCTCCATCGTTGGCGAGACGACCCCCGAAGGCCTCGGCGGTCTTCTCCGGCTGAGACCAGTACCCGGCAGCCCTGGACTTGCTCGTCACCCAGATCTCGCCGACGTTTCCTTCAGGCAGAGCGGAGAGAGTCTTCGTAGGCAAACCCCAGAATTCAAAAGAGAGAGAGAGTTGAAAATAAACAAAGAGCGAGAAAAACCGGCAGAGGCAAGGCAGACATAAGGACATCAGACGTTGGGGATCTTTAGATCAAGTATCGTTGAGTGTCATTCATGTCGAGCATCGTTGATGACGAGGATCGTTGAGAATAATTGACGTCGAGGATCGTTCATGTTAAGGATCCTTGAGAAAAGTTGACGTCGAGGATCGTTGATATTAAGGATCGTTGAGGAACGTCGGCATCATAGTATCGTTGATGTTGAGAATCGTTGATGATCACTGGCATCAAAATATCGTTGATGTTGAGGATCGTTGGCATCGAAGTACCATTGATGTCGAGGATCGTCGATGTCGAGCATCCTTTGACGTCAAGAATCATTACTGTTGAGGATCGTTAGCATCAAGGATCGATGACGTGCTTCGAGCATCGTTAGGATTCAGCATCTTTGGCATCAAGTATCGTTGAGTGCGAGCATCGTTGGCGGAGGGCATGGTGGGCGCCGAGCATCGTTGGCATCGTTGAGCATCGATAAGCAGACGTTGAGCATTGTTAAGCGTCGAGGGTCGTCCAGGAGGCATCGTTGACGTCGAGAATCGACTGAGGGTGAGGATCGTCGACGCACAGCATCGTTGGCGTCGAGGATCGTTGAACATCGTTAAGCATCGTTGACATCGAGGATCGTTGATGCTGAGCATGGTTGAGGTGAGGGTTGTTGAGAGTGAGTACTTGACGCCGAGGATCGTTGGTGTCGAGGATAAGTTGAGGGTGAGGGTCGGTGACGGTGAGGATCGTTGAGGGTGAGGATCATTGACGTCGAGGAGCGCCAAGCGTCGTTGGTGTCGAGGATCATTAACGCGAAGGATCGTTAGCGTTGATAATCGTTAAGGTGAGGATCGTTGAGCGTTGTTAAGCATCGTTGAGATCGAGGATCGTTGAGTATCGTCAAACAAACGTTGGCGTCGAGGATCTTTGAGCATCGTTGAGCGTGATCATTGTTGACGCGGAGCATTGTTAGCGTCGAGGATCGTCGAGGATCGTTGAGGGCGAGGATCGCTGACGTCGAGGATCGTTGAGCATCGCTGAGAGTGGGCATCATTGACGCCGAGGATCGTTGGCGTCGAGGATCGTTGAGCATCGTTGAGAGTGGGCATCATTGACGCCGAGGATCGTTGGCGTCGAGGAGAGTTGAGCATCGTTGAGGATCGAGAACATCGCGGATCGTTGATAATTGTTGAGCATCGCTGACATCGTTAGCGTCGAGGGTCGGCGAGGATCGTCTAGCATCGTTGCGAGTGAGCATCGGTGACGCCGAGCATCGGTGACGTGTAGAGGATCGTTGATGTTGAGGATCGATGAGGATCGTTGGCGTCGAGCTGATGTTGAGGATCGGTGAGGATCGTTGATGTTGAGCATCGTTGACGTCCAAGCATCAACTAGGATCGTGACGCCGATCATCGTTGATGTTGAGGACCGTTGAGGACCGTTGATGTCGAGCATAGCTAATGTTGAGGAACGTTGAGGATTGTTGATGTCGTGCATCATTGATGTTGAGGATCGTTGACGTTCAGCATCAATGAGGGTCGTTGACGTCGGGGATCGTTGGCGTCGAGGATCGTTGATGTTAATGATCGTTGAGGATCGTTGGTATCAAAGTACCGTTGATGCCGAGGATCACTTGAGGATCGTTGAGGATCGTTAGGATCGTTGGCGTCAATGTACCGTTGATATTGAGGATCGTTGACCATGGTCGACAACGAGCATCGTTGACGTTGAGGATCGTTGGCATACAAGGATCATTGATGCCGAGGATCGTTGAGGATCGTTGACAACGAGAATAGTCGATGTTGAGGATTGTTGACGTCAAATAATCGTTGATCTTGAGGATCGATGAGGATCTTCGAGGGTATTGAAGGATCGTTGAAGATCTTCGGCAAAGAGCATCGTTCATGTTGATGATCGTTGGCATCTAAGGATCGTTGATCTTGCGGATCGTTGAGGATCGTTGGCATCAAAATATCGTTGACGTTGAGGATGTCGCTGACGTTGAGGACATCGAGCATTGCACATCGATCATTGTTGACATCAAGTATCGTCGTGCATCGTTCAGGATAGTTCAATGTCGAGCATCGTTGAAGTCGAGAATCGTTCATGCCAAGCATCGCTGACGTCGAGCGTTATTGACGTCGAGCATTGAGGCTCCCGTTCAAGGAGTTTAGTGATTCGTCTCGCGGGGGTGACGCAAGTCGACTTGGTCAATGCTATCATGGTTTGGTGTAGCCAAACTGTTCGGTGGTGGTGGTTTCCGTGCAAAATATCGATGCCGGTGGAAACGTTTTCTGATTTCTCAACGAAGTGGCTGCGCTGTGTGCACGTAGACTAACAGCTTCTTTGCCACACACCGTATTGCTGTAACCCGCTGGTATCCGTCCCTCTCTCATGTTTGATTTGTACAACAGAAGTACCAGGTAGATTACCCCAGGGAATTACACAAAAGTGGGTATACCCACCTCTTTCTCGGACAAATGTGGGCACTCGAATATTTGCTGTGCGGAGACCACTCGTGACAGGGCTGAAACCACTCAAAATGCCATTCCGATGCCTGGACAACACGGCCAAGCCCTATGCACAGCATCAACATCACTTTTACGGACTTTCGGGCACGTCCTCACCCCACACACCGCCGCGGCGCACAAGGCCTCAACAAGTTTGCCCGATTTTGTCCGAAATTCCGGTGGGTAAGCACAGAAGTCTACTATTTTTCATGTACCCACCGTTGTCTGTCTTGTAACCCACCTTTGTCCGATATTTTCATTCGAAAACTCCCCCGTGCGGGACGTGGAGGTCGATTTTCGAATGGAAAAAAACGGACGAAAGTGGGTCCATTTCGAACTAAAGTGTGTCACAAGACAGACAACGGTGGGCACATGAAAATTACTAGTGGACTTTCGGTGGGTATACCACCGGAATTTCAGACAAAATCGGGCAACCTGTTGAGACCTTGGGCGCCGGGGCGGCGGGTGAGGTGAAGACGTGCCCGAAGGTCCGTAAAAGTTGATGGTTCATCCTGTGCATGGCCCATGCCCGTGTTGTCCACGTATCGGAATGACATTTTGAGTGATTCGGCCCTGTCACGAGTGGTCTCCGCAAAGCAAATATGCGAGCACCCACCTTTGTCTATTTCTCGCATGCCAATGTACCCAGACCCTAGACAGGGAGACAATTCAGAGGAAATGTGCTCACAAACGTATGTCCAACTCTACGTTCAGGGTGGCTCTCCCTCCTTTCGGCCATGGGGTCCACCAGTTGACTGGACAGTGCACCAGTTCCTTGTTGTACTCCAACGCAAAGAGTATAACACACATGTATCCGAACGGTATTTCTTGGGCGGTGGCCGGGGCATCACGAAACCGGATTTATTCTAACGCTAACCCAGCCCTAACCGCAAAATCCATGGCACGTGACAGCTAGGTTGGCGTTAGGTGCATAAACTCTAGGCTGGTGTTGATGCGATAGGTTTCAGGATTCAGGTTGGCACTGATGAGTTCAGGTTGGTATTGCAAGGCTACAATATGTGCTAAGTTGATACTGGCGCGGGTACGTGCTAGCATAGGGGGGTGGTGCTTGGAGTAGGCCAAGGTCGTTATTGCGTGGTAAACGCTCTTCACCCAAGCCTGTATAGGTACCGACTGGCTTGTCGACTCGGGCGCGCTGAATGGGTGCATCTCTTGTGTGCGTCCCCCTGGGTGCGTGTCTTACTATTTTGCGCAAGTCCAAATGAATACGTGATCCGTGATACGTTTGCCCGAGGTGATCTGACGGAGATAGGTGATTGGTGTATTTTTGCCCGAGGTATGCTGCAGGACACAGGTGCTCCGTGTTTGTTTGCCCGAGATGGTCTGTAGGAAACAGGTGATAGATAGGTGTATATTTGCTCCATTTTCATCTATAGGACATAAGGTGAGCTTGTAGCTCATGATCTGTCCCATGTGTGTAAAACGTCGCTACTGCAACAATGTTTGCGGAGACAAATCCGCACCAAACACAACATCAAACCAACATTTTGCTGCTAAATACCTGCTGACACCAATACGCTACTGTTGACTGTGGCAAGGGTAACGACCCGTTCACCTCGGTGTCGACGATGCGGAGGTCCACCCCGGCGCAATCTTTCGGACGGCCGCAGCCCACGACGACCGTCGTCAGCACTCCGTCGTCTTTCCCCCCGACCGTGCCCGCACCTTTCCAGAACAAAACCCCCACGTAAAATTGCAAGTGAGTGATGTAACGCATTCGATCAAAATACTTCATACAGCACCTCCTCGCGGAGTGTCTTGAGTACCTGTTTGGGTGTCCCTACCAACGTCGAGAGCAGTTGTCTGTGCCTCGATCTAGGGCATACAACCACGCACTAACCATACACAATGATACCACGAGGGGGGAGCGCGGGAAGAGGGAGGGAGGGACGCCGTTCACACATACACTGTGAAGTGAAGAAATAAATACTGTTGTACCATCTCGATATCGAGCGAAAGCCGCTCTACACTTTACTCACCATCCATACCATAGGCCCACAACTCCAGCTTGTTCTCCACCGGTCGAATCTACGCCACAAACGATAGCCACGTAAAACAGAGGGAGGGTAAGATCGCAATCGGGAGGAAGATGACGGAGTAAAAAACACCCAACCTCATGGTTCAACCTTCCAAAGCACGATTCCTGGCCGTTCAACGAGCTCTTGTGATACACACGCATGGAATTTGCAGTGACGGCTAGTGAGTCGTGAATACCATACCATAGCGTAAAAAGCACCAAAGGTAGAACTGTCATAGCGTCTGGTGAAACGTCTCTAGTGTGAGACGCGCAGCTGTTCGGGCCAGAGTGGGAGGGTCGCCCAGGGTTTGAAACCACACCCAACCCACCAAGAACTAATGCAGGTCGCCGGGAGTGTTGGGATGGATCCCACGCGATGTCCCCCCATCAGTCGCCCCAATGCGGGTTGGTGCTACTGGCATGTTGGCAGCTCGAGGAGAGACAAGAGCAGAAAGAGCTCCACAACACGCCCCAGTGTATAGGTAATCACGAAGCAAAAAATCTTGGCACATCGGCGGTAGATACCTTTCGTTCGGTCTCGAGCATGACCCTGTCCACCACAAGCCTGTCCTTGCCATTCGAGCAGACGTACACCGTGTGCTCGGCCAGGCCGTACGTGGGGAAGATCACACCCCTGGAAAACAACACAAGAAACAGCACCAGTCGGAGCAGCAGCAGCAGCAGCAGCAGCAACAACAACAACAAAATGAAAACATGTCGAAGGGGACACTCATGCTCAACGTGTCAAGGCCGAGGCGACACAACACCACTCAATGTAAAGACTTCAACATCCCCTTCGAATATGGTATTATCTCGAACGGGTGGTCTTTCTGTGAGGCTATGTATACTTTCTAAAAAAAGAGCGTGTTCTTGGCTTCCCGACGGCAAGATTGTATTGTGACCGGTAGCGACACGGAACACCCCTCTGTCGGAGCTCGAGCACGACACCAGCGGTGCACACGCGCTCCGTTCTTGTCATGGAAATTGCTTTTTAGTGTCGCAGCAATTACCCTTCTGGAAGCAACCACGATAGAAGCGGCCCAACGGCCCGTTGACGTTGACAACCGTTGGAATTGCAACAATCTACCTCATCCTGGCCGCGAGACCGCAAACCTAGCGAGAAGCAAGCCTACCGATCAACACCGATCGACGATTGCGGTGGCCCTTACCTCTTGAGCCCGTGAGCCTCGAACACAGAGTAGAACCGGTCGATAGAAGCAGTGTCCACGGGCTCCGCGGCGTTGATCATGTGCCGGACGCAAGATAGGTCTAGCTGCGGCTGCGGGTCCAGCGCCAGAAACTTGCGAGCCGTCAGGCCGTAGGCGAAGTTCGGTGCCTGGTTTTCCCCGAGCACACATCACACACGCGTGCCAACCCGGAGCAAAAATAAGACAGGCCAGAAAAACATTCGAAGGAACTCAATCAAGATGAACTCATGGAGGTCCTGATCGACGCGAGTGCGTGGGCGAGCGGCACATGTAGTGAGCGCATGTAGTGAGCGCATGTCACGCAATTGCCATGTATGGGATACTATAGTTGCTAAATTCTTATCTTCGCTGGGCGACTGGAACCGGCGGTACAATTGGGGTACCTCTGGCAACCTATATAGCGGATTCGGATTGCATTTGGGTACACTCCCAGATGCTGTACAACCATGCAACAGGCCGTCTCGCCAAGACCATAAAAAAAGACATCTCTAAAGCTCACGACACCATTTTTTCCGTCAGTAGGGTCAAGAAAACGAGGCCAACCTGCATGTGAGTCCCCCGGTGGCGAGAGATCAGCTCCACCCACAGAGCTGGACGCTTGATGAAAGACACCGGAGACATGTAGAACCCCGACCCTCCAGAGAACAGGAGGGCGAGAACCGACCCGATCAGTCCCATGTCGTGATACTGAACGCAGCAAAATCGTGGGCCCACAAGGAAGAGGTAGGAGGATGAGATGTAAAGCGTGGGGTGGCGCGGCTCGTACAGCAGAAGTAGTGACCAGGGAACAGTTTGGGGGTGCCAACAATAGACGGGGAATTAGAAGTAGCGACGCCTCGCAAGCGGGTACACGTGCACGGCGGATGTTCTTTCGGTAAGGCTCAAGCGTGAAGACTAGCGCGTATCACAGTGACTGTGTCATCAAAACACCGCATCACGTAGTATCAAACTTAAAACGCCACCAGAAACAAGCCCGATCGTGATACAATATATAACCGCAAGTGTGGGAACGGGTTTTCACCGACGGCAGTGCTGTCTGTCGCAAGCTCGTTTCTCGCCTGCGGGAGCCACGCCACAACGACGGTGTCATCCACGGCGCTCAGACCCGCAAGGATGAGCTTCAGGTTGTCCGCGAGGTTGGAATGGGTGATCATGACGCCTTTAGGCTCGCTCGTCGAACCTTTTTGCGACATGCACAAAGCAAAACAGGCGCCCGAGCAGTCGTCAGGATGGGGGGTGGCACGGTGAAGCACGCTGTGACCCTCTCCTTTCCGCGGAGTTGATGGCGAGCCACCGGTTCGGTTGCAAGACGGGCGAGACGTTCTCCAAGACCGAACGCCCCCTTCTGCATGGTCGCCCATGTCTCCGCAACTCTCGACCGTTTATGCTCGGTCCCTCTGTCTCTCGAAAGACCTTGTGTACCTGATACGGTAGTGTCCCTCCTGTGAGTGTAACTCTTTGTCCCTCTGTAGAGCGCCAGGTTTTTAGGCAAATTTAAAATTTAAAATATTCTAATACCATTCCTTCGTTGCTCAACATGTTTATATGCATCAGTTCTGCATTTCTCGTTCTCTTCATCTCTACTCCCTAGTATACTCATGTGGTCGTTTGTCCCTACCCGAGGTGTACTGTACGAACGCCACGTCCGTAGGAACGGGTATGGAGAATCTCCCCGTGTCCTCGTCAGCGGCCGTCGCCGACGCTAGAGAGTCCGTCACCACCCAATTCAGCTCCGGCCAAGAAGCCCCACCCGAGAACATGCCTTTGATGTCGGCCATCTGTGAAAACAGAGACCAAGAGCAGTGTTGGTGCAGGGTGAATACAGTTGTGTGGGCAACCCGGGAGAGCAAACGAGACATGAGACATCTTGTCCAACTACAAGCGGAGGCGGCTAAATAATCACGCACAGACAAGCAGACAGCGAAGAAACAGAGGGGTGGGGGGGGGCATGGCACTACAACAGCCAGCCTAGACTGAGCCGGCTTCCGGTAAGAGGTTTGATGGGAACGGCGGGAACGACGACCTGCCAGCACCGTACTCGAATGGACCAATCCCACCGAACCAAGTGCGAAACAGAGACATCTCAGCAGTCGGTGGAAGTGCCGGAGGATATCTGCGGAGCTGCAAAACCAAAGCCAAGCGGCGTATGCTCACATCACATGCGATGGACACAAGACACAACCATCATCGTCTCCATCGTACTGGTACACCGCAGTCGAACAGACAGGGACACGCAAGGACACGCGTACGCGCGTACACGTGCCATACATATTGTCGGCAGCTGCTCGTGAAAGTGTCTATTATTATACAGATCTCCACTCTCAGGGCGCCGTACTGCAGCACAAATATAGAGAGAACCATCTAGACATTTGTCCCTTCCGTTACACCAGAGGTACGGCTGTACTGTACTCCACGAGACGACTTTCAGACCAAGCACGGCTCTCGTACACATGGACTACAGCAGCATCACCGGGTTGATAGACTACCGATATAACTCCGCAGCGTTTACTTCAACACCTACAGAAGTGCTACAGCGAATGATAGCTCTACAAGGAGCCTGCGCTCATGCGAAGGGCGTTGTTATGTTAGTGCGGGTGTAACTAAAATGCGTGTACACACGTTGTTGTAACATCCCAAAGGAAAAAGAGCGGGTTTTGTCTGTGCCAGCCATTGACCACACAGCGTCCGGGCGGCTTATTAATGGTCGTTGATCGTTGGCCTATTGACATGTTTCCACACATGCATCTCTTGGACAACACATCACCGCACAAAAGCACACTAACGATACCATGAGAAACGAGTTCACGGCAATGACACCTAGGAAGCTACTATGTCACACCTTCTTGGCGTAGTTGTAGCTACGGTTCGTCAGCGCCACGGTCGCTCCGCTCGAACCCTGGATCGCCTTGAACATGTGGAGATCTTTCTTGAGGCGCCTCGGGTCAGGCGGATAGCACGGCACGGCTATCACTCCAGCGCGGAGGCAGGCGAGGTAGGCCACGGTGAAGTCGAGGCACGGCGGATAAACGAGGAGACAAGTAGAGCCCTTGACAAGGCCCAGCTTGTCCAGGAGGTGCGATGCGAGTGCATTGGAGCGCCGGAGGACAGCGGAGTAAGTGAGGGCATCAACCTCCGCCCCTGCATCATCCAAGAACGTGAGCGCGGTTTTCGAGGGAGTTGTTTCGGCCCAGTAGTCGATGGCACCGAGGAGGCTTTGTCGTCCCTCCATCCTGGAGATGATGCACCTGTTTGTGGTAGGTACGGTGGTGCTCCGTTTCCTCCTCTCACCGGAACCTGCGCTTCTATGGTAGTGGTGCAGGCAAGGTGGGGGAAAGTGTGATCAATGTATCAATTTGGCGTGATCAGAGGGGCTCCGCATATGCAACCATGTGGGTGGGATGCGCCCAATTCAAGACGGAGAGACCCGCGTGCAGAGCTGCACACAGAAGAGGCCGGGCGTGCGTAGCCAAACAGCTGATATACGTGAGAGGTGAGGGGTGTGGTCGAGGAGAGATGAGTGTTTCACGTGTCAACATGGAGCTGAGCTCCACTTGCTCGCGCAGGACTTTTGTGCAAATTGCGGCGTGAAGGTCGAGGAGGAAGTTGCCTCGATGAAAATACCAAACATCGCTACAGCGGCGTATCGTAGGTACAGCAGTAGGTGAAGCGCCCGAGATGTCCCAGCCGAGCGGGTTCGGAGGTCATCTAATACGCTTAGTACTCAGATGAGTGAAGGGTAAGTGTCCTTTCTAGCTGCGCAACGCACGGGGTATCTCTTTCTCGGTGTTGTGACACGAGTAACAACTTCAAATTTCTATGATTTGGCCGTCGTCGGGTCGTCGGCGCGGTGTAAAGTACGTACACAGCGACGTACATCCAGCTTCCCGTTGTTTGCTCGGCACTACTGCTCACTCTACGACGGCTGTGTGTGCCGTGACATATCTGATGGCGCAATTACTGCTGTGTCCAATTACTGACGCGATCGCACACTTCCTTGTGTACTCCAATGACAACACGCTCTTCATGCACCTAACTTGGACGCTGGTTGCTCTCGTCCCGGCCTCTGCACTACTGCTGTAATCTGTCTGGTCCGCGGTTGGCGTGCTCCTGAAGAGAAGAAAAAGGTGTATCAGGTACAGGTATTCTAGATCTGTGCGCGCGGGACAACCATGCTGCGGAGAGGAATTTTCAGGGTGGCTGTTTATGCCCGGTCCCAGAAAACATGCGCCGCCGGGGTCAAAAACCTCCCCGCGGCAGCAGCGGGGACGAGGGCTTGGCTCTCCGCCACATCAGGCGGAGACAGCAGTGACAGTGACGACGTAACCCCGCCCAAGACGAAACTCGCGTTTTCCTCCAGCGTGTACGGCAAGGATCCGGCTTCTGGCGGAGAACCAACCGCGGAGGAGGCGGCCGCTGCCGCGCAACTCAAGCGGGAGGCGGAGGCGGGCACCGCAAGGGAGGGGGCAGCGGCCGCACCCGTTCACGACAACAGAAACATGTTCGACTCTTCGCTGTCCCAGCAGGCTGAGGACGGGAAAGAGTCCGGGAGTATCAAGCGCGACGTTGCGGCCGACACCCCGGACGCCACACGAGTGGCATTCGGCGCTACCGCCTACGGCAAAGACCCCGAGGCCGCCGCTGCGCTTTCAGCGCAGGAGGCTGAAGAGGTTGAAGCATTGCGGGCGAGGGCAAAGGGCGACGGTGTTGCCGGTGCAGCAGCGGCCCCGCTTCACGACAGACGCAACATGTTCGATTCCGACTTGACGCAGGGCGCAGGGAGCACGCAAGCGTTCGATGCCATCAAACGCGACGTTAAAACGGATACGCCGGATGCGACACGAGTAGCCTTCCGCGCGAGTGCTTACGGGAAAGACCCTCAAACGGCCGCTGCGCTCTCTGAGCAAGAGGCAGCCGAGGTGGAAGCGCTGCGGATGAGGGCCCAGGGCCGGGGTGCTGCAGCCGCGGCTCCGGTCCACGACTCCAGGAGCATGTTCGACTCCGATCTCACGCAAGGCGCCGGGAGCACGCAAGGGTCTGACTCGATCAAGCGCGAAGTTTCGGGCGACACCCCGGACGCTACACGAGTAGCGTTCCGTGCGAGCGTTTACGGAAAGGACGGCCAGGCGGCCGCTGCGCTTTCGGAGCAGGAGGCCGCCGAGGTGGACGAGTTACGGGTGAGGGCACACGGTGCGGGCGCCTCGTCCGCTGATGCCGCACCTGTGCATGATTCTAGGAGCATGTTTGACTCCGATCTCACGCAGGGCGCTGGGGCCATGCAGGGTTCGGACTCGATCAAGCGCCACGTTGCGGCCAACACGCCGGAAGCGACGCGGTTGGTCTTCGCAGGGTCCGACTACGGGAAGGACCCGCGCTCCGTGGACAACTCGGAGAAGAAGAAGGCGGAGATCGCGGCGCTCGCGGAGAGAGTGGGGGCGGGCACCCCCGCCGCTGCGGCGGCGCCCATCCACCACGATAGATCGATGTTTGACTCGGACCTTGCGGAAGGCGCGGGTGCAGCACGGGAGTCGACGGCGATCAAGCGCCACGTTGAGACGGCGACGCCGGCGTTGACTCGTCTCAGTTTCTTCGGAAGCACCTGTGAGTAAGAAGACCGCTGTATTTGCAAGCGGTTTCCATCTTCTGTCTGAATGGTGCAAGCACGGTGACCGTGCTTTTCATCGCCAACTAAGTGTGGCAGCACACGGAGTCTCTGGAAAAATCTCACTTACTCGCAGTTGGTGTGATGGCGCACTCGAGCCGCCTCATCTGTTCGAACTGCTTCAGGCACAGCTGTTGTTCTTCTGCCAAGGTCTCCTGCTTGCAGTGTCCCGTAGTCGCTCTGCCGCCTCTCGGGGCTACCCGAGGTTGGCGCATAACACCCAAACAATATGTGAACGCCACCCCGACATGCGGTAGTACCCCCCAACTCCCAACGACCTTTTATTGATGCGATGGGTGATTTTTTTGTGACCAAATCTCAGATGGCGATGACGATCCTGGCTCCAACAAAGCGGATCACGCTCAAGCATTGGCGGAGAAGCAAAAGAAGGGGGCCAAGCTGGCGAGGGTAGGAGCAGGTGTCCAAAGCGCGAAGGTCCACAACACGGAGAAGGCGATGGCCGATGACGAGTATTCCCAAGCAGGATCGGAGTGACTCGCACGAATCCCGCCACTCGTCTCTTTCAGCCCGACAGCAGCAGTTGCGAGAAGTGCGATATATTCCGCGTGTCGAGCTAGCGAAGGCATGTGTATAACGTCTCATGTAGCAGCACCGTTGAACGTTTCTGCCGTAGATGTGGCGATGAGCCTCGGGACGTGATGTGGGGAATGTTGGTACGGTCAAGAATGATAAGTTAGTGCAACAATCGGTTAGCAATGTACGTGTTTGGCTTCGGGGGTGTTTTAGCTTTGTCGACAGCCTTTTAGAGAGGAATAACGGATGGTCACAAGGGAAAAATGTGGATGCCTTGTACATGGAAATGGGACGGTACAGAAAAAAGGGGTTGGTGCACTGATTGTAGTGAAACCATAAACGCGCCTCTCATACTGTACACGGGACGCAGAAAGTTGCACCGGGGTGAGCGTGAGAGGAATGGCCGGGACAGGACGACAGGGACGTTCTTTCTTGTCAATCAATATGGGGGAACTTAGACTAATACGCTCATTAACATCTTTTTGCTGGGTCAAAGCTTTGGGTTCCACGTTATCACCCCTGGTGTCTGTGAAACTGCCGAGAGCTTCATTCGGGTTCCCACCACAACACGCAAGATCACATACATATTGCGTCAAAGTCCGGCTTTGAAATGCATCTATCTTCGGCATCTCGTCGTGGACGCCATCATGACATCGGCGTTAGGTGACATGACAGAACCGTCAGGGTCCCAAGGTCGTGTTAGCTTTTGGGGGGCGGACACATTTTCTCCCGTTGATATTTGCAGTTGGACGAGAAAAGGACCCAGACAAGAGCAGGGCGGTGCCAGAAATGGTCCGCCTACTCAGTCAGCAAGCAGGTGGCACCCGAACACCCGTGTATCCATCGGTGTTCTCCCGAGTTCCCATGGCTCTCGGAACGCTTCCAAGGAAAGGTTCTTCCCATGCTACGGTCCGAATGAACGCATGAATCGTACGCTTGCAAAACTGCACCTGCCATCCACGTTTGGAATGCATTTTGCAGGTGCGTACAGAGCAACACAGTGTGCTTTTTGATAATGGGCGATAATAGGGAAGGCTGGCTTTGGTCTTCCCTCAGAGCATCGACGAGCTGTCAAACCGCAGCTTCCACGAGGTGTTACTTCGCATTGCATTTATGGCGGAGTGACATCGTGGTTCAGGTCCACGCTAAACGTGAGCGGACTAGGGTTACAATACAACGTATGAGAGAATATCGAGCTGCAGCCTTCAATTGTCTTGCATGCCAATATGTACGCCCCCAGGAAGGGTCAGGTGGCAACGAAACCAGCTGTACCGCACTTGGCGAGGTCTCACGTTTCGTATCATGAACCTGATCGCTTTTCCCCGTCAGTCTTTCGCCATCCCTCAGCCCCTCTCCTTTCATTCTACAAGAAAAGGACAATCTCACTTCCTTCTGGCATGTACCAGAGTATGCAAGACCGTCATTTGCCTCTTCTCCCGATGTGCCGACCGATTGTAAAACCAACAAATTCTTCATCTACAAATGTTAAACGAAAAATGGAGAGAGCGGCAGCAAAGAAACAACTCGTTCGGTCTCTGTTTCAACACCAGAATACGAAGACTTAACGCCCTCTGAAGGGGAAACGCGAAAGTGGTACTGCTGTCACCCAAACAAGGCACAGGGAAAATCACTTCACACAAGTCCGTGTACGAGTGCCCGACGAGGTTGACGGGAGTGAGGGGGGGAAGAAGTTCTCGCTGCCCCGCCCCCGTCCCCCGTTTTCCTCTTCTAAACTATATTTTCGTGCTGTGTCTATAACGTCCATGCCTTGTACAATGCAGGCATCCCTAAACAAAGGACGCACCCAACTCCACGTTAGTGGCGGGCCGAGGTATTTGTTAACTACCCCTCAAACTTAAGAACAAGAACGAGAACGCACGGGTTTCTTTTGTTCTATAGGAGAGTTGGGACTTGGAAGCATTCTTTTGCTTGAACTCGCCCAAAACGTACGCAGTTCAGCAAGGGTAGCCCGGCGGAAAAGCTTGGTATGCCGAGACTTTAATAATCATCGTCTTCTCTGCTGCCCAAGAAGGAAACCAATACATTCACGACAGCTCAAAACAAGGGTAGGTATCGAGCGGAACAATAACGTAAACGCAAACCACGGGGCTATCCCCCCCCCCCCCCCGATGCTCGTTTTCCCCTTCCTACGAACAGCACAACCTGCATCGCGCCAGTCTTGAGTGGACTATGCAATCAACTCGACTCACTACACTCACGATGGCTTGACGTTTTCAACGAAAGACTAGAACGGTTACTGAGCGACGCTCTCGGGGAGCTTGACGCTGACCGTCTTCTTGGTGATCCTCTCGTACACCTCCCTAAGCTTAAGAGCCACCAGGGTCTGCAAGAAGCCGGTGCCGTTGTTGGAGCCGGGCGAGTCTGCCTGCTTGAGGATGTTCTGGGTCAGCTCTCCGTAGAACTTGGTGCCGATGTTGGACAGGTGCGACTCGACGTAGATGAGTTCCTTTTCATACGGGGTTGTTCGAAGAAGGCAAGGGGGATACAGGGGATGAGGGGTCAGTCTGTGCCACACATGCGGGCTAAGGCCGGGAGAAGGTACATGAAGGTCGCCGTGGAGGAGGGCCGGGCGAGATTAGCAGGACCAAGGACGGTAGTACCAACTTGTTGCGAGAATGGGAGGTGATGCATGGGCCAAAGAGAATAAGACGCGCTCATCATCCAGCGACCTGCACATGGTTGGCAACTACTACACAACCGTCTCCAAGGACAAGGCTGTAGACGAGTGAAGTCACTTCTCTCAAAGCTCAAAACAAGCCCTGCGCCGTGTCTAGTCAGCACCAGCTCGGGAGCTATGACACAGACCGAGATCAATACACCCCAACCCAATGTTAGAAATAGGAAATCCATTAGATTAGTCAGTCAGCCGCTGACTGATGGGTTAGCCCGAACACCCAACCCAATCGTAGAGACGATGCTGCACAGGGATAACAATACATCGAGTTCGAAAGCGTGCCCAATCGAATTGACACAACAAAAGTCCAGCACAACTTTTGCGTCAGCCGAGGGAGTATCTATCGCTAGACAACAACGGATACGAAGCAGTGGCAGAACATATATCAAGTGGCTGGGGGATTGATGCCGGACTCTCGGCAATGACAACACTGGCTGAAGCGACGGCAAAGAAAACAACCAACACACAAGAGACGACGCGCGTATCCAACACACCTGAAGGTTGTCGAACTGCCCGTCCATCTCGATGACCGACACTTCGTTGTCGTAGTACGTGTCCGGGCCGTAGGCGAACTTGATGCCCGGGAAGGAGCACGTCAGCTTGCGGCCGCAGGGCACCCAGGAGATGGTGGAGCCCTCGTCGAACAGGAAGGCGGGGTCGAAGAAGTCGAGGCCCTCCTTCTGCACCATGCGAGTGCGGAGGATCTTGCCCTCGGTGTCTCCGGGGATGAGCTGGGTAGGCAGCACCTGGATCACTACGTCGGCCTCGCTCCGCTGGGGGGCGATGAAGGCGTCGAAGTCGGGCTTACGGGCCTGTCCAAATTTTCGTTCGACCCGGCAGCAGCACGAAAAAAACGAGCCGGTGAGGGGAACGGGGTTAGCGCCGTCATGTATGTACTGAAATGGTTCACACTCATGTCTGTCGAAACGTTGAAAAAAAAACTCCGCCACGAAGTATATGAATGTGGCGCCAGTCGTTTGGAACGAGGAAAGCATTGGAGTAACCAAACACTGGCTTCAATATGTACAGCGCGGTTATGTTTGCGCTTGGTAAACGCCTGCAGGGCATTGGCTCTTCGCCAGCATCAACCCGCCGGCGAGGCACAAGACAGGAATGACGACGTGTGTGCTCCAGTCGCCATGAGGGCACCACGACATCACATCAAATCACGTTATCGCCGCCATCAAGCTAGGCCCGACAGGGAGAGAGAGGAAAACAAGAACCAGCTTACTGAAAATGGCCGCAACAGCGCGGGACATGTCCTAAATATCGTTCATTCAGACACATCGATGTTCCGATGCCCCGATCCCCCCGTCCAATTGGACCACAGCAGTGACACGCACCTCGATGGAAGCCTGGATGGACTCCAGGGAGTGTCCGCGCTCCATCATGTCACGCTGGATCTTCCACGCGAACTTGATCTCGTCGGAGATGTCCAGGTAGATGGTGAAGTCGAGCAGGTCGCGCACGCGCTTGTCGACGAAGGGGTGGAGGCCCTCGATGATCACGATGGGGGTGGGCTTGATCTCCTCCGGGGTGTCCAGGGTCCCGTTCACGTGGTTGTAGATGGGCTTCATGACGCTCTTGCCGTTCTTGAGGTCGTTGAGCTGCTCGTACATGAGGTCGAACTTCTGCTCCTCGGTGTGGAGAGCGGTCCTGCCCGACACCTGTTCGGCATAAACGCGACAGAAGAGCCGACACACACGTACGTGAGCGAGCGCCGCGGGTGAGAAAATATAAAGGCACACGCGAGTGTCTGCCGGGGGAACCTGAAACGTCCCCTGAAAAAAAGCTTCATCTGCCAGGTAATTAAGGACACGCCCGCGGGCCCAGCGTCAACGTACAGACACGCTACACGGATTTGTGGAGAACATGCTGACTTCTCCCACCACCGACGCAACACCGACAACCTCCTCTGCTTGCCGTGAAGTAGACACAGACCTCGCCAATTCCACACCAAATCCTCACAAGGCATGAAATGTCGGGTGCACACCTG
Organism: Ectocarpus siliculosus; assembly: GCA_000310025.1. Classification (NCBI taxonomy): domain Eukaryota; class Phaeophyceae; order Ectocarpales; family Ectocarpaceae; genus Ectocarpus; species Ectocarpus siliculosus. Next base: position 2,595,226 of record FN649726.1, on the reverse strand, counting down.
CTACTGCACACCTGCTACTGCACACCTGCTACTGCTCCTGTACCACACCCGAAAGGACAAGCACTTTCCTCCCCAGCCAAACTCTACGGCTCGTTTGCTCCGTATAGAACACGGCACCCTAACAACAATATGGGTAGACATCGAGTCACCGAGGGTCAAAACTTCCGACACAATTTGTAAGAAATCTATCCGAGTAGTACTCCCGTAGAATGTAAGTATAATAACACACGACTACACCACTGGAGTACAGCAGCAGTTGTGATTTACTCAACACGCGTTTCAACGCAAACAAGCGTGCAAGAACCCGGTCGGCGAATGAGGTAAAAAAAGTGGCCTGAAAGCCTCTCTCAACTTCGATGTCGACGGGAACACGAGTTCAACCATGTGACCCATCAGTCATCAGTCCATCTCCGAGCAGAGTTAAACCATGCTTGTGCAAAATGATACCGACAAGTTCCAGCGGGTCCATCTTTCCAAACACACCGCTGACCCCTGCTACAATACTCTTTGACAAGCCACCAAAGGAAACAAACTACCGCTCATTGAGCAGGACATCTTCCTGAAAGCAACTAGAAACGGGTGTCAAACCATACCTTGCGCCCCCCGCGGTCGTTAAGGTGGTAGTCGTCCAGACACAGGACGGTGGTGAGGTCGGAAACCAGGGAGTTCGTCTCCCAGCCACCGTTGTCGAAGCCTCCCCCGAGGGGGCCCACGGTGTCGCCCCCGAAGATGGAAGTCAGCCGGCGCATGAACGTCGACTTTCCGCAACCAGAGTCGGCGGCCACACCGATAAGCACCACCTTTGTTGTTGGGTTCAAAGAGTCAGGGGTTGGGTGGGAACAAGACAGCAGGGACGGCCGACCGGAGGAGACCAAGCGTTAACATGCCGTGGGTGAAGGTGTTCGTGATGGCATATGAGGTAACAACGTTGTTCATGAACGAGACAACATCAAACCATGGAGCCTTTCTCTGCTATTTAGCTGCCGGACGGATGTCGCGGTGGTGCTTTGTGGCCAGGTGCTCGACGGGGGTACTTTCCTCACTAACGCTGCAAGCAAGACAACCAGTATGGCGGAAGTCTCTGGCGTTTCAAGCAGTCCACTGGATGGGGGCACAGGACGTACAAAATGGCTCCGGACGGTCCACAAGACGCCGAATGTAACATGGATAGGACCCAATATAAATCTCGTGTTGGGTGCCGTGCATTGCCCAAGAAAACGTTCAGCTTCGCGATGCACGCAAACAGAGGAACGATCGTCCGAGCGAACAGCACTCCCCGGCGTACGGCATTGCGGTACAACGTGGTATGCTTTTAGAGTACACTCCGAGAGAGCGAGCGGGAACAGGGGTTGGGAAATCTGTCGACACCAAAATCGGCATGTGCTGGATTGGGTGTTGTGGTGGTCGCCTATAAACTGTTTTACTTGCGCCGAAAGTTCTGAGAGACACGTTCGCCGAGTGTCATAGTCGCCGAGGGCGCTTTTCATGTTCGTGGAGAATCACAGAACCAAGCCGTCGGGCGCTTAAAAGGGAGAGAGGGAGGGGGGGGCTGCCTCCTCGAACATGGCCTGCGTATCTCGCGTAGGCGCTCTACTCGCGTATAGCTTCTACAAACGGTGTGCGCGCATGACTGGAGGAATTGCTCATGATATCCCAACTCAGCTGCTGCTGCGAAGGCCTTGGCGATGATTGGTTGTTGCACAAAAAATGATGGGTTGGCGGAATCCACGTCATGTGTCATGTCGACAAAACCAAACGAAACATGTTGGGTTTTTACGCTGGTCATACTATGTACATTACGGGTACGCCGGTTTGGACGCTGACCCGGGCAGGACAAACAGCGGCGGACGCAAAGTTTACCACACAGGCGTACCACACTTTGGGACACAACACAAGATACCCATTTCAATCTACCACTTGTAGAATTTCCCCCTACCCCTGCTGGTTCATGTTACGTGTGGAGTGGACTCACTCCAGTAGAGACGTGATAAACAGCTGGTGATAAATGGCGCTACACACATGTATGTACATGCCAATCATCTATACCCTTCGTCATCGGAGCCATACAAAAACGTTTCCACCGACAGGCCGCATCAACAAAACGTGTACTTCGTTTCATCAGAGTTTCCACCCCGTTCCCTCTCGGCCATCCTCTTGGGGAGAATCTTTCGTGTGCGTGTGCGCTGTCTTTCGAAAGTGCAAAGTCAACAAGTCAACAAGTCAACAAGCAGCCTGCTGCCTTACGCTGCGTGCTGCTGCCGCGGGTGCATACAAGTAGGGTTAAAGAAGAAGACCACGGGGCCTTCGTGAGCCTTCGTGAACCACCATGGGATACCGCCATGTCAGCGCACCCACCCGCTCGCCCGCGGTTTTTCTTTCATCACCGAGTTGATAAACGTACGCCATTTCCCCTCCTGTGGTCTCTCTCTCTCGCACTGCTGTGTGCTGTTTTCATGTCCGCTGAGGTTGGGTAGAACACATCTTGCCCACGCGTGGTATTTACACTTACTGGACCCCAGCCTGGATCCCTTGCGGACCTCTTCTTCCGGGCTGCTACATGAACAACCAGACGTGTAGCGTACTATAGCAGGAGAGCCAACGTTGTACACATTCGTGCGGGTGTTGGCCTCGAAACAGAGGTTGTTGAATCATGAAAACTTTTTGTTGTTGTGTGTGCTGATGATGTGTGTTTTATGAAGGCACCACGCGCTTACGTATTTGCCTTTGGGGACCAGGGGATTTTCATATATATATCGGGAGACAGACCACACGAGAGACGGCACATGAGCGAGATCGCCGCAACACAACAACCGCACACTCGTTCGCCGGGAGCGCACCTTCTCGTCCTCGCCCAGCTTCATGCTCAAGGCTTCAAGGCGAGCGCGCGCGGATCGCGACATGGTGCCCGGTCGCGCCTTGGTCGAGGTCGGCGTGCTGCTCGCCCACCGCGTTCCCAAACCCCACGGGGCTGATCGTCCCACAGGAGCGCCCACAAAAGCCGCGCTCTTCGACGCCTGCCCAGCCCATGGGCTTCCGGTTGCCACACCCGCCGCCACGGCGAGGAAAGCGCAAGTCTTCATCATGATTCTAGGTATAGGGAAGGTAACGTGGTACGGACTGAAAAACAAAGCATGCGCATGTGCTAGGGGCATTGAAAAGGCGTTATTTCACGTGAGGGGTGGGGGGAAGCACATACAACCCCGTTTTTCCGCATTTGTTTTTCGTCAATTTTTCGGTTGTTTTTTTCTTGGTTTTCCCGCCGTTTTTCTGCATTGTGTGTGCGTATAATAGCATGCACGTTGCTTGGCTTGTTCTCGACGCGGTAGGTCGTCATGTGTCTTCGCACCCGAGGCTAGCTATGTGATGAGCAGTTTGGTCAAATAATGGACATTGCCTTCAGGCACCTCCTTTGCCAAGAGGGAAGAAAGACTAATAAAATGTCACAAAAATTGGTGAACGAAACATTCACATCCAGTCATCACGCTTTTTGTGTACAAAATAGTAGTGAGTGCCGGCCCGCGGTTGTTTGCTCCAGTACGTGTTTCAAGTGTTGTGCGCAAGCTATGCTGCCGAGCTATCATCGTATACATGTAAGTTTCAGTGTGATGTACCGGCAGCTGAGCCCAGTTTCTTTCCATCGTCTTTCTTTTCTCTTTCAAAATGTCTGAGCCTCGATTTGTTGTAAAAAAGGTGGTGCGTTCGTGTTTCGTCACAGCAGTGAGTGGCCCGACAGGACCGACACGGGAACTAACCGCTGCTGAAATTGCCTACAACTTGTAGACGATATAGTGAGACATGTGGAGGGGGTTGCATCTCCCTCACAACGTCTGTCGAGGACGATCCCTCTGTTCACGTTGGCGTCTATCGAGACATATCCCTCTTTCGCACACATACGTACTTCCAACAGGGTTCCGTGAGGGAGGGCTACGAGCAATCCGTCAGTGGCTGCCGTGTAGCCAATAGTCTTGCTTGGAAGTATGGTCCGTAGTGAAAAGCAAGGCATGGCTTACAGAGCGCGCGTTCCGCGCATTCTTTGATAGAAAAACACACGTTTCTACACCACATCAGGAGCAAGGACAAACAAGGGACAACAAGGAGGGAGCAGCGGCGGCGGCGGCGGCGGGGGGGGTGTACTCATAGCCGTGCATGCCGTGGTCGTTAGACCATTGACCTCGCATCCCTACAAAGCCGGGGTGGAGCACGCCAGGTTTTCACCGGACCACGGGGGGGGTGGTCAAACCTACTCTACAGCTACACAATGCCAGGTATGCCATCCAACTGTTGTACGACGTCGCCAAAGAATGCTCGTGTCCAAAAATTACCATGATAGGACGAAAAAGTACGGAGATCAAGATACAAAAAACTCGTGCTTCCGATGTGCTAATGTAAGGCGAGGGAAAAATGGAAAATACTGGTGTTGTGCGCTTGCTTGTGTCGCGCAATCACCAGTAACGCTACAAATGATCGTCACCAACAAGGACGGGATGCAAAGACGGGGGACCCACACGGCCATTACAACACACGCGAGCGCTCATACATCTCACACGCACAGACACACGTGGACGCCAATCGTGCTCGAGGGTCCGACTGGTGTGCTACTCCAAGCCCCTTCAACATAAAGCAATCAAGCAGATTTACCGTCCACCGCGAAAAGCAGGACCAACCGTTTTGGTGCCACCTTCTGCCCTCAAGACACCACTAAGGTAGGGGAAAATTCAAGAGGTTTTTGCCATATTTGTCATGACTTGGGCCCGTGAAGAGTTGCCCGGCCCTTCTCGACACATGTTTGAAGGAGTGACTTAAGTTGCGCGTTGTCATTGTCCAGCTGCACACCCTGCAAGACCCAGGGCCAGACAAGGATAGTGGGACAGTCGGAGCGGGAGGGGGGGGGGGGGGGGGGGGGGAACCCAAAGCCGGGGAGGCGGAATCCTTAAAACCTTTGACCCCCCCCCCCAAAAAAACGGGGGGGGAAACCCCCGGGTTTTCCCGGGACAGGGTCTCCCATTACCAAAGGGGAAAAGCCCGGGGGGATTTCGGGAAGCCCAAAAAAGGGGGCCCCCCTCCCGGCAAAGGGGGT
>FN649726.1:2571352-2581515 GCA_000310025.1 Ectocarpus siliculosus | reverse complement strand
TTTTTTTTTTTTGTTAGGGGGGGACCCTACCCCCACTTTGGTTTGGGGGAACAAGCAAGGACGCTGGCCCATTTTTTTTCCTTGGGGTGGAAGATTCGTTTTCATGTTTTTCCCGGTCGTGGCAATTTTTCCAAATTTCCAAATGGGAGGTCAATGGTAATGGTCTTCAGGACTAACGACTACGGCATGCACGACTATGAGTACCCCCCCCCCCCCCCCACCCCCGGGATAGATGGTGGGCACAAGAGGCCCTAGAGGACGGGGATAAGATGTGCAAGAAATTTTAATGTATTTTAGTTTGTGGCAGAAACGTAAAGAGCTCCCAAATGTTGGTGGTGTCTCTAGTAGGGGTAGGAACGGTGCTCCGTCTCGAAAGGGACGCGTGGTCAATGGTCAAATGACTACGGCAAGCGACAAATGAGTACACCCCCCCACCCCCGTCCTTTAGACCCCATTGGCAAATACTCGTACTTCCGAATCCAAGATTCCAAAAATTGAGTGGGCAGCACTCTCTGTGTTCGCACAGGTACATAGAGGTGCAATAGCCAGGTAGTTCTCCGCCCCCCACGATGCCGATGGCGTCTGAAAGTGCACGTCAGTCAAGATGAAAAGGTCTTGTCTTGAGCCGGTACCGGAACGCTACGTATCATAGTAGTGGTACGCTCCCTCAATAAAAACGATTGCCTGCTGAAACCCCAGCTTGAAGGAGCCACGCAGGTTGGACTGCATTGACCCCCCCTCTCCCCGCCCCCCGTCGGTTCCTTGTACGCTCGCTGTAGGACTTGTGTTCAACCCTGCGACTCCTCTTGACCACGCCAAGTACGTACTGGACAAGGTCGACATCATCCTACTCATGTCTGTCAACCCTGGCTTTGGTGGGCAGAGCTTCATCCCCAGCACCCTCGACAAGCTGAGGGAGGCACGCAAGATGATCGACGAGTCCGGCTACGACATCCGCCTTGAGGTGCGTTTACCACTGAGCACAACCAAAATGGTGGCAACACTGCGTGGGGTGTGCAGCATGTGGTGGGCTCGCGGTAAGGCAACCGCCGTGGCGTTGTCGCAGCAGCACTTTTATGTTGTTCATGATTTCCTTTACCCGGCACAGAGCAGATTGTGGAAGACGAATCCATGGGCCAACTCTGCATGGTAGGCGTCGGCACAGCAGTTAGTGTACGGCGTACACCAGAATGCACATTCGGGTTTTGCACGCGATGGGTTTTGCAGCAACGCCATCGCACCTGCTGGTATCCGACCTCATTCTTGATTTTGGGGGGTGCGGAACGATGCCATCTGCCCCACATGTTCGGTGCAATGAAGAGTTGCGCCCCACCCGTCCGTGGTCTGTTTTTGAAGAACGCCGATCGACTGCGCGGCGCCATTTCGGCGTTAGGCCAGCCAAACGGTGTCGAGTCAGTTCGATGTTGGAGCCACGATCATAAGCGACAGGGTCGGAGCCGAGTTGGATCCGAATGCGGCAAATATCGGCCCAGCTTTGGGCGAAAATACCTTGGAGGCCGATTGGGTGTCGGATTCGTTGCACCCCAGTGGTGCATGCAGTTTAACCGGTTGCGGCGTGTGTTTCGAGATGAATCGACACTTTGCATGGACGGTGTTGCGTGCAGTTGGCGTGCCGGTTTCGTGTTGGCCCACCGCCTTGGGGGCGAAGGACGGGGGGTTGGGTTGTCGTTTTTCTGTTTGAAGTTGATACTTGACCACTCCTCCCGTTATAGAGTGTGGGAGCATCGTTCACATCTTTATGGAAAACCACGAACACGCGAGGAGGGGGAGGAGGTACCGATTGTTTTGTTTTCGCCTACCGAACAGGCATGACGTGAATCGCGAAGCACCATGAGGTGTTCGTGAGCTCTTTGACAGCATCGTGCTGCTGTCGGGCATGGGGTTTACTCGCAATGCTTCGACAGCAGACCGTGGCTTTGCTGTGGCTGGGGTTGTCTTTGACTTTTGGATTGCCTGACACTTGCTTCCTCGCGCCTCGTGTGGACATATCGTTACAGGTGGACGGTGGTTGCGGTGTAGCCAACATCAAGGAGATCGCGGAGGCGGGCGCGGACATGTTCGTCGCGGGGTCGGCTATCTTCAACAACCCCAGGACGGAGGAAAACTACAAGGAGACTATCGACAAGATGCGCTCCGAGCTCGCCGACGCGACCATCGCGTAGAGGGCAACATTAAGCCGCGACTGAATGACGGCGTGAGTGCAATACATGTAGAGCAGACGACGTGGGTCGATGACAAATACGAATGCTTTCAAGTCAGTTGGTCGGAGGAAGCGGGGCAGGTAGTAGAAGCAAAGCCGAGAGATCCTACTAGCGTCGGAAACGTTGCTTGGAGTATGCATGGGCATACGCCAGCCGCAAGCTTTTCAAGCAACGGTGAAACTTTTAGCTTCCAGATGCTACAATCAATCGTCCTAACATTTACATACCTTGCCATTGCTTTGATGATATCCGTTCAAGACAAGGGCTTCGCTGACCTACTGCCCCTGTTCGGTCTTGATTTCACGCTCCACCAGTGTGCTCCCAAAAGAATTCGGGAAGAAGATGGCGGCGCGACATGCAGCAGAAAACATCCGGGGGGGGGGCGGTCAACTCCTTGGTAGAGAGAGCACCGCCGTAGATTGCGCAATATTGATTTGTATCGATAGAGTTGCTGGGTTTCGGCGAAGAATTTTTGTTTATTCGTTGGGAGGGGGTCGGCATCCAAAGGGTATCCGTTTTGATAAGAGCGGGCCTGTCTCTGTCTCGCACGAGTTTTAAGAGGATACACATAACGTTGCAGGCAGACTGCCTGCTCGAGACAATCCGTAAGGGGATACGTTTGAGGTCTGGGGGGATTTGTTGTCACACTCTTGGAGACGAAATTGCGACGAGTTTTCAAAATGTATACATACCATCACAAACGGGCGAGTGTCCGCAAGGGGTTGTTGTTGAAGTATCTGGGTTTTTTGCCCTTTTCCTCCAGTGATGCCAGCCGGAAACTAGAAGAGGTTTTAGTGAAAATAGACGTCGCATCACAGAAGGGCGCGGCGGAACCAGTAACGGGGAAGTCTCGCGACTTTCTTTGCACCCTCAAGACTCGACGATGCCAGCCGGAATAAAGCGCGGAGTACATGCAACCCTTCGAGGAGAGATGGTTTGCGAAAGTATGCCTGGTCAACCGCACAACTTCCGGGAGAAGTGTGGTACAACGTTAACGTTTCTATCCTCTGGTGCGGTCTTCGTCTACGGTATTTAGTTTCTATTTTTGTCTACAAGATGCGTATGCGTGCGTGCCAGTTTCTCATCGCGTCCTCTCTCTTTACTAATAAAACTCTTACATAGTTGTTGAAAGGTTTTCGTTGGGACCGGCCGCCACATACGCGTCTGGTGGTCGCCCCTAGTGTCCCACACTCGTCGTGGATATGGTTGCGTAGATGACAGAACGCAGTATGGATCGTGCAACCTGTTCCATGAGAAAGCAAACGAGCTTCCTGCAGGGATTCGGACGTACTTGTGGACTTTTGTTCGCGAACTCTATTATTACACCGCACGGCAACCACTCTCGGCAATATGCATGCGTATTCCAGCTCCAGGACCTTCAACCGGCCACAGCAGCCAGGGTGGTCTGTTCCAAAAGATTTGAAGGTAAACGGTAAACTTGCTGCGATGCCGAAGCACGTCGGGCATCATCCCTGCGCTAGTTTGTGTTGAGACTGCCCCACGTGAGGAGGAGGAGCAAGTCTTGTTGGTGCCCCCCCGTGCGCGTGCATTCCCCACTCCCCGACTCCCCGACGGTAATATAACAACTACTGCGACTACATAATACCTGAACACACAATCGACCCCTTCCGCTCTTCTTGCGTACTACCAAAGGCAGCATAGCAATTCGATACACAAGGAAGGGTACACACATGCGCGCGACTTCTATAGACCCGTATGGATCTCCATCAACGGTAAGTAATTGTTACATCGATTGCTGCAGCATTGGTGTGTATACTACTAGTAGTGAATGACCCGAACCCCAACAAAAGAAAAACGAACAAAAGGCGAGCCCAACTTTAGCAACATGTGCACTCAGTGTGGACGCATCCCATTTGGAAGGGGGACTCAAATTAAATGTGCAGGATGTAATATGATGCAGGCGTGGTTCATTGCCGTGCGAGCGCAGGGTAAAAGTGAGGCCGGGTGGTTTTTCGTAAGGATCCATTTGAGATCATCATGCGACCGACATTCGACACCAGGAGTGCGGCCATGTTTCTCCGTGTTATTGTTCGTTTTTTTTTTTTTGTCGCCTTGAGCTTTTCAATTTTTTTTATTTTCGAAATGACACCAACGAATCCACCTCTGTCTGAGAAAAAGAGTCTCCCCCGCCCTCCCCCCTCGCTTCTTGTCTCTTGTTGTCTACGATCATTTACACCGACCCAGGGTGCGGGAGGGTTAGAGCCTCGGGTGGTGTATAGCCTGACGGTGGGGATGGCGGCTTAGCCTTGAAACCGGGCCTATTCTCGTCTATCCTGAATCCGCAGAAAAAGAAAGGCAGCTGTTGGCCTGTCTGTGTGGTCTACAGGGAGAGCGCGAGAGGGGGAAAAGAGAGAGAGAGAGAGAGAGAGAAAGAGAGAGAGAGAGAGAGAAGAAGGAACTCCGAGGGAGAGAGAGACCGAGAGAAAATAAATACACGCAAAGAAAGACTAGAGAGAGAGAGAGAGAGAGAGAGGCGCTTAGCTCGGCGAAACGAGGATGGCCGAAACCATGTGGGAATGGGATGGGCCGGAGTCGGAGCGACTCAGACCAAGGGCGAGAAATAACAGCGACGAGGACGATGATGGCGAAAGAGGTGTGAGGGACGAATTTGTTGCTTGTGTCGCGTACCACATCTATCCGACGCTGTTGGCCATCTGGCCGTGTCTCTTCATCTCGCGCTACAGCACTAGGCCCGCCGCGCTTGTCTGTCTTGTTTGAGTTATTTCCTGTCTCAAAACATGCGTATGCATCGTAGGCGGGTGGTGTGCCGTGCCTGTGGTGATGAGACAGAGCCCTCTCGCGCACTTGGTGAAGGACAACTAAACTAACCCACACGCACCGACCGGGCTTGTCGCTTTTCTGATGGCGGTTTTGCATCCAAATCTGCTGCAGACACCTCCCTCCCTCCCTCCCTCCCTCTGTTGGGGGACAGGCCTCTGTTGCCCTGTCTTCACCAGCGCTGTTTGTGTGCGTGTGTGCTTATGCGGCTGGCGTGCTCTTGGCTCGGTGTGCACGAAGATCGCCGCATGCTGTCGCGATCATGGACTATCTGTCGCTGATTGTTTTGGCGGTCGTGTGTGATAGTCGGCGCTCTCTTTTTTTGTTTGGTCTTGCATGATTTCATTCTTCCTTGATTTTTTTCGTCCGCTACAAATTCGTAGGCATGCCGCTTCCGCCGATGTCACCGCTGTGGAGAGAGCACGGTAAAGGCCAAGGCGGGGGAGGGATTCACATCGTGGTCTGCTGCTGTAACGAAACGCAGGAGGAGCTGAAGGTGAGAGGGCGGCAACACGACGCAAGCCCCGGAGATGTGAACGCAAATCTTTGCTCTCTCAACGCGAACCAACAGCAGAAATGGTTGGTTGCTTCAATCATTTTTTGTTTTGTTTTTGTGACACCGAGATATACGATACAAACAAGACCGACGCACGCCAGCAGGAAGAATCCTTTGCCTCGTGGGTTTACCGCCCCCCCTTCAGACTTGGGGGATTGTGAGTGTTCTATGTAGTGATGATCGAGGTGCCTCTTGCGCCGTTGCATGCTCCTGCATCATGTCCCTCCGTATGATCGTCTTTGTCCTCTCTGGAAAATAACCCTGCTGTTTTGGCAACAACGTGTCCCCATTTTTTTCATACGCCGCTCTTTTTTTAAACGTTGGGCTTGGTGACTTGCTTGGTCCAACGGAAGGTTATGCTCTCCACGTTTCGGACTGACGCTACAGCCTCGTGCCCGGTACGAATCAGCTTCGTACTGGAACCTAGGGGTGCTGCCGAAGCATCTAGTGAGACCGACGAGGTACGATGAATGGAGGCTTGCGTAAGACGCGTTTCTTTCCGGCTCGGTAAATATTGTGCTCTCGGAGAAACAGCGGAAAGCTGCCCTCTCGGTTGTGTTACCAACACATTTCCCGAATAAGAATAGGTGGGAGTACAAGTAGAGGAAGTAGATACGTCGAAACGTCGTTTTCGCGGTTTTTACTTCCAAGTGTTCTTGTTTTTGTTTTTCTGCATGCAAAGTCCATGGTGTCGTACGCGCCCGTGAGGTGTGTATATATGCAGTATTGCCACATGCGTAGATGGCAACATTTTGATGCGCCAAACTAAATGATCCCTGGCGCCATCGGCCACCCTCTAACAACGCGATCAAATTCATCTCATTCCTAATCATACACTTACATGACGGTCGCCCAGTGGTCTAGTTGGTATCGTCGAAACCTGCTAGAGGTCAGGTCGGGGGTTCAAATCCCGGCGTAAGAGAGCTTTTCTTGCGAAGTGAGTTTTTCTCTCGCTTCCGCTCCTGGCCTGTGGATAGCGCTATCATAGTTCGTGTGTACACAGAGGGCAGAGAGTGCTGAACTCTTCTCGCATTGAAAATCGAAGGCAAAGTACCGCAGGAGGGGACGGTAGAGAGGGGGCTCTTCTGTGTGATAAACGGCATTTTTAGTGCTGTGAGCGCTGATTTGAAGTGAAGAAAAAAAAAAATGCTTGTCAATCTCCGATCCGGAAGAACATGTATTATGACGATCCCTCCCTCCCGAAACTTTTAGAAAATGTGAAATGTTCGCGCAGCATTTGCACTGCTGCTGCTGTGCCGGACCGGGTCGAGTAAGATTGAGTGACGCCTGCTGGATACCGGGCGTGGGTCGTCTACTCGTTGCTTTCAGCGAAAAATGGGTGATACCAGCCCTCAACCGGCATTAAAAACTTCCATGCATACAACTTTATGTGGTATCTACAATGTACTCAAGCATACGCACTACCTTTGGCAGGCAGAAACTTATGCCTTGCGAAATGAAACCATGTGCAGGGTCGGCCATAATTTTTTTCGGAAGCCAAGCTATGCACGCGGCCTAAATGCACATGCGCAAACCATTCGGCCTTTGTGTCCTCTTGCATTGCACAACGGCAATGAACGCCTCGGCGGGGTCGGTGGGAATCGTTAAATTTTGTTGTTATGAAATTCGATTGGACACTTCAGAGAGGCCGTTGTGGGTTGCGAAACCTGTCTTGTGATTTTTCAAGAGTTTCCCTCGAGAGCAGAGATGTCGCGCGTCTTCTTCAAGGATCACATTTTTTTATCCATTTCGACCGGACGGACAAATTTGAATTTTAGTCGTTCGTCGCTCAAAGTTTGAATGCATATTGGACGTGAAATGTTATTTCTTCGTTGTGCACAGGAGGGGCGTGGGTGTTTTGTTGCAACCGGCGTTGGTACACCTTCGGTTGAGTTCATTGTGGAGTGAGTGCCCTTGGACACCCAAGTGTTCGTTTCTTGCCGGCGGCGATCTAGAACTGCTTATAAATAGACTACATGTACCGACAGGCGAGCGATTCAGAAACGTCTGGACGCGGCTCCAAGAAGTGGGCATGTTTCCCTACACAAGTATCGGAAATTATGTGTCGATACTGTTGGCCTTGCCTATCATTTAGGCATTTAGGCTTTCGCCGACCCTTACGCGTGCTTGTGCGATCATTCTGGTGCAAGCACCGCTCCGCCCCGTCCCACCCCACCCCACCCATCGTTTTTTTTTGTTGTTTTTGCGCGCCCTCTACTGCTGTTTGCGTCCGCGTGTGCTGGTGTTGGTTTGTCATCACAACCTCATCCTCTCTTGTATGGCACTATAGGTGCTAAAGCGGCTTCTACGAGTGACTGATGAGAGCGCGACCGAGGTTTCCGGGTGCATCCACCACTCCGGCACGCTAGACAAGACTCTCATCCCCTTTGACCTCTACGTCAAGGTGAACGCCAATGGGTGCAGTTGCTGTTATAGATAGGATCAGTGCCTTGGGGGGGCGTGTGAATACATGGTGGGCGCGCGACCGGCCGGCACCGGGGTCAATTCCATTGTATTGCGATGGTTCGCGGACGCAACCTCTGCTTTGGTTGCCCTCTTCTGTGGAACTCCATGGAGGCGGCAAATCCTCATCCTCGCGCTGTGTCGTTGTTTTCAAAAAGAAATTATGCACAGGGCGATTGTATGTCTCTTGTGCAGGTGTTGCTGGTCGTCAACTGTCACCGGGCAGTGGACGCCTTCTCCACGAGAACCTTGCCAAAACTTGCCGCAATACAACCACCCGCGCCTGTTTGCCCTACTGTACCCGATCGCCACTGCCGTGGAACGCGCACACGACAGGGCCCCTCGCTTCCAGTCGGAAAGCGAAACAGTCTGGTCACATTCTTCAACGACATCCTTCCTGTCAAGATGTCTAGGGGCGAGGTGAGTCAGTGCAGTGATGCCTCTGTAAGGTGCATTGGTTGTTCTCATCACGTGCATGTGGGTCGCTTCTTCCCGTGTTTTCTTCTTGCTCGCGGGGCAGGCCGCACGTTCTCTTATCCTTGCTCCGCACATCGTTGTGTTTGCCGCCTTCAATTCTCCGTTCGCATGTTTCATGTTGGAACCTCAGGCTGTGGAGCCCGATGTGGTGTATCTTCTAGACGCCGACAGTGGCCATCCGGTGAGAGCCACAGACGTAGAATCGGCGACTTCCTCTTTTGTGCTACATATACGGGCTTTGATGTTTGTGCCCTCTGCGCGAACGGAGTCACGCTCTGTCATGGACAACTTTACGAGACACAACTTTGGTCGTGTTGGATGCCTCTTTTGATCCAGTCCCGATGGCTGGGAGAGGGGCATGCGCTCCGAAATGGAAGTGGACCAAGGTTCAGGGTGTTGGCACCGAGTGAGAAGGGAGAAGCCTCTACTGCGCGCAGTTGACGTTCTGTTGGCTTCCGAAAGTCTTGAGTGAGTAAAAACGCCTCCACGGCGGCGCTTCTTTTGGTGGTAAGAGTTTTCACGACTCTTCTCCCCTCCGCAATCGAAACCTCTCTCTGATTCTGGATCTTGCCGACGGTTGTGCGGTCATTGTTCATGTTGCCGCAGGTCAACGGTCTCGAGGACTTGGAATCAATGTGGCGGTTGCTGATGGCGGAGGAGGAGGTGGCGTGTGTCACGTGCCCGGTTAGACCAGTCCACCCCATGGAGTCCTTCCTCGCCGCGTCTCAGTCCCTAGAATGTGAGAAGCAAAGAAAGGGTCCCAAGAGTTCACTTTACTCTAGGTCAATCAACCCGTGGCACACAGCATGTCGTTGAAACAGGTCGTGGATTGTCGAGATGGTTGTAGATGGACGGTCGGCCACCTAACGCTTGAGTGGCTCGATGGGGGTCTTCGGTGCCTTCCCGGGCGACCACCTCTGCTTTGTCTCTCGCGTTGGCACGATGGCTTTGCTTTGCGGTGAAATCAACCCAGGTCCACTGCTGTGTCCCACCCGCTGGTGTGCTTGCTTTTCACCTTGCGGTAGTTGCCTTGTGGGACAACGTGGGAGAGTCCCACTTCGGCGTCCAGACAACGTGCAGGGGCGCGCAGTGCATGTTCAAGTACCGCTGCTTGGTGGAAGACGGGCGGTTGGCCCAGCCTCCCGTAGGGGAGGGGGCGATGCCTCCTCTCCTCAACTCTTTTTCCAAGACAGCGGCTGGGCTACCTGCACTCATGTGAGTCTTTTGATCCCACGGTGTAGTGCGCGGGTGGGGGGGGGGGGGGGGGGGGGGGCCGGCCCCCCGGTTTTCCCCAAAAAAGTTTTGGGGGTTGGCCCGGTGGTTGGCCTTTGGGGTCCGATTCCGAACCCCCCTAAAAAGTTTTCTTGGGACCCCCAAAACCCGCCAGGGCCGCCCTGAAATCCCCCAATCCCCGGTTCCCCTCCCCCCCCCATGGGGGTGCCGCCGGCCAATCCGAATGGTCCCCCCCCGGGCCCCAAACTACCCCACCCCAAGCCCCCCCCCGGAACCCCGCAACCTGGTGGAATCCCGCCCCAAAGAAGGGTTGGTGGGGGCGGTGCCTCCCCCCGGCTTCCACCTGGCGGCCTGTGGCACCGCCGAAGGAAATACAAGGCTGCCCCTGCCCCTGGAAAAAAATTTTATGCCCC
>FN649726.1:2561010-2571252 GCA_000310025.1 Ectocarpus siliculosus | reverse complement strand
GAGGGTGGGGGTGGGGGGGGGAGGGGGGGCTGGCACTCGGGTTTTCACGAAGAACGTTTTGCGGTTTGCACTGCTGTTTGTCATTTGGGTTCGGAGTCTGAACCGCCGTAGAAAGTTGTCTTGAGACCACAAGACGCTGCAAGTGCAGCCTTGAATTCCTCTAGTCTCTGTTTCGCTTCGCTCCTCAATGGGGTTGCTGCTGTCGATTCTGATTGTTCCCTCACCGTGCCCGAACCTACCCTACCCGACGCCACCACCCGGACCCGCGCAGCCTGCTGGATTCCAGCCCGAACGAGGGCTTGCTGGTGCTGTTGCGTCAGCGCGGCTTCGACGTGCGGTCGTGTGGCACGGCTGATGGAGTGACATGCGTGCCGTGCTCTTGGATAGAGTTGTATGCTCAGAGGAGGTGAGGCAGTCGGCGCGGGGCCGTCCTAGTACCGTGCTTGCAGATATTAGTACGTGCTGATAGGTTTTGATTGTTTCTGTAATTGCCGGAGTTCGCGTAGGGGGTGTTTTGCGTCGACCTCATTGTCGTGATGTATGGCAAGTCTCTGGTGTGGGTGTTGACCGCGATCCTGATGTCGTGGCACGCCGGGGTAGCTAAGCTGCTGCGAGAAATTCGTTTTTTTGCCCCGCCCGCTGGCCGATGTATGCATATGGCTGACTGGCTGTTGCATCTTTTGATGTTGTGCTGGGCCGGTGCTCTTTCTTGCTTGTCGCTTGCAGACGGTGGTACGCAGGTTCACTTGTGGCGGTTTCATCCCACTTGACGGGGAAGGAGAGCTACTTCCAGGCAGAATGGCATCGATGGATGTGAGATGTGGCTGGCTCGCTTTGGAGGCGGTGTGGTTACTCGCAAGTATCAGTTGATTATGACCGGAGCTGAGAAACCCCTTGATTGATGTCCGTGCGTTGTTTCTGTCGGTTGCTGTTCTGGGGCAAGAGGTAGGTATGCTTTTGTTGGTTTGTTCCGCCAGAGGCCGATATTGCGTGGCGTATGGAAGGACATATTTTCCACTCTGCTCATGGCCTGCACGGTACTTGCTTATCTGTGTTGAGAAGAGCTGGTCGTCTAGATTGATCCCGCCACCGAGGAGATGATTGCGATTACTGTCGGTGCATGACAAGGATATGTACACTCACCAATGACACACTGCTGTTTCGACCTACTTCTATTTTTTGTCGGTGCGCTTCCTTCGAACGACTCGCTTGGAGACCCTGGAAGGAATCTATCGTGTCACACGTTGGCAAACCCCCCCTCATCCCCACCGCCTCGGTGCTCCTGCTCGCTCTTGTTGCACAGCATCTCCTCGTATGCCTTCGTGGCCAACGTGTTTCTCCACAGCGGCCTGGCTTTGATGCCCGTGTTACTCGCAAAGGGCATCCATCGACTCGTTTTATACGACGAAAGGTACGCTGGTAAAAAACCTTGCTGGTAACAATGTTAATATTTCTATAGTGCAAGTACTTCGAGAAATACTTGAAGGTTGTATGGTAACGAAAGTGGTCGCCTGCAGGTCCCTCGTGTGCTTCATTGCACTGGACCGCTGAGCGTCTTCGAAATGTCTCCACAGATACGATCATACGATCATACACTGGAGTTCTACCTGATTAACCGCGCGCCCGTGCCTTGTCTCCCTGGATCCTTTGCTCCTCGTACTGCTGTGCCGCATTCCCTTTCCGTCGCTGGTTGACAGTCGAGGCGAGTCTGATGATGAGTGGAACAACGAGTGGAGTGCGTGGCAGGAGGAATCAGCCGACGACGACATCGATCGACACACAAACCTGGACTGGATCGTTTTCGCGCTGGTTTGGGGCTTCTTGCTGTTGAACGTCGGCGTCTACCTCACCCGGTCACAGGAGTAAGACAGCGTTCGAAACAGAAAGACATGGAATGACCAAGAGTAGACCGACGGCACCAGAGAAATCGATGTGGTCTGGTGTTTTCAACGACACCGCCGGTAACCAGCGGGTCGCGTTTCTACCAGTTCCTAAGGTTCTCGTTCTCACGTTGAGGAGAACCCGGCGCTTCGGATCAGCACCCGGCATCATCTACCTTCCGTTGTGATTCGTGTTCCCAAAGGCGCACCCACACTGAAAAAGCAAGACGCGGCGCCAGTGAGTGACGTCGAAACCGATGCATAAAAATACACGATTCAACGCAAACAACATTTTTAAAAATCAACTCGCTTCTCCCGCGTTTTTTTTTTGTGTTTGTGCGTGGTGTGAAAATGTTGGGATCGACTGGGCGACGACTTGTTCAAGTCAACTGTGGATGTGGATCAACGTGACATCAGTGCTGTGGATGCTGCTCTGCGCCGGGACTCTGATTGGCTCGGGTTTTGCGGTCTCGCCGTTAATTCCCGTCATGATCGCGATAATCCCACCGGTGCTGGCGGGGTTGAACACTTCTAGGGGCACGATAGCGACGTGGCGCTACCTCTGTGTCGCAGCCGTGCCTTTCGTTCTGCTTACCACCGTCAACTCCGTGTTGGTTTTGCTCTACGCCTTGGCCACCCTCGATAGGTGAGTCGTTGGTTCAAACCCGGTTTTCGTGCGTTGGAACAGACACAGTTGGGCGGTTGGGGCGTGGCTTTTGGAATTAGTTGTACGCGAATTGTGCACGACCCAGGATTTGTGTCGTAGGGATCCAATTTCACGCTGGCACGGGGAGTGGTTGTCATGGAGTGCTGAGATATCAGGCATGACGGGCGTTGTCCGTTTTTGGTGCCAGTATTTTGTTAGCCATAGTCATTTATTATTTGGAGGCTCACACGACAAATGTTGGTTTCCTGGGTGCGCATCCTAACCCCTTGTCTGCTCCCTCACTACTGCCCTTCGCCCTCATGGTTTCCCGGTGCGGATGATTTTTGTCCTTTGAACACGACGGGGCGCGTGGTCGCACGGAACCGCATCGAAAACCCATCTATTTCGATAGCACGGAATGGGGCACTCGTGATGTGGGGTCGTTCGACAGTGGTGTGAGCAAGCTACGCGCAGTATCTATGCGCCGGAGGAAGCTGTGCATCCTTTTGACCACCATGGCCACCTCCTGCGCATTGGGCGTTGTGGTAAGGAAGGAGGGGGGCAGATGCGAGTGAACGAATGGGTGTTTAAACAGTTGTCAATTGGGGATGAGTGCAAGTTTGTGCCTCTGGACAAGGTCGCGATTGCCCTGTTTGCGTCATCACCTCGCCGAAGCTCGTTGGTCACGCACCAACTGACTGGTGTGTCGCACGTATGCAACATATGGTTGGCATTCTACGGGCTGTTTGGTTGTTCTGCTTTGTTGACGTGTTGGTCGTGCGCGTGCTAGCCGGCTCATCCGTTCGCTGATTCCATGCGGCCCTCTTCGTCTTTATCACAAGCCCCCCCCCCCCACAACTCTCTCGCCGTTCCTGTCTTTCCTCGCTTGCGCGTTCGTATGTCCGCAGATGATGATTTCCTCTACGCTCACCTTTTTACTGATCGTGATCGGAATTCCGTCGGCGGCTTACCTGCTCAAGGTGTGTTCTGTGGTCTGTGTGCAGCGTTTGCGACCTTGCGCTAGTAGTGTAATAGCAAGATCGGAAGGTGAACAACGCCCTTGGGCATCACCTTTGTTTTGCCTGGAACACTCTCCCGCCTTTCAGTGGTGAACTGGAATGATGCAATTTCTTGTGCAAAGAGGCGTTCGCAGTGGGAACGTACGGGGCCAGTCGGGTAGGCAGAGGGGTCCCGGTCTGAATGTGAGGGGGCAGGCAGAACAGCGTCGAATGCGGTCCATTGGTGGCAGCCAGCTCACGGAGACGTGAGAGTAGCAGCAAACGAAGTGGCTGACTCCTGAAGCGCGTATATATGAGGCGGACCAACTTGGCCGCTTCGAATACGGTGCCCTGCTTGTGCTCATTCTCTGTCCATTTCCCCTGCCTGTCTCTCCCTCTCGCTCTTGCTTCTTGCCGACTGTTTATGTGTGCCGGCTTTTGTTTTTACTCGTGAACAGCTACTGCTTGTTGTTGTCCCCGCAAAGCTGGAGAGGTCGAGGCAGACTGACCTCCTTGGGGATGTGGGTTGCAGGCCTCTCAGGTAAGAACACCCGGCAGGACTCAGCGGGGAATGATCAGTCGTAAATTCTAATGGATTTTGGGGTTTTCGGTGCAAGCCGCAAGCTGTATGTACGAGTCTTTGAAGCCATGAGCTCGAACTCCAGTGCCTTGATCGCGTACACCTTGCTGCGAGTCTCGCCTGTTTTGGCTTCGCTTCGACGAGCTAGGGGCTTGGATCACCCGCCTCGCCCGACCGACACGTGACTCCGCATCTCTTGCCTCGGTTGCTCTCGTGTTTTTTGTTTTTTTTGTTGTCAAATATTATGCGTCCCAACAGTCTCCGGAGAAACGTTGCAGAAATGGCCCCGATCAACGGTTGCCCTCCAGAGTTCAGCACTGACCGCTACGGCGGGGGCGGTCGAAACGGCGGAGGCGTCGGCCAGAAGGGCCTGGGTCCCAAGAGCCCGGCCAAGACCGGCAGCCATGTCACGGCCGAGGACGGCACCCCTTCTCCGGGTGACATGGACGTCTCCACATCGGGATCCTTTTTCGGTGCGGGGATGTCTGTCGTGGGAGATTCCAGCGCGAGCGGGCCCGCGGCCGACGGACCGGGGCACCGGCGCCGTGGGTCTAAGTCTGCGTCGATATCTAGCGGGTTTGCGGGAGTCGCGGGCGTCGGCGGCGGCGGCATCGGGGGCGGTGATATGAGCTGGTCTAACTCTGCGCACTCTGCTGGGTCCAGGCGGAGCAGCGCAGCTGGCATGGCCGGCAGCGGAGCAGGCGGGAGTACCAGTGGCAGGGATGGGAGTGCGGCCGGCAGACCCAGGGCTCGAAGCAGGAGCCCTTCGGGGGCCGGTTCGGGTTCTGGACAGGACGTTTCCGAGACGGCAGCAATGGCCACACAAGGAAGAAACAGGAAGACCTCGAGCGCGCTTGGTTCTGGGTTGAGAGCGAGCTTGAAAAGGATGAACAGCCGAGGTAGAAGCTCAAGCACGGGGCCGTCGAGCGCCGTTGGCGATGATGCGCACGGCGTTGCCGTCAAGGGCGCTCGCCGTACAGGCTTTGCGCGATTTCTGTCCGCCAAGGACAGTGTGGAAGGAATAACCTTGGACGGAGCCAAGCCCACAACCAGCAAGAAGGCGGAGATTCGAAAGGCTTGGGGGCTCAGAAAAGCGACGTCTGAGAGCGATGATAGCACGGAGATGTTTGTCATGGAGTCTTTGAACCGCAAGCTCAACCCTCATGGCATCCGCGGCAATTCCTCCAGCTGTCCTCCGGATTCGAGTTTCGCGGAGTCGCCTTCTCCAGCATTCAGACAGCAGAACACAGCTCTTGCTGCTGCTGCTGCTGCTGCTGCTGCTTCTCCTGCTTCTCCTGCCGCTGCTCCTGCTGCAACCGCTTCCTCTCCTGCTGCGACCGTTGCTGCTCCTGCTGCGACCGCTGCTGCTCCTGCTGTGACCGCTGCTGCTCCTGCTGCGACCGCTGCTGCTCCTGCTGCGACCGCTGCTGCTCCTGCTGCGACCGCTGCTGCTCCTGCTGCGACCGCTGCTGCTCCTGCTGCGACCGCTGCTGCTCCTGCTGCGACCGCTGCTGCTCCTGCTGCGACCGCTGCTGCTCCTGCTGCGACCGCTGCTACGGCTGCGCCCGCGGACGGTGAGGTAAGGCGGTACAGCTGGGCGTGTCCGCAACCGTCCACGAGCGAGTTTGATGCACCAGTGTCAAAACCCGACGCCGCCGCCCGTGCAGCTGAGCAGAACCGACGCATCTCGTGGGGCAAAGGTTCCATGGGCAGCGAGGAGTTTGATTCGCAGGCAGCGATCAACACAAAGTTGAACGCGAGGGTAGGAGCCACCAGTATCAGAAGTCAACGCGACGCAATCGGATCGGGGTTTGCAGATGTAGGAAACCGCCGGCGGCCTCCGTCGACAGGCACGATGGCCGGGATCCGTGCTGCCTGGGGCACCTCAATGGGCGGGAGCCTGGACGATATCGCCTGTCCCCTACCGGAGACCAACAACTCCATGCGGAACTCGAGGGTGGGCGCTGTCTATGCCACGGGCATCATCGAGGAAGACGAGGAAAGCGAGAGCGAGATGGAAGAGGTTGACCCGCGTTTGTTCATACCCGGCGTTCAAGGCAACCGCCGGCGAGCCCTGTCCGCGGGCACGCTTGCAGGGATCCGCGCCGCGTGGGGCTCATCGCTGGACGACAGCCAGGAGGACATCCCTTATACCTCAACCGACAAGATAAACGTAATCCATAACCCCAGGGTGGGTGTCAACAGCGTCCGGGCCCACATTCTGGATGATGAGAGCGAGAGCGAGAACGAATTCGTCGACTCACGTTCGCTTATGCCCGGCATTGCAGCCGGCCGGCGACGACCTTTGGGAGGAGGCACGCTAGCGGGTATCCGTGCCGCCTGGGGGAACTCTATGGGCGAGAGCCAGGACGACATCGCGTGCCCATCCCCCGCGACGGTAAACGCACGCTTGAATTCCAGAGCTGGTGTGGTCTATTCAAGAGGCAGCGACCGTTACGCTAGCGGCCACGTCGTCCATGGGCAGCCGATGCCCGCAGGCATGCGCAACGGAAGGGGCCAACCTGGCTTGGGAATCGACCAACACGATGTTATCGACTACCACAGCACCTCCGGTCGCGGGCAATCGACGCCCACAGGCATGCGCAAAGGAAGGGGCCAGCCCGTCGTGGGAATGAATCACGATGATATTATGAGCTACCACTTTGCCTCCGGCGGTAGGCAGTCGATTCCCGCAGGCATGCGCAGCGCAAGGGGCCAACCCGGCATGGGAATCGATCACGATGATATTATGGGCTACCGCTTTGCCTCCGGCGGTGGGCAATCGATTCCCGCAGGCATGCGCAACGCAAGGGGCCAACCCGGCGTGGGAATCGATCACGATGATGTTGTCGGCTACCGCTTTCCCTCCGGTCGTGGGCAATCGACCCCAACAGGCATGCGAGGAAGGGGCCAGCCCGGCGTGGGAATGAATCACGATGATATTATGGGCTACCACCGTGCCTCTGGTCGTGGGCAATCGACGCCCACAGGTGTTCGCAACGCAAGGGGTCAGCCAGGCGTGATAATGGATCACGACGATGTTGTCGGTTACCACCTTGCCTCCGGCGGTGGGCAAGCGATTCCCATAGGCATGCGCAACGGAAGAGGCCAGCCCGGCTTGGGAATCGATCACGATGATGTTGTCGGCTACCACCTTGGCTCCGGCCGTGGGCAGTCGACGCCCACAGGCATGCGCAACGGAAGGGGGCAGCCCGCCGTGGTAATGGATCACGATGATGTTGTCGGCTACTACGGTTCGAACAAAGCCGTTTCTGCGACACGAAGGCACTCGCGGAGCGAACCCCGCGCGGTCGAAGGCAGCGGCAGCATGGGGCGGGTCAAGGTCGCGGGCAACGGGGCTGTCGTCGGCAGGGTCCGCGACCATGCGAATGCTGCAGCTGGTCACGAACGGGGCAGTGGTGGCGGTGGGCGAGGCACTGCAGGAAGTGACACCCGTGGTCAACGGAGCAAGGCAGCTGGCGGCGCTGGCGGTCAGCGGGACAGTTCTGGCGGACACACTAGTAAGAGTGCAAGCAACGGCGGGCGTGGTCAAACCTCAGGTAAATTTACTGCGTTTTTCCCTCGTCCCCTCCCCCTTGTAGTTCTGTGTCACAGAGAGGTGGTGTAAAGGCCTTTCTTTCGCGTACGACCCTCTGCCCAACCTTCGCACCACTTTTTTCACGTGTCTCGAGTCTTGCTCTACCGCATAACACGCTCTCGTTCTTCTCGTTCTCGTTTGCATACGGTGTGATGATGCGAGCTTGTCCCGTTTGTCCGATTGAAGCTTGAAACTTGGTCGTCAGCGTGGGCAGCCAGCCAGTGAGTTCATACGCAACCATGGTCAGTTCCGACTGCTCGTGTTAAGTACCGGTCGAGCGCTTGGATGTCCTTTTTAACGAGAAACTTGTTGCTTTCTGGTGACACCCACGACAGCCAAAAGCGCTGGTGGTGGCGCAGGCATCGTCAAACCGGCAGCAACCCGGCGAACCTGGGAACCCGGGCAGAGCAGCGTGTTCGACTCGTCTGGAAGCGAGAACAGCGACGGTGACGGGAAGCCTCGGGGGCTCCGCGGCGTGCAAGTCTTAGACCCAGAGACCCCAGGCACGGACGTCGTGAGCAGCACCGGAAGTGCTACGATCCGTACGGGAGGAGTGTCCGCGAGCAGCTCGGGGGGTTGGGGTGGCCGTGCACATGACAGTGTCGTCGACGACGACGGTTCTCGGGTGCTGGGAGCAGGCGTGTCAAGAAGCAGCCTCAGGTCGTTCCCAGGCCAGGAGGCAAACGGCGGGTCTGCAACGGTGAGCGGCTCGGCAGCCCGCGCCACGGCTGTTGGCGATCCTCACCTGGAGATGCGCAGAGGGGTGCACGCCCGCGGCCAAGGGATGGGTGACGGAGGCGTTTACGATTTTTCGTTCCCGCAAACACGGGAATGAGTGGACGGCTTTGGCCCTTGGGCTTCGGAAAGAATGGGCGAAAAATCGGGACAACCACAGCGGCAGAGGAGATTCTGCGCCCTGTGCCGTGCCGATCCTGTTGGCTCGTTGATTTGGAGCGCCCGCTCGTCCAGAGCCGCTCCTCTTTCCCGTCGCGGACATTGATTCGTGTCTGTGGTGTTTTCTAAAGTGGCGTGTCGGCTGGAGTGTCCCGCCTTCTCTGGTTTTTGTGGTGTACACGTGTCGCATTTCCGCCATCTTGGTGCTGGGTAGGAGGGTGTCGTTGGTTTTTATCGGAACTGTTCTTTTTTCATTCGTTTTGTTGGTAGTATGCATACGTTACCGTGGGGTGGGCAGGCTCTTCGTTTTAAAGCATATCCCGTAGTGTCGTGTGTTGGGTTATGTCCCAATGTTCCCAAGTTTTACCCCGTGATCCACCTAAACTGATATTTTGGATCGTTTTTCGATTGCTGTCCAGGGAGAGTGAAATCTGCCTCTTGTTGAGCTTCGTTGGAACTGGTTCTCGAGACGAGATAGAGTTGTTGGTGGTTCTTCCTTGTCTGCGTCGGATCTTTGGATTTTCGTCTTGATGGCTTTGATGGCTGTTTGAATACAACGCCGATGCTGCTGTGTCTCAACTATAGGCTGGATTTGTGTTGTGATACAGTCGTTGTCCTACAGTTGTTGATGGTTTTAGTTTCGTTTTGCTTGCCGTCAAGTCAAGGCGTTTCTCGTGTACTCGTATTTCTTGGGCATTGCCCATCCCTCTCTTCACAACTACAGTGCCTCCAAGTAGATTTTTTTTAAGTCAAACGGCCAGCCCGTCACACAAAAGGAGACACAGGAGAGGGCAGCAGCCCATGCACTGCTGCGTCCTGTTAATTGTTAGGTTTGCGTCATCACAGCTTCATGTATGTGTGAGATTGAATTTTGCAGCTCAAGTAGGGTTTGGGGAGCATGTAGCCATCTGCCAGTTGCCGCGGCAGCGGCAGCGTGTTAGTTGAAAACAGAAAACGTAGACATGCAAGGACTGCTGTATCGATCTTGTGAATGTTGTACATGGCTGGTTATTTTGGTTGAAAACAAGACGTTTGGGTGAGGAGGGGGGGTGCAGATCTCGCGAACAGCAGCAATGGTATATTTTTTGGAGGCTTCTGTTTTACATTTCCCGAGCTATGTTCTAATTTAAAATGCCGAGGACCCCGTTTATGTAGTATCCTTATCTTCCCTTTTTATGCGAGTCCTCGCTTCCTCCCTCCTTTTTACACACAGTGAAGCAGTTGGCAGCGGGAACGGTGCAGCCCGCTAGCTTAACCGCGCTGAAGTCTTTGTTACCGTCTCCTGCTTCTTATATTACTCGTTGCCTGCGTGCTTGTGTATTTGCTCAGGAGAGCATGTTTCTTTTTTGCCCGAGGTTGTGTGGATATTCTATCTGTTTGTAGCGGCTGAGCACATACTAATTTGTCAAGGCGCGAGGGTGGCGAGAGAGCTTGTGCTGTGTGCGTGCCTACTGCCGTCAAAACGTACCAATAATTTGCAATAATTTGTACTTTAGCACGGTTTGTTTCGAAACGCAACATACTTGCATTTGTGGGAAAGGTTTTTCTGATTGTCTGGGGGGGGGGGGGGGGGAATTCCCACAAAGGGTGGGCCCGGGGGGGAGTTGATCGTTCTTTCTTGGGCGGAAACTGTTCCCCATTTTTGT
>FN649726.1:2542206-2560910 GCA_000310025.1 Ectocarpus siliculosus | reverse complement strand
GTGCCCGGGGGGTTTGGGTTTTTGCCCGGGAGACCATTTTTTTTTTTTCCCGGGGGTTGTGGGGATTTTTTTTTTTTTTGTGGGGGCGGGCCCCATATTATTTTTCCAGGGCGGGGGGGGGGGGAGAGAGTTTGTCCTGTGGGCGTCCCTCCGCCCGCAAAAAGGTCCCAAAATTTTCCAAAATTTTGTATTTTACCCGGTTTTTTTTGAAAACGCAACAAATTTCCTTTTGGGGAAAAGTTTTTTTGGTTTTTTGGGGGGGGGGGGGGGGCGAATTCCTACAAAGGTTGGTCCTGGTGCGGAGTTGATCGTTCTTTCTTGCGCGGAATCTGTTCCCGATTTTTGTACTCTTTTCACAAGCTGCGTTTTGTTTGTCGCCCCTCCGCATCTAGAGGGATCAGTTTCGACTCTTCAACTACCGCCCGCGATGAACAATCAAGCGCGACGCTGGTGAGCGAGAGGGCGGAGCATTACAGGCACCCGTCCTGTAAGGGACCCTGCTTGGAGCATATTTTGTAGCGTGTTTTCACGTCTTGGTTTATCCCACTTGCGCTTGGAAGAAATGGAAGAATAAAAACATCAAACTCACACGCCTGAAGAACAGGACACGAGAGGCTGGTAGGAGCCCAACCGCTTTGGTCCGTGCCGCTCCCGAGAACTAGAGCTACAGACTGTGCGCTACACAATCAGGTGCATCACTGGATTTGGCTCCGGGTCGTGAAGCCGCTTTCAAAAACAAAACACAAGAAGCGCAGCCACTAAATACGAGTACTTGCATCAATGTGCTTGTGACTCAGACCGGGGCTACCCAAGGCCTGACACCTACACGACACCGAGCACCTTCCGAGATTGCGGTGAACCTGATTCACTTGAGAGCCCCAGCACGGCACTCACTCCCTAATTGGCGCTCACACTTTTTCGTTCACACTACGGCTGCGACACGGCACACCATGAAACAAGGGCCGCCCGCCCAAAAGCAATGTATCTGCAGCATTGCGCGGCATTACCACGCAGAAACAGCTTTCTCTTTCGTTCGGGCGGCGCCAAGCTCTCCTCCGCAAATCGAATGTTGACAACCCGCATCGCACCACCCTTCCTCCGCATGTTAAAAGCAAACAACGCCAAAACAATGAAGGCAGTCGGCAACTGGTACGCATCAAACATCAACATGTTCAAGCCTACAGAGGTTTGCGACAGACCGCAAGGTACATTGGTGTGAAGGTCCCGGTGAGGCCGCCCTGCGCGCAGCCCATGCCCCCGGCCTGCAGCATGGCCTGCACTTTGTTCGTTCCCGCCGGTGCAAGATAAAACTTTCGATATGCAGCGCGTGTGGCATCGGAGGGGACGGGGGGGGGACAAGGGACGGGTTCAGAACCTCAAAAGTCTCCCGCCAGAAGCATGCACGCGACACTGATGTGGGACACTCTGGATGCAGGCTAGGTCACGCCTATCTTATCCAACCGCAAAGAAGGTGGAAAAGTCGTTCCTACAACGCACAGGTCGACCAACTTCCTCAAGGGGGGAAAAGGGCACCAACAGCAACACCCATTCTGCCGAATATTCACGCCCACAAATCAGCTCTCACCATCTCCATCACGTACAGGGCCGCTTTCGTCAGCCGCATCCCTAGCCAGTTGAACTGAAACCTTTGCGTGAAGACGTTCCAGCTAGGCGTGAGGGGCTGGTACCACGGGATTCCTCCCGGGTTAGGGTCGAGCGCGGCGTCCCTTGTCTCCAGGATCTCGAAGCCCGACGCCTTGAGGGCTGAGTCGACCTCCGGAGGGGTGATCATGTCAGGAAGCCCGTCCCCCTCCTGTTACATAGATACGAGGGACAGGATATGCATGGAGCCGAGTGTACCACAACGTTTACCCCAAGGCACGTGACAAACGATCGATCGAAAGGGAGGGGGAGCGAGGTAAGACAGAGAGCACGAAAACACAGCAGTTGTGTCAGAAAAATCAGATGTTCACCCCGGCCTTTTTGTTTGATACCACGAGACATACGCACACGACGTCATCCACCGCTGCCAAGAGGTGGCATCGGGCGATGCCTTGCTACACCAGTATTGGCCCGGACATCACAGCTTGAGCAAGACCAAACTTGCTCCGAGCACAAGGCAATGCGAAGATCCAAGTAGAACGGTCCGCTGCCGGTCGGTCTTCCTTCGTCACCTCGATCTGCTTCTTGATCAACCGGTGCTTGTCGTTGCTGGCGTCAAACTTGTCCGTGAGGCACCACTCGTAACACGCGAACACGCATCCCGGCTTGAGCACGCGGTAGATCTCGCTGTACACGCCCTCTCTGCGTCGCGTCAGTCCAGTTCATTTCTGGTCAAGTTAGAATCAGTGATGGTTCTGACGGGACGATTCGCCTGCGCGTGTTTGATTCGCTACTGTATCTACGTTGTGGTGATTCGGGAGAGTTTGGTACTCAGCCCGAAGACACCCCAACAACCCAGTCACGCTCATTCGGAAGTCGGCTCCTCTCCATCTTCTTGTACACATTCATATAGGTCGGGACTTGGTTGCTTGGATGCAAGACACGTACAGTACATCGGAGCCACTACCGGATGTGCCCAGCCCTGATCCAATCCATCATGCGGAAGAAATATTCAAAACCATGGCAGAACGACCAACGAGTCCGTCGTGTGTAGCAAATTGCCGTGTACAGGGAATCACTCGTGTGAAGCAAACGTCGTGCGTACCTCTGCGGCGCGTGGCAGGTGGCTTCGATAGCGTAAACACCATCGAAAGAGTTATCCTCGAACGGCAACTTCATGAAATCCCCCTGTAAACCAGGAGGGGACAAGAGACGACAGGGGAGGAAGCAAGTGCTTATTCGCGAACGCACCCAGCTTTCGCAGAACAATGCGTGGAGTCCAGCACCACATATCTCAAGACACATCTCAAGACGCTCTTGTGCACCCTCAAACAACAGCGGCCTACCACACCGTAGACATAAAGGTTATGCGGACCAAAGGTAATTGCAGTAGCCTTCAAACATGGACGAGATCAGCGGTACGGCATGCTCTCAGCTCCGCTAAGCAGCAAGAGGGAGGAAGAACAAAGGAGAGAGAAAGTCACCTGAATAGATCGGCACTGTTGGTCGACGCCCATATTCTTGTTCACCTCGTTTCCTCTCTTCACCTGCCGTGTCCCGCAGGTAAGCAAACCGAAGCAAGGAGAAAAACGACACATGCAATTGCTCGTTCACAGACAGGTGTAGCGAGTGTGGCAGGCGCAAGAAGGATGGCGATGCTGTCCTTCGACTAATCCCATTCGTACCAAGGCGAAGACCTGACAAGAGCAAGGCGCATGATGCTTGATATGAAATGTATCGAGTGTATTCGTCAACATCTATCCATCAGCTCGAGATGTTACCATGCGGCGCCACGAAGGTCAATGTGTAAACAACGTGTGCTGGTTCAGGCGGGTACACAATGGGTCGGATGGAATACCCATACATGCGTAATGAGCACATTCTTCGTGTATGGCGCGTTTCTCTTGTGCATATCCTTAATGCCCGCACCTGGTACTCGTTGATAGTAATTCCAGTAATGTCCGCGCCTGTGAACTGAGCGATGTTGCGGTACGGCCCACCGATGCCGCAGCCGCAGTCCAGGACCTTAGCGCCGCGGCTGACACCCAGCCGACCGCCCAGGTAGTACTCGTGTCGCTGAACAGGCCGGTCAAAACGATCCATGTTTAGATGTTTAGTGTCGGACGGAAGAAGATTGGCTACAGATGCACGACAGCAGTAGGGCGGGTGTACGGTTCTGTAAAGAGCGAAAACCGAAACAAATTGGTGACGCACCAACATCCCGCGCGATAACGGTACCAATTGTACTTGTACCATTATGAACCCAAGCAGTCTTCACGCCGGCGACCGCACGCGTACATTCGCCGGCCTTGCCATTAAACGACCGCCAAACACACACCCAAACACAACCGAGCTCCCACCGCCTTCACCATGGCTATGATTCCAACCACATCAACGAGTCACACTACAACAAACACGGCATCCTTTCGACAAGGGGCTGATGGACATGTCGCCAAGGGTAGAACAATTCAAACAAGGAACAAGGAGCAATTAGTCGACCACACTACAATGTATAGGCATCATCTTTACATGGTGCGCTACCGATGTATCAACTACAGCGGCGGCTGCTATCGCCTCTACGGCAGCTACCACTGTGGAGTCTCCCTCATCGCAACTCAACACAAACGCCATCCAAGACAAGCGGACGCCGGCCACGGTCACTGACCATCGTCACGCCTCCCTCACCTCACCCTCTCGTCTTTCCCTTCACACCCCTCGCTCCTCACCTTGATGGAGTCCTGGAAGCTCTCGTTGCGCCACCTGCTCGCAAAGTGGAACGAGCTTCCCCAGCCCCATTCATAGAACAGAGTAGCAAGCTCGTAGTACGCGTTTACCAGCTTGGCGTAGCTCCCTTCTCGCTCTTCGACGCTGAAGTATTTCGTTGGTCGCATCAAATCGCATTGGTCGCATCAAAAATAGCACTAGTGCCAGGAAATACACCGGCAGTCGGTGGGGTAGGGCAACATCAAAAGAAAAGTGTCGGGGTGCTGAAACTCACGCCAGCGCTATCAGGAAGGCTATCGTGCTTCTGCGGTGTCGCATCACTACGCGCTTGGCTATTCGTTTCTCTGTGTAAAAAGTGACCGAAAATCGTCAGGTAGATTCCTCCCAGCGCGTCATCCTTCTGTTATGGTACTTGGACCCTTGGACTAAGATACCATATCTTTTAGCAATACCCCGATCACCTGCCCAGATTCCTGTACTCCGACATTGGGCAGGTAACCAGAAATCTGGGCAGGTGGTCGGGATGTTGCAAAAATATATACTCGCCCAGATGGTATCTTAGTCCAAGGGTCCAAATACCATAACAAGCCACTTCGCCTGAAGTCATCCCCAGATTTCAATACATGCAAAGCCGATGGCAACGTGGACAAAAGCAACAACCAGTCCCTCCACCTAAGAGTAATTTCCTCACGAATCAAGCATCCAAGGAAACTATCCCCCTTCCCCCTTCTCTCCGGTTAGCAACTGCTTCTCCCCGTGGACGCTGCTAACAAACACCTGAGGACTGTGCTGTGAAAGGCTCGCTGGTGTGAGGGCTAGATTTTGCGATGGTCTTCGATTTATAAGAACTGCTGTTCCTGCGGCAGATACGGTAGTGACCAGCGAACGAACTCCACTTTTGGAGTGCCTCTCCTTACCTCGATTCGTTGTCGTCGTGCAGTCGGTTGTACTCCGTGATCCAGCTGTCTACCTTGATGCCCCTTCCCTTCTCCTGTCCAAAAAATCCGCGGATGAAAGTCCAAGTGACCTCAAGCGGGTCCGTGGCGTACACCAGCCGGCAGAAAACCTACCGTGTTGTACAAGCAGTCAATACACCATCCCGGAGAGAGAGGGGAAGGCAAGGCGAGGCCAGGCCAAGCGATGCGCGGAGGGGATGGCGAGAGGAAGGTTTACAACACGCTTTTGCGTTGAGCAATGTCTCGATATTCGCCGACGAAGTGACAGGTACAAGGAACGTCTTCACACCACTGTCTACGTCTGTACAAAGAGTTGTGGCCTGACGGGACACATGGCACATCACACGTTGTTACCGAACCGCCCCAAGGTGTGGGCGTACGCTGTCCCTACGTGCACAAAGGGAAAGGCCTTTCTTCTGGGCAGACAGGTGCTGCTGTTTAACGAGCCGTCATCACCCTCTACTCCCTCACTCTCTCTCCTCTTCCACACCTAGCATCAGAGATGGGGATTCTTGTTTACTTCGCAACCCACACTCGTACAGCGACTACGCTGTTTCCTACCATAACTTGAAAAAAAAAAAACTTGTCAACAACAGAGTTGGTGTGTTTGGTGCGTCATAGTGCCCCACGTTGCTTCCCCTCGACACCCTCATCTCGCTCGCTTGGAAAAGTGCCACCGAAACCTGCGTGAATACTACTATGTGTACGGATAACAGTAAGTCATGAGGGCACGCGTGACACTGCTGTAAAAAATACACCGGTGGTGCGGTCGTGTAAATCAGTGATGAGCGCAACGTACGATGAACCACCACCACCCTGTAAGAACTTCAAGACACACCCAGGAGAGTATGTCCCGACTACGTAGGACGGATACTGCTGGGTCCTCTGATTTTTTCCTACAGGATATCAAGACCAACACCTGGAAAGAGTTCAAGGAGGTATAGCCTGTGTTTAATCTGGTGGGGCAAGCACCCGGAACTTGTGCTTGCAAAAGGCGAAGGCAGGCCGCGGAAAATGATCTACAGGCCGCGGGAGGGCAAAGGCATGCGTCTCGTACTTGTGTACATGTAGCATCACCAAACAATAGAATTCCCGCTGGAGTTATCCCCCACGACAATTGCTCAACAGTTTATTCATGCATCTTAGATTTGATCACCTTATATAGGTCCCACACAAACCACCTTCTATGAATCCTTTCTCGGCAGAGAGGACACGAGACGACAGACGAGGGACTTCCAGACAACATGACAAAGCTGGGTGTGTGTTCCCCAAGCAAGCAATGTGTTCCGGATCGGAATCCCCGATATTTTCAAAAATCAAAAATCAATATTTAAAGCTCACCTCGTGCTGGGTTGTGCGAGAGCAGGGAGAGAGTGCGGAACACCAGACAAGGAGGGGCATAACACACCAAAAACGAAGGATACAGGCGGTGAACCTGGGACAGCTCAGTAGCTGCTCTAGCTGCTAGTGGCGTGTTGTTCTCGTCGTTGAGATGCCGCCGGCTCTCGTCAACGGAATAATGACCGATCCAACTTTTTGTTGCAAGCCATTCGCACCTTTGCAGAGGTGTGCAGGTTGAGAGAACACCAACTACATGCATAGTGGGAAAAGCTTCAGAAAAGCGCGTAATGTGCTCGATCAATACCCGCTGCAGAGTATGTTCGGCTGTGCCTCTTACCTTCAGGACAACCAGCGTCGAGCATGCCAGGGTGAGTGCGGCATTCGCCAACACCAACGGAGGTTGATCAAGCGGTGATTCCAAGACCGAGTCCAGCGGTTTATCCTTCAGTTGTGCGTACAGCACAGCACTACTCACTACACAGAGGGCGAGAGTGGTGGCCATGACTACAGCAACACCAAAAGCAGAAGCCTTAAGTACGGTTTCAGGCACAGGACAGAGCTGAGCGTAGCCAGCCGTAGCTGAATACTGCTGCAAATAGCCGCAAATCCGCCGCATCATGCTCTCCTTCCCGTGCTTAATAATCCTTCCATCCCAGCTGCGTGTCCCCCCCCCCCCAAAAAGCGAATGATGGGGGGGAGGTGGGCGGACTCTTCAACAATCTTGTGGCCGGCGCCGCGGCGCGCCAATCGCGAGGAACCGAGGAGGGTCCAGTCAGTTTTACGTTGCTGGAATTGTCGTGTCTCCACTCTTGCCTCCAGCAGGGGATAAATTTGTAGGTGCACATCGCTATCGATAGACGACGAAGATTATTAGGGTTAGGGGAGGGCGTCCAGAATATAGATGGGACGGAACAAAAACAACGTCGAGTGGGAGCGGATCAAATCCCGAAGGAGCGATAAAGACGTCGATGCCCTGCCAAAGCCTGGGCAATCAACAGCACTGAAGAAGAGAGGCGCGTTACGACAGCAACATCCGCGATCGGCCGGGAAAGCAGCCGGCGATACATACGCGCTCGGTCGTGGAGAAATAAATGTTTTCGCGATGGCCCTTTTCGCAAAATACCTGCCCATATGGTGCAGCAGTACCACCTTCGACGGAGGGAGGAATCCTTGCTGCATGTTCAGAGAAGCACGTGTATGCATACTTCATATCCCACAGAGATTTCCTTGCGGACGGAACGAGAGGCTAGCACACCACTTCCTCTAGAAAATAACCACAGCGAGTCGGATGAACCTTCAATTCTTTCTATCGGTGGAAAGTGGAAAGCCATGCAACTAACAAGCTTCGTTCCCAACGCAGGGCAGCTACTAACGTACAACACCCCTACGACGAGCACGAGCATCAAATAGGTCGTCGGTGCCCAAACGCTGTCATGAACTTGTCCGCAAGGTCATTCATGGAGCCAGCGCTCTTCTGCACCGACGCCAGGTACGCGACTGAAAGCGAGTCGTTGAATTCCTGCAAAGCGGAAGTCAACGGCGGTCCCGACAAAAAGGAGGTCGATTTGGTGAGGCACTCACTGCAATCATGCAGGAAAACAAAAGAGTTACGTGCATCGCAGTGTCCAGGCCTCCACATTGTTCTCTCTGCTGCGGTGACGCGCCGAACGCCCAGCCTGTCTGCCTTTTGGTCAAGTGAACGACCGGCTTCATACATGCAACATTTTGGGTTGGCAGAATGCCTGCTGCTCCCGGTCCGAACCTGCGAACAACTTGCGCATAGAGCCTGCAACGCAAGGCTGACAAATTATGACGTGCGCCCGATTTTTTTTTACTCGGTTAAGTGCGGGCGGGTATACACGGACGGGTTCATCAGAAATATTGAGAAACGTCCAAGACTTTTACACCAGCTATCGTTGGAAACGTGAAGCGTTGACACACAAGCACTCACCCGCATGAACTCCTCGGAGAACTGTGCTCCGTCCATTGTCGGGAGCTGGTTGCAGATGCTTGAGATTTGTCGCAGCAGGGGGTAGTCTACGGAGATGTTGCCTGCAAGGTTCGCGGAAGCCACGTCAAAACGCGCGTTTGTGACAACACGGAAGACCCAGCGGTGCCTTTGTGAGCACAACGTTCACACGACGGTAATCGTGCATCTCACACGGGTACCAGGAAAGTGCGTGGCAGAATAACATTAACGCCTGCTGAGTGCATCCTCCGAGCCCAAGAAGCGAGCCGCAAGCCTGGCGCTGCCGAAAACCCCAAAGAGCGTCGTGAATTTTTCGTTGTACAACAACATCTGAAACCCTTGGCCTTCGTAACCAGGAACATTTTTCTATGCATACGACGAGACAACCATTGGGGCATGGTCGTGCATTTGAGGGGAAAAAACAACAAGTATGATTTGAGTCTCACCCTTCTTGGTCTCCTCCAGGAATCTCCGCAGGATCTCAATTCTGGCAAGGAGGGTCCGTAGCGACGTGCTCACTGCGCCCGCGTGCAGATCGACTGCCCCCCAAACAATTCAACGACAGATGAGCAGGATTTCAGATTCAATCGCCCCCTTCGCGATCCGCATTCGGACGTGGATACAAGAGGTGGGCACTTAATAGTGGGAAAAGAGCGGGTGTCAACAAAGATACACTCAGTGGAATTAAACAAAACCTACACAACCCAGCCGGGTTGTTTCTGAACCAGATGCAGAAAACTCACTCGATGATATGCCGTCGGTGGGAGTCGCCTTGGCCACATGCTCAACGGAGATCTGCTCCGCCTGCGTAGTTTCAAGCTGTGAGACAGAGACGACGACCGGCAGCACAGCAACGACACAATCATAAGGCGGGGTTCTTGCCCGCCAGACACAAAAACCAAACGCAATTGGGCCAAATAAACCTCACAGGTGGTACCCGCCAATCGTGATCTTCCGTCCTTTTTCGATTCTAAACGAAATGGCAATTTTGAACCTCGCCGACAAACACACGAAGACAAGACGAGACATGGGCATCCCGGAAAAAAAAACTAAACCCTATGGTAGTGGACTGCAGTCATCGACATAACATCACAGGTTGCATGTACTCTCGAAACTCGCCTGGAAAGCCAGCTGAACGAAGGTAGACTGTGCTACTCCGTCCAACATGTGCGACTCCGACTCGTGAATCAAAACTGGTAGTTCCTTCGACCCTTGAGCAGGGCTAGGGTTCATTAGCAAGAAGAGCGGCGACGAGTTGAACTTCGTCATCTATAACACGCGATCGGGGGACGGGGAGGGGAGCGGTGTAGATCAGCGAGTATGAATCGGCAGAATTTGGCGTGAAGGTGCCCTGCCAAGAGCAAACTTGTGTTGCGTCAACATACACTTGATGTTCCCGTGCAACACAACGCAAGGTTTTCTGGGGTAAAGTTCAAGGCTTGACTGTTGCAACGCGGATTCTTGCCAATAATGAACTTCTAAGCAGTTCGTCACTAGGTGCACACATCTTAAGTTTCGCCACGATGCCTGGTGTCTACCACTGCTCAACTTGAAAATCAGCAAGGTTGTATTCTCCTTGGGCGATGGAAAAAGGGGCCAACCGAAAGTCACATCTCCACGGTACAGCAGTCAGCTGTTTCGACGTTTCGACAGTCGAATTGAGCGTGGAGCAACATCACCTTGCGTACTTCTAGCCGTGGGCCAGCAGAAAATAAAAAAACGACGATACCCGTGAGGGAGGGCACGAGTATTACCTACGCAGCATGCGTGCAACCAAGAGCAAAAACATATTCCTGCCTACCCCGCGAACCAGGAATACCCGTCCCGTCGCTTCGATCATGTATCGTGTGTGTATGATGGTCTGACCTGGCGTTGGATGCCCAAATCCAGCTCCGTGACTTCTGTGCCGACTGTGTACCACCCCAGGATCTCGTACATTGGGTAAACCGCAGTATCTTGAGAGAAATGCGCAACCGTGAGGAATTCGACGGAGAGAGGTCATTTTGGTGACGAATGCTATCGTATCGACGCCATATAAAACAACGCGTGGCGGTGGTGGACTTGTATTTAACCTTGGGTGAAAGGCAAACCTTCAGTCGCGAGCTGCTTCAAACTGCTGTTCCTGCAGTACTCGAGTTTTCTTTACACGAGTTGGAACACCGTCGCTGCTCTTGGAGCGTATTCCGGGTCCAACAATGAACGGTCAGATAGCTTTAGGGACGGCCGAAGGCGATAACCCCTAGGCGATTGGAGTGCGAACACAACCTTAGGGAACAAGTTTCAAACAGACCAGCCACGGAAACCTAAAGGTGGCAACTCACATAGGTTCTTCTGCTTCTCCACCAAAGCTTCGTTCAATTCCAAACCGTTCGCCCCCACAGCGGTGCACGCCACCTCCATCGCATCGTAGATGCTCACGTCGCGCCCATTCTGAGACCCAAACAGGAGACCGATCACGCGCCCGCCGGCTTCCTGGGCCCCACCTCCCGTCGAGACTCGAGTGTGGTGGTCCGAAATCGTGATAACGGTGAGCTGGGGCGTATGGCATCGAGGCAGACGAGGGTTTCAATGGTGGGAAACGGAAAAACAGTTAACCGGCGCTCCGCTACGGCGACAAGGACGTACTGCTGTAGTGCTACCAAGAATACACTCTACTGGACATTTGTCGCTACGGCGAGAAGGACGTACTGCTGTAGTGCTACCAAGAATACACTCTACTGGACATTTGTCAACGATGTACAACAGTGGGGGGCCTTCAGTAGTGCCGATATGGGCCCGACGAGTATACTATTCAAAGTACTTGATGACTTGGTGATTCAGTCTGTGCCCGCCCAAAACACCGGCACTCTACCGTCGGCATTATTCAACCAGCACTCAGGCCCTTGTCTGAGCCATGACCCGAACCAAAAAGAGGCTGCTACAAACAAAACAATCAGTGTTGTAATTTGAGCGGTGTTCCCTGCAATACGGCGCGGGTTGTTGAATCGAGTGTGTGCCGTCGCGTGCTCGATTCACAGACCCATGTTGTGAGGACCAGTGCTTTTGAACGACAACAACCCCGACACGGAGTGTACATACGCATACAATACCGCTGTAAAAGTCTACTGCTACAGCAGTCTGGTGGTATCCTTCGCGTGGGTGCGGCGGCGGGGAATCTTGTAAAAGATGGATTTGAAAATATGAACAGCAGCAATGACTCCACCTCTTCACAAGTAAACAATTGCACAGCAATCTACCATTGAGCAATCCTGCATCTACCCATGTACCGCCATAGAGGCATGGGGAGTGAGTGAGAAAGAGCTGGCAAGCACTGCTGTGGAGACGTAGAGAGACATTGGCACACACCGGATGCAGCATGATGTTGTTGCCTTTTTTCCCCGGAGCAGAAGCAGCGGTAGCAGGAACCTTTTGCTCTTCACCCTTCTTCTCTTCTACGCCCGCGTCAACTTCCATAGTGTCTGCCATACCTTGCTCGGAGTAGGAGTAACAAAGAGGCGGGCTGTGGGCTGTGGCCGCCCTCTGTAACTCCGCTGTCCGTGCAGGGTGTGCACGATCGGGGCACCTCAGCAAACAAAACGGCGAGGGGTGCAAGAAATATTCATCAACTCTGTTGTACCCCTTTTTATGCTCGGAGAGCAACGAACAACAAACAATCTGCCAGTCTGCCAGTGTGCGGAGCATGCGCTGTGTTCCCTAGCACGGGCAATCGTTTGTGTGCTCGGTGGCAGTTCAGGGGGGAGAGAAACCCACATGGGTCCACGAAAGAAGAGCTATAACTACGGGACCTTCATCGCTTCCCCTGGGCATGGCGCGGAGGAAGATTATGGCGGGAACACAGCCAGCTCGTACCAAAGGTTACTGTCGGCGCCCGCGCCGGCTTTTTCAGTTCACCACGACCAAGAATATCGCATCGCCTTGCGAGAAGACGGAATGTTTGGGCTGCGATTAACGAAACACGGCGGGGAGGTGGTCCTTTCGGAGATGGACGACGATGTAGCACGGGTGAGGATCGGGTTTTGTACGGCTTCGCAGACAAGTGTGTCGCTTGAGACAGACGCAGCTGGAACGTGCATGTGCTCGCAAGCCCCTCCCCTTCCTCGCGCCGGGTCGTTGCTTGAAGACGTGCGTAGCTGTACTTGCGACACTCACCCGTGTAGGTGCAGGTAGCAAGCTCCTTGTGCTCTATGTACTGGATATTTGGTTGATGACAGCGAGTGCTGCGAGAATCGGAAGTTCTCTTGGAACGCACTTGAAATGAGAAATGAGAAGACTTCAATGCGGAGCTCCACATTTAGGCACACGCATACATGTACATTCAGACTCGTAGTGGGCCCACCCCGGTCCTACGCACGTTCATGCTGTATGTACGACTTCGGTACAGCTGGTCGGCCGGGTTGTGATCAATTTCTTGGTTCACGACGTGAAGGATTACACACGCGCTTGGGCGAGGTTGTTGGCGCCAGAAAATCGTGTACATCAGCAGTACATGTAGCGGCGCGTCTTGATGCATGCATATCCCGGGCCAGGAGGGCCGAAGCAATGAAGACATTGAAACTCAGTTGTCACGTTGAAGACGACGCCCCCTGGTCTCAACTTATATCTCAAATATAATAGTCAGGCATGGTGTTCCTCAAGGGCCGTTTGAAAATGGGCACATTTCGTTTCCAAATTTCCAAATTTCCAAATTCCAACCAACTAGATCTCGATGGCTCCGAAAGACCAGGAAATTTGAAAGTCGCGAAGACACAGTTGAAATTTGAAGTTTGGAAGCGCTGGTGCCTATAGCATGGCGAAAGGGGCGTGCCTTACTTTGCCTATGCATGGCGACAGGGGCGTGCCTTGCTTTGAATTCTACTGCAGTATGCGTGCAACGATTTGAAATATTTCGAACTTCATAAGCGAGCCGGCCCTTGTTCCCATCATATTGCTGCCGCTTGTGAAGTAAAAATCGTTTCTGTATACTCAATTGTTTTGTCATGCTTCGTCTCATCTCCCAGGCTCGTGGGTTGTGCGAGGGCGACGTAGTCACACACATGGATGGCGAACCGCTTCTCGGCTCGTTGAAAGCCGCCGCTGAATGCATGGACCAAGCGGGAGATTCGCTGTCGCTCCGAGTCCAGTCCGGCCACAGCAACTCGCGTACCGGGGATGGTCCGAGGAAGGCCAAGTATCATGTTGTGCAACACATCGTTCGCCAAGGGGACTCTGTCGAAGCCCTCGCTGAGCAGTACGGTGTTACGGCCGACGAAGTCCGCATATGGAACCGGAAATATTTTCCCGTGGGAGAGCCTGGATGCCTTTGCCCGGGGCAGGTATTGACCCTGCGCGACACTACGGCAGACCAGGCGAAGGACCGAAATAGGGCGAGCCTGGATTCAACCGCTCGCAGACGAAAATCGGAAGGAGATGGTGCGAGGAAGCGGATGCTGTACCAAGTGCGCGAGGGGGACTCGCTCAAGTCGATATGTGCGCGGTTGAAGCTGAAGGAGGGGGAGGTGCGTGGGCTGAACCGTGGCGTGTTCCCTGTGGGAGAGGCGGGGGTGGTACTTCCTGGCCAAACGTTGACAGTCTTCGCGGAAGATTGTGACATCCTCGTCACCGAGGAAGGGAGTGGACATTCGACAGAGGAGCTAGATGAACGAGCGTTCATCCAGGACTTTACTGGGCGCAAGACTAAGCGCTCTTCTTTGAGTCTTGGGATCCGTGGAGCAGGAGTCATGGGTTGATGGGGCAAAGATGTAGCGTAGATTATTGCCATCGTTTTCGGCACCAGTACTATCCTTTGCACGGTTTTGTAGGTCACGAAAACGTTCCATGCGCTGAAAGTTGAACCAGATGCTGTGTAACGTGGCACCATACCCCAGGTACTGCAGTACAAGCTGGTTCAGGGTGAATGCCAGAAATACGTTTCGCACCACGTGCCGCACGTAATACCTAGGGCAAGGGAACAGGGTGACATGCCTGTTTCTTTTCTCGAGGCCATAGATTGTGGTGGTGCTAGAGCGGATGCGCCTCTCGGCCAATCAGTAGTTTTGAAATTGATGAAAATTAAATACTTGTACATGAATTTCCATCGTCGTATATGGTCAACCTCGGCATGTTCGCTGCTGTGGCGTCCCCCGTGTTCCAGGAAACACAACGCAACAGAGTGATACACGTTCTTACTCGAAAGGTGGCAAAAGCATGTGATGTTGGCGTCAGATTTCGATTTGTTTTTTTGTTTGTATATTATATTGTACATTACAACAGTCAGTATCTC
This sequence comes from Ectocarpus siliculosus, assembly GCA_000310025.1. Lineage (NCBI taxonomy): Eukaryota > Phaeophyceae > Ectocarpales > Ectocarpaceae > Ectocarpus > Ectocarpus siliculosus. Next base: position 2,546,059 of record FN649726.1, on the reverse strand, counting down.
AGAGAGCGCCGTGGTGTTCCTGACGTGGGCATGGTCCAACCTCGCTCAAAATTTGTAGGTCAGGAATAAGTGTTGCAAATGAAGCACGGTTTTTAGAAAGTTCTCAGCCGACTTTCCGTCTGTTCGTTCCACAGACCGAGACCAGCGCAATCGGTTTTAAAGTTTTCGGTTGCTGCGTTCATCATGGTAGTATTTCCAAAGTTTGTATGGGCCACTCAAGCGAATCGTGTAGCCACACATTGAGCTCTCACACTTGCTCAAATACTTTGGGGTCAGTGTGCCCGCGTAATCGGCTAAAGGGTTCAATAGAAACGCCACATGTTCACGCCGTTACTTGAAGTTGCATCCTGGAAATTTTCGCATGAATACTATTGGCTTCGCGAACATTAGGACCATGGCCTTTGCTTCTTTTTACCCGTTGTCGGGGGTCCCGGGAGGCCCATGTGTGGCCCCGAAAGATCATTTAAAGGTTTGAACTTCCGCTAAGAAAACGTGTGAAAAATTTATCGTGTAAATCCAAAAAACTGTGAACGCATGCGTATGAACGTCTTGCTCGGAATAAATTTGTCGGGTCACCCGGAACAGGCTTGAAGTCCGCGCGTGGGCCCCCGGTGTTACTACTACGAGCTCAATTGTAGCCTCAACAATTGGTTTACAGTAGACACACGTGCTCCGTATTGACAGCAGCCGTTTCCAAAGTAGTGGGTTCGCCTCGGGTGTTCCAGGTGGTACAAGCAACATCGTTACCCAGTCTCCCCGAGTCAACTGTCGGCATCAAGTGGATATTTTCAGGAGCCTGCCCTCAGAGTTTGTGAAATAGTGCTGTAGTTCGAAATGCAAGGACAGTCTGCACTACATCTTTCTGTTGCGCCCAACACGCCAGTGCTCGTTCACAGCTACGCTCATCAAGGGCGGGAAATACACACAACTCTCTCGCTCTAAAATGTGGTGGTAGGCTCCAAATCATTACGAACGTACACGCGACTGCGTGCGATGGTGTTAGATGGGACGTCGGTAGTCCTTCAAACTTGCCACCAGAGGCGTTCACTCGGATCGTATTGACGTCAATTAACTTGTTGTCGGGCCCTTGTTGTGTCAGCTGAACTAACTCTAAACCGGAACGTTGAACGGCTTCCCCTGGCGACACTCAGAGTGCTCGAATACGTCGGTACACATGACAGATGTGCAGAAGGCTCTCAGATTAGGGTATTTCCGTTTCTTCCACCACACGAACAGGGTCGCCTTTCCTCCATATTGCCAGCGGAAACGAAGGACGCCCGCGATGCACATTTCTTGGCCCAAGTGTTGACGCCGCACCGATATCCCCTTTGGGGTTCATGGCCATGACGGCCACGGTCAAACGGTCATGCATCCGGTTGACCTCTTCTACAGAGCGACCGGCAGCCGATCGTTTGACCGTTTCCTCCAGTCTGGCGATGCCTTTTTTGCAGGCGAGTTGCGGGGAGTCGCCTCCACGCATGAACTCCACAACCGCAAAACTCAAGCAGGTGCGAAGAATTTCCTCTCCGTCCCCCGTCGCCACCGCAGCACCCACTGAAGAGTCACAGTAAAGCCCGCTACCGACAACTGGGGCGTCTCCCACGCGACCAGGGTGTTTGAATTTCCATCCCGATGTGGACCTGCGTTTCCAGGAAATTGTTGAGCACCACGAACAACGGTGCACATCGTTCTGGCATATTTGGTGCGTCAAAAGTCGACAATCTTGATCGAATTCGACACCAGTGGAATCGAAATGGAGCAACATAGGATGAATTAATGCGCACAGGGTCGCACGGGGCTCTTCATGTTGCGCATGACGATTGCACGTAGTTTGTTCCAACACAAGATATGTATATTCGATATAAACTTCATATTTGCTCTTCAACCGTGAGCTGAAAGGCGAGATTTCATGCTTAGCGATATCACACTAATAATGCTCCGTGCAGAGACAAGCGCTGCGCATCTCGACTACAGACTGTTGCTCATTGTCACATCGTCCTCTCACGCTCTGACGCCATATACTACAAGGACGGCAGCAGCTTGCTCTCTCACGTTCCAGCACAAAGATTTCCGTCGTGATCCAAGCAGATGACACCGACCGTGTCGTGTGATTCTCCTCTGTGGTCCGAGCCTTCTTCCTCCAGATGCTGTCGTCTCCAGTCCTCAAACTGCTGTTTAGCATCATCGGTAAGGGTCTCTGCCGCCTCGATGCCGTTCCTAACAGCGAAAGTTGTCGCCCCCTGCGAGAAGCCGGCGTCATGTTTGTCTGTAGATGGATGGTGTGCGAAACTACCCAACAAAACAAGATCAATGAACGACGCTAGCGGGGTGCTTAGTGAGATCAATTCCCACACGGCACACGGCAAGTGAGTTCCCCCGTCGGCAACAACAGCACTCGGGGGATTGATGTGTGGTGAATTTTCGAGAACTGCTAGCAGGAAAAATTGGTGGATGGCATTACTACGACACGATGCCATCGTGCTGCCAACTCACTTCACCCGCAAGAACGCTGTGTGGGCTGCGCTCCATCACCACCCGAGCGGCTGAGAAAGCCTTCACGACTCCCCTGCTCTCCGAATATACGTTGCGCGAGGGGGGAGGCGAGGAACAGGAAGGCGAAGGGGGTCGCTTCTGGTCGGGGGCGATGCTCCAAGTATCGAGCTACAGTCAGGCTCCGCGCGCCATGCCCACCCTCCTACCCTCCTGAGTGGACAGACCGATGTTGCTGTGGACGGTTTCATCTCGATTGATTGGCAGACACGCGCCCTACAGCATGAATTGAGCTGTTCGAGTGCGTGTCATGGGCAGAGATTTCTTGCCTTACTGCCAACACAGCACCGTATGACATTGACGTGCCCTCCATGACAGCAGCGTCGAACTCCATCTGACCATTCGCATTTGGCAACCCTCCAAGCCCCACAAAATATTGATCTTGGGTGTCGAGTTCGACCGCGGTAACACCTGAAGACAAATACGTCGCGTGCAGGTAGGTCTAAATGCGTGGAGCAGACAATGGAACTCACACGTTACTACTGTAGATAAGAAAAATGTGCCGTATTTTAGTCGTTTTGGACGGAGCCTCATCATCCATGAACGACGATGTATAATTTACTTGTCTGTAGATCTCACAGACCATTTGCACACATGGCGTCTGACCGGGTTATAGAACATAGCGGCAACAGGGGATGCATCTTGTTGGTGGACACTCTCCAAGCTTCACACGCCACTCCCGGACTGGTGTCCAAATACTCTGATGCGATGGAGTGGTAGATGGAGTACAGCAATTGCAGCGAGTTGACCTACCGAATGTGACAAGAGATATCATACCCCCGGACCGATTTTCAAAGCAGACTCGGCGGCAGTGCAGAAAATGGCGGCGTTGGAACCGTCTCGCCGAGAGCTTTCCAAAACGTGTCGCATGATTTGTGCATCCTCTCTTCGTGTGGTAAAATCGAGCTTTATTGTATTTTTCCGAAGTGTCATTTTTATTATTATTTTCCACGAAGTCTGAAAGGTAACTCTCTGGCAAATAACGAGGGGGCGACACCGGTCGCTTCCCTCTCTCATCCAGAATCCAAGTTCCCTTTCATGTCAACTAGCCGGGCCTAACAAAATGCCGTCTCAGTATACCGAGACCCCCAATGGTACTCTACCATTGACATCCGACATCCACAATCAGACCCTCATCACCCAGTTCCCCGTGGAATAATAGCAATCATATCGACATGTCCACTACATATCCTCCCGGTATACATACCCCCGATTATCGCCCCCCCCCCCCCCCCCCCCCTTTTTGAGGCCAAAAAACCACGGAGGGGGGGGGGGGGGGAACACACAACCCCATCTTCCTGGA
>FN649726.1:2522301-2542149 GCA_000310025.1 Ectocarpus siliculosus | reverse complement strand
TAAAAAAATAAAGGGGGGGGGGGGCGTGGGTTTTTTTTTTTTGAAGAAGAAAAAAAGTTGTTTTCCCTTTTGGGAGGGGGGGGGCCCCCAAAATTGGCTTTCTTAAAAACCCCCCCCCCCGTGGTTTTTTTGTGGTGGGGGGGGGGGTCCCCAAAAAACCCCCCCTCCCACCCCTCCCCTGTGGGGGGGAGGGAGTTTTTTGGGTCAACCCCCTCCCCTTCCCCCGGGTTGAGACCCCCCCCCCCCCCCCCCCCCCCCCCCCCCCCCCTCTTTCGGAAGAAAAAAATTCGAGGGTGGCGTGGGTGGGAAGACGACAACACTAGCTCCCGGAACAGAATGTCCTAAACCAGCAGCTGGCAGTGTTGTCCAATCGTACGTCTAGCAGTCCCTGTTGTAATGGTATTTGACCCCTTCCTTCAGAATCAATCACCTTTGAGCTGTGTGGAACTCTCTTGTCCGACCACAGTAGCAGGTTGTTGTTGCTTTCCGTTGTTCTCTTTCTCTTGATTAACGCTTTCCAAGCCAACTCACAATATCCCACGCACACACGATCATAGATCGCCTGTACGCACACACTGAACAGAAGGGCACATGTCTCGGCATAAAGCCCTGATCTAGCATGACGTCACGTCGTATCATCCGACGGCGCCAAATAACCATGATCAACCACGATCACTTGTCTACCTCCAAATACCATAACACTGTGCTACAGCACTGCTGATGCTTCAACGTGATCGGGCGCAAACGGAATGTCCTGCGAGCAGCTGCCTTATCTCGGCGCGCATGCCTCCTCTCCTGCAAGCACGCAGACATACTCTTTGCCATATAATATAAATGCCCACTTCTTCTATCAACTCCAATAAACACCAATTTCAGACTCCTCCCCCCTTTGGTAGGACCCATCTGAAATATTCGCTTTGTTCGGTCCAGGGGGGTGTGGTATCTTGTGTCATCTATGGTATTGTTGTACGCTCCAGAGGGTGCATTGCACATCATCAGTCAGGAAAACCGCGGTACATGGACTATTTGTGGTTTTGGTGCAACGAAGAATAGGTTCAATTGAGGTCAAACGTATGTTAAGCACTTCCCGACTACTGACGTGTTTAACAGACAGGCATACAGCAGTTGTTCCCAGCCTACGCTGTGCAGCAGTACCTGCTTCCGTCGCGTCGAGTGCAGTTCCACCATCCGCCAGCAATTCAGCAGCAGCGTCGACGGCAATTTTGCCAAAGCTCCAAGTGGCAATAGCAGCCGGCAGTACTTCCGTACTGCTCACCTCGGCCTCAACCCCATCACGAGGCCTCCCTCTACTCCTGCTGGTGCTGCCGACGCCGACGCCGCCGACGCTGCTGTTGCTGCTGCTGGCGGTGTTGCGCCTCGAATTCCGAGCACTCGTCACTGCAGCCGAAACTACCATGAGAAATGATCCAACTAGAGCCACCAACAAGCTCCTTGAAGTTCTTGGCAAGCTAATCGTCATGCTCTGCTTCTTGGTGGTCCTCTCTCTCTCTCTCTCTCTCTCTCTCTCTCTCTCTCTCACACACACACTTTCTTGACTCTTGACACAAGTACACAACACAAAGGCCACGGCAGCAGTTTTTCGGCGAGTTTCTCATGTTTCCGCGCGCTGGGGTGTTGCAAAGATATGGAAGTTTTTTTGTCGATGTACATTTGCGCCGCACACACGCACACACCCACCACCCGCCACCGGCACACCGGCACGGGCGTGTTACGTGTGTGTGTCGTGCGTTACGCTAGGCGATTCTGCTATCAGTAGTTGCCCAGTTCGCTCAAAATAACCCGAAGTGAGTGTAGATCTCTCCCGGAAATTTGAATTTCCGATTTCCCCGACATGGACGTCCAACCCAAGACATCCAAGAGAGTGAGGTTCGCTGATCAACCGGAAAGCAACCCAAAGGGTGAGTCCGCGGATTCGTTATCAACGCGCCCATCGAGCCAGCGTGGGATTGACGTTCCACGTGAGACCTCTATTCGTACTCTTACCCCTCTTCCTTCACATGGACGAGAGGATCAAGGGGATATCAAGTCGCAAGCTTGCGGTCAAGACCCTCACGAAAGCGGTGCTAGAGGCATGCAATCGCTGGCGATCATACCATACAGCGGCGGGGGTGCGGCGGAGCAGCCCCCTTGCCACCGCCTGTTCACCCTCTTGGAGAGCAGTGAGTCCGACGCTCAGGTTCTGCGTGGCGCGGCCCTACCTCACGGTAGTTTTGGAGGCTTGCCGAGGAACACGAGGAGGCTGGAGGAAGGAAACGTCTTGCCCGCTGGCTCAGGAACGCAGCTAGGCCCTGCCTTGCCTCCGTTGAATGTCGAGGGAGGCAAGGAGCGTCATCAATCAAAATGGATGATCGTTTCCAAGGAGCAGGTGGAGCAAACTGCTGAGAAGATGCGCGACCAAGCCGAGAAGAACAAAGCTTTGGAGACCACAGTCAAGATCCACAAGCGCGAGCGCGTCCTGATCTACGACGCAGCCATGAAGCAAGTACGTTAAAACTGAATGGCACATGTTGCACGCTCCCGCGTGCTCCTCGGCATGAAAAAAACACTGCACCGTTGATGAGATTCGTTATTTGATACGGTATTACGTTTTCATTCACACCCAACGAAAGGCGGCCAAGAGAGAGTTGGAAGGCGTCAATGAGGTGAAACAGGTGCTCGAACGACAGCAAGGCATGATGAGGGCAGAGGTTGACCAGGAAATGCAGAAGATCAGTGACCTCTACCAGGAACGTTGCCGAGACTACGCGACGATGGTATCTGATGAGTGTGACGGCGAGGACTCCAAAGCAGCCACTGGTAAGAGATGAAAACTCTACCATTCTCAACATGAGATACGGACCTGCGGCCTTGTGCAGGGCCTGTATATCCTCGTCCCGTGGTTCTCTACATTCTCCAGTCTAGTCTCTGCCCCCTGTGTGAATCTCGGTATGGATGTCGTGTTTGCCACGTAAAATCACATGCGCAGTTACTTCTTGAATGACGAGGAACCGAATGCTACAAATGTACTGCTGTAGCGGGCGATAGGTGCAACGGAACCGTTGAGACATCTCCCCCGCTTGAAAAAATCGTAGATCTTCGGAAGGATTGGGCTCGCCAGAAGAAGACCATTGATCAACTCGTGCGATCTGGTGGGGAGGAAGACCGCCAGGTATTGTATGATGTTTGAGCTACTGTCGGTGTCGGCATCGAAACTGCACTCCTGTGTTGTCGAAAATCGTGGTCTTGATGCACTGTGTTTGCGGAAATGTGTTTAGATGCCCCTCAATCGCAAGAATGGGGTGCCAGAGAACCCGCAGTCACGTGGCACCCGTGGCGGATCAATTTTTCGTGAGGATAAGGCTCTATGAATGATATGTCGATGTCCGTAAGAAGCCTGGTAGGGAGTTGAGTCGGTGGATGCTTCTCGTGCCACAGGAAGGTCGTTAATGGTACTAACTTGCCTTCAACCAGGTTTCGGTGATTGCTAGAGCGGTTGTCGAGCAGCTTCAGGAGGAGCGGAGGGACGAGATAGCCTCGCTCAGGGCCGCCATTTACTCAGATGTGAAGGTGCTGGTCTTGCTGTCCATGTTTGACCTCTTGGTAGATGTCTCCGCCCGTTTACATGCCGCAACCCTGAGGAATCTACCCGAGAGCATGCTTGAGGGGACAGGTACCATGCGAGACATGAGCTCGGAACCGATCAACCTGACCTCTCGTCGTTGAAACATTGGCATGTGTCTTTGTCGTAGAGAGACGATTTGCGCATGTTGTGATATCTATCCTACTCTAAGTAGGTTGGCCGTTGGCGACCCATTTTCACGACCCATTTTCGAATATTGCAGGGTGTATATCTGCCCCCGACCTCGAATGAAATGCCCTCAGATGGAGTTCGAGAGCCGGGAGGTAGCCTTGAGAGACACCCTCGAAAGCGACTTCCAGGCAGACCTTGATGGACAACTTCTGTTGGCAGAGATTCGGCATCAAAAGGAGATGAACCGGTTGCGGGTGGAGCTCGCTGGTAGCGAGAAGCCCACCACAGAGGCAAAAACTGGCGAAATCGTCGTCTACAACCCAGAGACTCCTCAGTGCGCAGGAAGGGGTCAGCGCTCTTCGGGTACGTCCTCTTTCACGCCATCCCCTTCTTTCTCGAGGCGCCCCCTGCACAAGATGAACATTAGTGAAGCATCTGGAGGCAACAGTGGTGCTGACGGCGTACATGTCCCGACGACTCCTCGTGGGACGCAGCTGGGTAGGAAATTTCCCGTCTTCAAGACGCCAGTTCAGAAACAAATCCCTGGTGCCAGCAACAAGAAGGCTGTCAGGTGATACATTGTGGATGAGCGTATTAGGATTCTCGGTTAGGTTGTTGGTATTGTTTTAGTTTGTAGTTTGCCTTCACATCAAAATTCGTTCTGACCTCTATCCGGCAAATATAAGAATCAGAACTACAGCTGAGTTCTCGCACGCCACTGTTGGCAAGAAGAACTGGCGTAGTCTACTCCGAAAGCCCGTCCGTAGATCGGCACCAGTACAGTAAAACCGTGTAGAGCTCCGAATGACCAGTAAATTCAAGAACGGTCTTGGTTGGTTGCGGAGATGACCTTTAGAACGTGTCGTACCTCCCAAACGTCCGTCGGGGACGACTCCCTCTTTTCACATTGGTGGCACGGGTTCGAATTCGCCTCTCACCTACAAATGGTGGGGGGGCCAACAAGCAGACTCCCCACTTGTGGAAGTTCTACGGTAGTGACGTCGCGGACGTGGAGTAGATGTGTATCTAACAACATGCTCAGAAGATTGTGAAGAAGTGATTCGACTCGCCGCCTGCCGGTCGGGCTCTGGATACCCCTTACAGAGGCCTTCATGTCTAGCAAACGTGAAAAAGGTCCCAGAAACAAATGTGGAGATGGCCTTTGAAAAGGGTCACATCTCTTTGACGATTCCCTCTTTGCACATGGTAGTCCAGTAAAGTGCCCAACTTCATTGGGTAAACCTCAACACTGCTGTTCTTCCGATGTAGCATGCTCTGCTTCGATCACGACACTTCCCAACGCGTACCCATGCTGTAAATATCAGGCCGAAGGAGCACCCCGTGCGTGACTCCACCCGCCAGCCCCGCAACTCCTCTGTGGGAAGGCACACGGAAATCTCCACGACAACCCCCATCAGGGAGCAAGAGGATGAGCTCGACGTAGGCATCACAAGTGCACTCATGGTGTCGCCCACCAAGGCTATCTATGGTGTCGTCACGCCATCCATCGGCTCCGAAGGGGAGGTATCGGGCGAAGGGTCGTCGAGGCCAAAGAAGAGAGCGAAGAAGTTATTCTCGACTGAGTGAACCTAGAGCAACATCTTGTCTTTCCTCTTAGTTACGCTCATATCTTCTTTCCTCTTAGTTACGCCCATTGTACAGTAGAGGTTAGGGCTTGACCTCCCGTTGTATTCGGTTACGCATGTGTCTGGATTCAACGCGACCGTGCGTTGTTGTTTGTGTGAGCGGACGTCGTGCGTGCTTGTGATGTGGCACTCCAACGGTGTTCGAGGTTGGCTCGTCCTTTCTGGTACGAAGGTGCGCCGCGCGTGAAGAACGTATCAGACGCTTAGACCTACGTGCAGCAGTCCAGCAGATCTACGTGCAGCAGTGTTACACCTAGCGGCAGGGATTCGCTACCTCTAGGTGCGCAGGCAGGGAGTCGCTAACTTTGGGTGCGGCATAGGCATTGCAGCAGTGGAGGTCAGGGGAGGAGATATGGGGGGGCACATTGCTCATGAAACTTTCCGCAAGCGAAGTCTAGAAGTGCTTATCGTATTTCATAGGCCAGCTAGAGACAGCCATACCACGTAGTGTCTGACGCTTTGAAAACGTACCAGTCGCTACTCATTCCCAACGCCTACGTGTGGAACGCCTTCGTCCTCTACTCTCATCAACCGTGTGCACGCCGCAATGGTGCTGGCTGACCGTAACCCTCCAAGCAAAATCTGTTCAGCTCTCATTCCAACCCCAAGTTCAGCAAAAAAGTCGCCTTCCAGCTCATGTTCGTCTACGGCGGCGACCATGATGGCCCAGCCCAGGTCTCTCGCCCTTGTCGTGAGCGTAATAATCTCTGATAGGGTAGAGAATTTGGACGTGTTGATCACGACTGCGTTGGCGCCCCGTTGTTCATTCACAAACAGCAGCTGGGAGGGCTTGGAAACGCTTTCGTCCGCGATAACTCTAAGCAGGCAACTGTCGTCGCCCCCAATCTCGACGTTTTCGGTGGGACCCGGATTTTCGGCTTGTGTTTCGCCCGTCGATGCCGCTGCGGTAGAGTCACCTGGGTCTCTACTGGCACCGGCCTTAGCCTGCAAAACTTGGTTTCCCCGAATTAAGAGTTCCTTTGACATCGCAACGTCTGTATCAGCAAAGGGTTCGACGAACGCGGTGATGGGATACTTTTCTAGCCACTCTAAATAGGTATCGAGGAGGGTTTGTGCGGAGGTTAGTTCGAGTGCCGTAGTATCAGACGAGAACGTCGTCAAGTCGTACTCTGTTGTACGTTCTTCGTCTTTCTCGGTCACCTCGCTCTCTTCTGACGATGGAACAAGCCTTGACGCATGCACGTCTACCACGAACTCCACCCTCCCCAGGTGCCCGACTGTGTCAAGTGATGTCATCAAGCAATCCATCAGGTGCTCAAAAGTGCCAGCACCGTTGCAGAACCCCCCTCGGGGACCCCGCTGCAGGACTTCTTGGCCTGCATTTCGGGCGGTATCCTCCAAAGTTCGATGCACCGCACTCGCGGCAGCTAGCCGGTCGGAAAGAGATACCAAATCACCAGTGGGCACAATGAAAATATCCTGTAAAGCAACAATGAAGGATAGCAGTTCCAAGAGTTTGTATACTGTTGCTTGTAGAAAAATTCGAGCTTCGGGGAGCTGATTTGAGACAATACAAGCTACCAAAGATGTAAAAACATGGGCTAGCATCTCATGACACGCCACCCATTAAGCTTACTTGTCATGTTTGATCGTTTCTATTACGATACCAGCTTCGCGGACGGGCATGTGATTCGGTATGCCAACCTCAACGACAGAGCAACCATCAACCCGAAACATGACGCACGTTTCGAATAGAACTTATCATTCTGGTGTTTCAGCAGTCGGTTTTCGTAGATCGGTTCTGAGCGTGTAGCACAATAATATTTTAAATCGACAATAGAGGCGTTTCCACCATCCGTACAGCTCGTGTCCTCACCTGAACCCACAACGATGACGCCGCCGATTGACCTCCGTTTATGGTACTGAAAGCCGTTACAGGAATCCTCCCATCAGAGTTGTCGCACATGGTACCGATGTGATCGAATACAGCCACGAGATTCTGCTTCGCACCGGCCTTGCAACATGCTATTGATGCTGCCGAGACGACGTTCGCGGGCAAGGTGGACTCTTGAGTGAGCGACTTGTCTATCTTGGTCTGCTGTGTAGGGTCTTTGCCCAGGAGAATCTCGGCAAGGATCTGATCAGTGTGTTCCACAGCCTGAAGCAGCCCCCTTCCTTCGAAGACTTCTTCGTTGTCATCGTAGGGACCAGAACTTACCGCAGCAAACACAGGGCCCTGACAGGCACCACGCGCAATTGGGTGGGGTACAGGAGTAGGTGGCGAAGGAATTGCACCAAAAAGATGGACAAATTATTGTACCATACTTGTAGATAGAGATTACAATCGAGCATCTGCCCGAGGTAAACAAGGTGAACAGAGTACACCACACGATATGCTGTTCAGTAGGGTATGTGATCGAAACACCTACAATACCCGAAAACGGTGCAGTAATTTGATATCACCATGAGTGGAACTCGCTTCGCCGACAAGGCTAACTATACAGCAGCTCCGCGTGCAAAATGTCGGACGTGACGCCTTACCTGACCCGTACGAATCTCCACTTCTAAGGCGGGAAGCGCCTCGCCGTTAAGAATCTGCCGCCCATGTACTTTTTGAATCTGTCTCGAAGCATCAGAGCACGCTCGCAGCGCATCGCCGAGCTTAGAGAGTGGGTCTTTTGGCCGTTCTTTCACAACCTCGTTGACCGCGTCTCCGATGAAGGTTTGCAAGTGATGCTGTTGCAGGTACGCCTCGATTTCCCTCCTTTCTTCTTGGTCGTCAGCCATTGGGACGTTGTGGACTACTTGTTGCACAATTATCACCTGTTCGCCCTTCGCCTAGGAGAGGGATGATGAGAGAACGCACGCGCGAGATCGCCAGATCCTATATATCCAAAATTGGGAAACAGGAAAGATCGCAAAGATCGAGGGACTCCGCGGATTTGCCCCTGATACCACGGCCCCCCACGCACTGCTGTAATTGCTCCGCAGTTGGTTATGCCGCACCCGCACACCAGCACAGCCAGACACAGCAGTCCCTCGGACACTGCGCAGCTTCGCGTGCTTTTCCTACCCTATCAAGCAGGGGGGATGAGATGGGTTCGAAGCTCTGCGCGCTTGGGCCTGCGCGCTGTATCATACAAAAGTGCAGCGCAAGGTCTGAAGCACACGCCCCCCCTCCCTACCTGCGTGTCAGCAAGGACAGCAGGAACAGCAATACAGCGACCAACGGCAACCGATGTCTCTGCTGGGCGCCCTCTTCGTGTGTGTGTGGTCGGCTCTGGGCCTGCTGGGTTTTACGTCACCAAGTACTTGCTCAAGGTGAGTGCGCCACACGGTGCCGACCGCTCCTATGCAACATGCCCACAACAGAGAGTAGCGTAGATTGGCAATGGCAGCTAACGTTGTGGCCCTCTCTAGATCGGTACATGTACAAGGCTTTTTGGCGGCTTACGCAGCCACGCTGAGACAATCGTACCGCAAGACGAATGTTACTTGGTGTTTGATGCACGATGTTAGTCGGCGTTTGTTGAATGGGGCCTTCGTTTGTGGCATGCCGTGGCTGTGAGATTCCCGTGAAGTACGTTCCCGTGAATATGCTTAGAGTTGTTTGCATGCATCCGAGAAACGGAGATAAACGAAGCCGACCCTGAAGAGATACCGGAGAGAGATTAAATTCTTGCATGTTCGGCGCGTACATGCGAGATCCCAGAGAGACGAACGCGTGTATTTTGAAACATGTGAAAGTCCGACGTGTCAGAGAGCAGACTGCTGACTGTCCGAAAGAGACAGAGACTGGCCTAAAGCCCTGTGAGAGGCGAAGTTAAACGATGAGATGTATTTGTTGTGGTGGATGGGGAGCAGAGGAAAGCGCCTAAAAACGGTTCGTTCCTCGAGCGAGCGAGAAATAATAGCGGGAAAACGGAATGAACAACTTTTCAAAAATGAAAACGGGAAAAATGAATCTGGAAGTTAAAAAACTCTACATACTGCTGTGGTGTGGGACATGTGAGAGGGAGAGAGACTGAACTGGCGGCACGAAGTAATGTGACGTGTGTGTGTGAAAGGGAGAAAGGTTCCGTGCGACCGAGCCGGGTGTGATGAACGAGCCAAACGCAATGATGAGAGAGAAACGGTGAACGAAAGAAAACAACACAACGAAAGAAAACAACAGCGAGGAACAGATGAAACAAGGAAATGGAGCGCTGTGAGAGAGACCGAGAAGACCAGAAATGGAGCCCTCTCAGCGCAGATACAGACAGACAGAGAGGGAAGCGACAGAGGGTCAGACCTAAGTGCCTCGTGTGAGAGCCGCAAATAAATGTGTGCAGCGGAGGACAGAGCGACAGACGTCGTGTGATCGGAAAGAAAGCCGGAAGGACCGGACCATCTAACCAGTCTATCTCAAAGAGACGGAACGGAATATATACGAATAGAGTGAATACGTGCCTGCGTTTGTTTGGAAGAACCTCTGCTCGGAGATATTGGATGGACCCAAAGTGAGAAGAATTGCACACAACAACCACACGACAACAAAGTTTATAGGCAGCCACGCATGTATTGGAACACGCATGCATTATTGAGAAAGCACGATGCTGTTCTTTATTGTTCTGTTGGAAAGAACAACAGCGTGTCATCGTGTATACACCCCAACGGAATACGAAGGGTGTCTACGCGGGGCGGCACGAAGAAAGGAGAGAGAACACCGAAAAGCTGTGGCAACAGGAGGAGCGAATGGGAAAGATCCCCGGAAAGAATCGGAGGGATTGTAGAGAGCGATAGACAGAGAGAGAGGGGGGGGAAGAGAGAGAGCAATAATAAGGAGAGCGAGAGAGACCGATACCAGAGAGAGACAAAGCGAGAACTACTACTGTGTACTGCTCTAGAAGGCACAGCGTGTTATATTGTACAGCTGAGTGTAATCATCAAAAATATTGTGGCCTCTACTTAGAATAATCGGATTTCTGTGTGGGGATGTGTAAGCTGATGAGAGGGACCGAGAGAGAGAGAGAGAGTAAGGGAGACAGAGAGAGAGAGAAAGAGACAGACAGGCAAACAGACATACAGATAGCGAGGGAGACAGAGACAATCTACAGAGCGAGAGAGACTTCGTGTGAAGTACGCGGCTACGCGGCTGTGCGAGCGCGTGTGCGAGGAAGAGAGCGAGATAGCTGCGCAAGTTGCTGAGGTAGGGAAAACGGAGAATCGGAGAACGCAGGCGGAGAACCTTGCAGAAATCCCTGACGGGCCCGCAGCAGTACTTACTTGATGATGCAGGGTGTGAGATACGGGGAGACAGCAGAGATCTCGTGTGATATGCAAAGAAAGGAGTGCGTGAGATCCAGACAGAGAGCGAAGCGACAGAGTAATAAACCTGCCTGGTGTAACGGGAAGAGCCGCAAAGGAGTGCGTGAGTTCCAGCCACATGTATGTGTGATCGGAAAGGAAGCGGAAGCATCCAGTCTATCTGAAAAAGAGTCCGGTAGACAGACAGACAATAAACAGACAGAGACCTAGTACACCACTGTGGGCTGTGGAGCGAGGAGCGAGCGTAAGTGTGTGTGATTGAGAAAAAGGAACGACAAAGCAAAAGAATCAACTCTAAATCGAAGTTAAATTGTTCGGGGAAATGGCGAGCGGAATCGTGGCCGCAGATCGCCCAAGAAAACGGAATGGTGCCCTCTCAGGCCTCCGCTGGAAATGTGGCGCTTTGAGAATGCTGAAAAGTTGGCGCAAAGACAAATGATATACTTGTTATCGTAATGATGTGCATACAATCCGTACTGCTCTGCTGCCACCTCGGTGTTCCTTTCCTGCAAGTTCTCTCAGACATAAGAACAGCAAAGTGCACCCAGCGATGTTAGACTAAATGGCTGGCGGAATGAGCGTGAAAGGGTGATATGAGGTCACGCAGAACCCGAGTCGTAGTCGCGGCTATTGTAGATACGCTCGTCTGCATGTTTCTTTTCTTACATTCTGGGTCCAGTCTTGGCCTCTCCGTTTATGTTTGCGCACCAGCCGGGTCACACACAGGAGGAATGATTGAATTCTCCTCCTCTTCTCCTGCGATACTGTAGTTGCCTTCAACTTGTAACGTGAAAAGGATTCAATAGTCCCTTCCCTCGCGACCATGCGCCTTTACTCCGAATTGGGAGTGTTTTTTTCCGGATATTCGAACCCGCAACGTATGATGTGCTGCAAAGTCTACAGCAGGAACGGGACCACCGGGGTGCGCATCAGCGTTTTTAACACTTGTACCCTCACGATGCATGTGCGTGCATTTTTGTGCCAATAGGAAGAGGCGGAGCTGGGGTGCGAAGTCGTCATTGACATAGTCGACCGGCTGCCCACTCCGTACGGCTTGGTGAGGTTTGGGGTAGCCCCTGATCACCCGGAGGTAAAGGCCGTGCAAAACGACTTCGACCAGGTGAGTGCCAAGAGCCTGCAAATTTCGCGAGCTTGAGCAGAGCATGTATTGGCTTCGAACGGCAGTGTGGGCACATTATGTACGTACCACACGAGCACCGGGTAGCAGCACAGCTCCCACCCATTCGCTTGGCTCTCGACGCGTATCAACTGTTGGGCGTACCTGTAGTGCCGACACACCAGACAAGGAGTTGCCGATTTACACCAAATGAAGGGAAAACAACCCTCGTTTGTGCCCGACGCTTCAACTGCCGTCATTTTGCCTTTAGGTTGCCTCAGATGCCAGGGTCAGTTTTTTCGGCAACGTGTGCTTCGGGAAGGATGTGTCAGCTGCACAACTGTCCGAGCTGTACGACGTAGTTGTGCTGGCTTACGGGGCTGCAGGAGACAGGGAGCTAACCGTCCCGGGGGCTGATCTCGAGGGGGTGTTTGCCGCACGTGCTTTCGTGTCGTGGTAAGTACAGCACCCCCGAACGTCCAGGAATGCTCGCCGTTGATTCATCCAAGCCAGCAGGGTAGGTACCGCCGCCGTCGACCTACCATTGAGGATATTGGTGCCAGCAGCTATTATTTCAACAAATTTCAAAACGTTGGGTTTGCGGCCCGATTGCGGCCGAAATGCTCGCTGCGGTATATCATACCCTTCCAAGCGGGCCTGATGAAACCAGTAAGCACTGAGATTTTGAGATTATTCCTCAGACCGGGATCCTGGCACGGGCGTCCACTGAAAAGTCTTTGTTGGTATTAAAGAGTTGTTGAGCGAACACGACGCTGCCCACATTTACTATATACATAGTCTTGTTCGCCCGTGTTGGTGATGTGCGACGACGACGGGATTGGTTCCCTCGTTTAGACAACCCCGTTCTCGTCATGGACTTGATGGCACACAAACTGTGTGACGGGAAGCCTTATCTTGTGACCACCGACTTGACGTGATCGGTACGGACGACGACGTGTTTATGCCATGACAGGTACAACGGACACCCTGACTTTGCCCATATGTCGGAGGAGTTTGCGAAAGCCTTGGCGTCATCCGACACGGTGGCGGTGGTTGGTGTCGGCAACGTAGCGCTAGACTGTGCGCGGATTCTTGCGAAGGGTAAGTAATATTTCACGATGCGGATATTGAAGATTTTCTGCAGGTTGGTGATCTCTTTCGCGCGGTGCACCGACCAAGAGATTGTGCATGCGCCGAGGAAATCACTCTTGCCTGGTTTGAAGTCAATCCTTGCGTCGAGAGGTTTCAAGGTCAAACCATGCACGCAATCTCCTCGGGTTCAAACACAGTTCGTGGTTACACGAATGTGTTGGCCTCACCAGCATCACCCTTTCCACTGGCACCGGCGTTCCGGTTCAATCCGTTTGTGATACGCATATCAACAGGAGCGAACGCTCTGAAAGGTTCGGACATTTGCGATCACGCGCTGGACGTTTTGTCCTCCGCCGGTGCTGGCCTCCGACGAGTGGTGATCCTCGGACGTCGGGGGCATGTACAGGCATCCTTCACGATGAAGGTGTGTCTTCGAGTTTAAGATGCTACAATGTGCGACATAAGTTTCACTCAGACAACTTCCTCATTAACGTGTGAAAAGTATTTGGTGGCCTTTAGCCTTAAAACTATGAATAGCTTTCAAGGTGATTTGTGTCCTGTGTTTACGTTTACATTGATCGTGATGTGAACCACGTTTGTCAGCGGTGCAGGCGATGACGCTTCCTGTGTTGTTTTCGTCCCTTCCAGGAGCTTCGTGAGCTTACGAAGCTAGACGGAGTAGCCTGTCTAGTGAGGCAAGAGGAGCTCGAGCTGAGCCGAACTCCAGCAAGCCTAGACGAGCTCAAGACAGCACGGCCAAAGAATAGGATAGATGCATTGCTCACGAAGGTGCGGAAACAGCCATGCGTCCACGCAGCACCAGTTTGCTAGCTCGTGGGGGTATACCCTTCTGTTTACCTGTGCTCTGTCGGTTGGTTTTGACCCTCGCCAATCGGGGCCTAATCTCCCTGTTGGTTTACGCTGGCCGTTCGCATCGTAGTCAGCTTGTTAGCGAAACTGCATACCTGCAAAAGTGCTGTTAGGGCACCAAACTAGGATTTGAAGTCATCTATGCAATTTCTCAGAAAATAACGCTTCATCAGGTCCGACACCACCGCCGTTCGAAGAAAAACATTTCTGGAGCATGTGGTACACGGCGCTCTTACAACATCTCGTTTCGCGCGACGTCTTCTACGATGACGAAAAGTAGAAAAATGTGTTAAAGTTCACCCGGGCTTCCCTCCTCTATGACTACCAAAACTGTGAGTCCATTGTGAGAAACCTCTCCCACCAACCTGCCGTTCTCCGTTTCATGATTTGGTAACGTGCTGTCACCACCCGCAATAAACAAAGGTGGCGGATGGATCTGACAGCGTGTCGGCGGAGGCGAAGGCCGTCGAATTTCGCTTCCTGGTTGGACTCTCGGACGTACTTCCGAACAACAGCATTCCCAACAGGTGCGGGCAAACGGGGAATTATTGGCACATGAAACTCGCACAAGCGCTTCTCAAAAGTTTGATTTGCGAGAGCTAGCGGGCCCATTTGGACAGCGGCACTCCCGCAGGGTGATGATGCGATTCGTGCGTTAAGCACGTCTTGTTCTCACTACAGGCCTTTCAGGCTACGGCAAAACTTTCACTAGTGGGTTCTGACACGAAACCGACCGGAATTTCGTCGTTGCGGGCGACATAACTTGTTGCTGTTAGATCCTTGTTCTCTCTCGGGTCTTGTGCGATGTGTATACCCGAACTTTGTTATGTTATTGCAGCATTGAAATGGTCTGCTTGACAGAATCTCGTCCCGAGTTTCCGTCGTTTATTGTCAAACAGCGGCGTGTTTCGTACGGTAGTTCCTTACCGCCTTGATCGCTCGATGGATGGCGACATTTCGATCCCAAGCAGGGTTGGCGCAGTCCGCGTTGAACGGAATCAGTTAGAGCTCGACGAAGCCACGGGCGCACAACGGGCCATTGGCTCGGGCGTCAAAGAGGTCATTGAGTGCGGGATGGTGCTCGGTTCTATCGGCTACCGCTGTCTTCCTGTTCATGGCGTGCCGTACGACGAACGAAATTCGATCATCGCGAACGAACGGTGAGCCAGCTTGTTCTGGTGTGATAAATGACTGAATGGAGTTGTATTTATATTCCCCGCCGCATACGTACGCCATCATCGAGTTGCAGTCTTCTGCACTTTTTATGTGTTAACTCTACCCCTTGGTCGTCGTCATTGCGTGCAGGGGGAGAGTGCAGGGGGTACCTGGCATGTACTGCAGCGGCTGGGCTCGGCGTGGGCCAAGTGGAATCATCGGCACCAATATAACCGATGCTAGATCTGTGGTGGCTGCCATCGTCGAGGACGTCAGGTCAGAAACAAGCGCAATTTCTGGCCGTTCGTTGTCTACTGTATCGTTGGAAAATTCGGACGTCGCGCTGGGTATTCTCCATTCTTTTCGCTCTGCTCTATTGCGAGCTTAAGTTGTGTTGCAAACGGCCGAAAACATGCGACGTGTGTCATGCATGGATGGTTTCAACGGTCCTGGTGGCGATTTGCAAGGCACTTCGAGATCACCCCCAGGTGTAAACTGCTGATCGCATCCCTTTTGACAACCCTTCTCCCGTAGTCGACACAAACGTAGTTGAAGCAGGTGCCTCTGCGAATATGAAAATGAAGTATTACGTTTTAATGCTGCTGCTACGGTATTTGTCGTCCCTTACGATGCCCTTTCGCACTCCACGTATGACCTGCCTATCTCCACTCGCAGCAGCAAGCAGCTGGCGTTGGGTGATAAAGCCGAAAGCCGACAGGGTCTCAGAAACATGTTGATGGGGGGGCAAGATGGTGCACCTGGGCTTCGCGGATCGGGTGGGACCAAGAAAAAGGTCCAGGTAGTGGATTGGGACGGCTACCAGAGAATAAATCGAGATGAGGTAGCACGAGGAGCGATGAAGGGCAAGCCGAGAGAAAAGTTCGTGCATGTTGAAGAAATGTTGAGCATCGCCACAGCTGTTGGTGATGAGGAGTGACGTACAGGCCGCCGCGTCCTCTCCCCTAGTCTCGGAGCTTTTTCATGTTGTCTTGAATTGCTTTTTCTTTCCATGCCCCACCGAGGCACGCGGGAAGGGATGCCGTTTCTGGCTGGAAAATAGGATGTCAATGTCTTACGTCTAAGTTTGCTTCTAACCCCATTGAAATCGACGGTTTGGTTTGTACGCAAGGAAGAGTGGCAGGCGAGAGTCGCTCAGTCGGCACAGCAGTGTCTAGGCTGCGGCAAACAGCGAATCGACCCATCATGCAATACTCTTAAGAGGAGAAACCGAGTCCATGGGTCTGCTGTGACTATTTGATCCAGGTGGCACCATTCCTTTCCCCGCAGTGTTTCTCTGCTCATCATTGAGACCGGGGTCTCAAAGCTTCGACGCGACACCAGAGGGAAAGCATTTTTCTCTTCATGAAGACATTACATACATGCAATTGGCACGCATATACTCCCCGTATTCTGTGTCCACGCCTTGCCCACGCTGAGCCCTACTGCAAGTCATTCATGCCTCTACGCAAGCCCATTTTCGGGCTGCTTTTCTGCCAGTAGCTGCGCCTCCTGCTGCTCCAGCTTCTGCAGTGTTATGCTCTTGATAGGCATCAGCTTCGGTTTACAGAGCACCTGCACGTCACGTGGCATGCACCAAACAACGCACAGCAGTCCGCCCAATGTGCGGGGGAATGGCGAACTTGTTCAGCAGAACAAGGGGGCGTTATACTGCTCGCCCGTTAGGCGGAGGCTCTCAGCGCCCGTTCGCAACTCAGAGTCGACTTTGCATACAAACCCATGCATCCACATACTTACGCAAGTGATGTTGTCTGAAAGAAAATCTCACCTCACTGAGGGTTGTCTTTTCGCTATACACAAGGCCATTCTTAGGGAGGAGCTCGGCGATACTTGCGGCGTCTCGGGGTGCGTTTTGTTCCACACGAGAGTCCGTCATGAAAACGTGCGATGCTTTAGTGCGGGCGTCTCGCTACCCGACTTGTCGCGAGAAGAGGTAGGGGTGGTGGATGGATCGGATCATCTCTGGCCGGTGGATCTTTCAAGATCTGTTTTTTGGCCTCCTTGGTCCCCTTTACCCGGGCCTTTGCCGCCTAGAAAACCTCGGGTGTTCAACTCCCGAAGCGGCGAGATTTGCATCGTTTGCTCGGTCTCTCGGTCCTAGTCCAGCTCACGGCCAGCTGGTAAGCAGTACCACCTGTCTCGATGAAGCCTCGTGATTCACGATCAGGTCACCGGGTGGCATATGGCCCCCTGCTGGCTCTTCTAGCGACGGGCCCAGCTTTTAGTTCCGTCGGGAGAGTGGCTGCTTTCGCACAGCCTCCGCATCGTGGGCACATGCTCACACGCACCCGTGAGTATGGAGTCGCGTTAGCTCGCAGGCAGACACCTTGACATTCTCTATTCAAGCCACGCAACAACGTACCAACTGCGTTTGTCGCTGTACCGGCAGTACCATTGGCGTAAGTTCGTCTGATGTGGGTACTCCTTTGCCCACTGCGGTATCAGTGGATCCGTGTCACGCACGTGCGTCCTGTTGGCAACTTACTGCTGTGTGACGTTCCTGTGTTGTTGTTGAACGCATGTGTTGGAGTTTGATCGCGCCATCCTCATCCATTATTTCACGAAGGGGTCGTATACCGCTGCTGCTATCCAGCCGCACTACCGTACAGAAGGCGCGTGTACAGATATGCCCTTCGCATTGCATGCACCCAGTGTATCGCAGTCGTGCACAGCTCGGTAACTTCAATTTGCATCACGGAAGGTGGTCGCCGTTGACTTCAACTGGGACAGACCCTAGGCCAGCACCACAACCTGCTGCGGGAATGGGGAACAGGTCAGCGACTCTTGCGTATTTCTCCAGCTCCAGACGTTTACCTGGCTTTGTTAAGCTCTCGCTGGTAAAACATTAATCCCTCACGGGATGTGTTGTTTGTTGTCCGTCGTCGTGGCCTGCCCCCTGCAGGTGCAAAATGGCCTCTTTCACCATCGCCCGGTCGCTTGCCGATTTCTTCCTCTAGCGTGAGCGCCACAAGAAGGTGCGCACAGCGTTGCTCTACGGTCACTTCATGTAGGATGGCCACCGAAGATCAGGCGGACGAGAGCCTTGCGCAAGTGTGGGCGTCATCGATCTCTACCAAGAAGGAACTAGTGCCCGCCATAGCTGAGGTAGGTTGACTTACAGGAGATCTTCATAGAGCAGGAGCTGGTTCGCCGGTCACCGTTCTTGGACGTTGCACTGGTGTACGTGCACTACGCCATGCACTTTTTTCAAGTTGCAATAAGCTTGGCTGTGGGGAGCGCGGCGGGCTGCACGCTGGCGGTTGTCTTTGGTAATCGGCGGTTGTCATCGAGTTCGACGGGCAACGCAGGCGAATATACCAACAATAGCGTCCATATTACACAACCCACGCGGTGCTGCTCTGCGCTGAAGACAGTCTAGCTGGTTATGTTGACACAGCAGCAACAGCAGCAGAAGCAGCCGCAGCAACAGCTTACACTTGGCCTCTTCACTAAGCAGTCTAGGTGCGGTGTAGACTAAACAACATCGTGTCGCCGGACGGGCGTCGAATCCCCGCTATCACATGAGAGATAAGTGCGAGCCTTCCGCTTTTCTTCATCGAGTGCTGCTGATTTCATTTCAAGACAACTTTTGTCGTAAGCCAACCTCGGAGAAATATTCCACCAACAAAAAACCAAGGAGCCCTTTGGGTACGACCCAAACCCTCGACTTATCTCAATGCCGTGTACTTGACGTAGTTGGTGCAGTTGCCATCCTCTCACCGGCGAATCTCTCGGCGACTTTCAGGCGGCTGCTAAAGCCCTGGCGCAACTCCCCGAGGGTGCGTCTATAGATCTGGCGCTGATACACGTGTCGAGTATATACGGGAACGCGGAGAGATTGGAGAATGTGGTGCCAGAACTCAGGAAAGTTTTGCCCGGGCTAAGCGCAGTTGTGGGCTGCAGCTCGGCTGGGGCGATAGGCATGCAGGGCAAAGGACGCGTTGTAGAGGTGAGCAAGGGTCTTCGGGCAACTTCTCTTCGTAAGAAACTGCGCACCGAAGAGCACAGATGGGCACAATCGCTATTTATCGCAAGCTTTGACGGCACGGCACTGTGGGCCCTATAGGGTACAACAACACGTGACCTGACTTGTTAGTGTCATAGGTACGGTAACACTCCTGAGTATTCTACTGCTTCCGTAGAAGCTCGTGGGTGATCATTCAGCAAAAGGTGGTGAGATTTGGCCACATTGCTGTCGGGCGTATGCAGCCCAGGCCACTCCTCCATGACCTTGTCTCACTTTATGCTTTTTTCTCTGACAGGTTCCGCGTTTATGCACTGCAAGGTTACGGTTGCGCTTGAAGTGACAGCAACTTGACTAAAACGCTTTACGCCGCTTTCTTGCCCCTCCGTCGTGATCGCTAGATAGAGAACAGATCCTGCTTGGGGTTGACCCTAGCCACTTTGCCGGGGGTGAAGGTTCAACCGTTCTACCTCGCCGACATGGACGTCCCTGATCCCTTCGATCCTCCGGCAGTCTGGAAAAGAGCCGTCCAGCTTCGTGACTCAGACATCCCCGCGACAGATGCAGACGGGGACGCAGGGGCAGGTGGGAAAGCGGGGGTCGGAGAACCCATATTTCTGTCGTACTCGACCACGGCTTCGATCGACGCCTTGGGGGACTATATGGCGGGCATGGACCAAGCATTTCCTCGGTCCCAGAAGATCGGATCCATCGCATCAACGGTTAGCAGGTGATGGGTGGCCGGTTAAAAACGCTTGAACGTGTAACCTTTCGTTCCCACGTTTTGGCCATGCCTCATCTTTGTTTGTTCGCTGTCTTCTTCGTCCTCACGTGGCAACGTGAGTATTCGAATTGCGCGCGGCTATTCGGCGGCACCTATCCAATCTTGCCCCCCCCCCCCCCCCCTGGGTGTCTCTCCCCAATGAAACCCACCAACCTTGTCTGAAAAGGGCTTGGGTGGTTTTTT
>FN649726.1:2451960-2522201 GCA_000310025.1 Ectocarpus siliculosus | reverse complement strand
TTGGAGAATGTGGTGCCAGAACTCAGGAAAGTTTTGCCCGGGCTAAGCGCAGTTGTGGGCTGCAGCTCGGCTGGGGCGATAGGCATGCAGGGCAAAGGACGCGTTGTAGAGGTGAGCAAGGGTCTTCGGGCAACTTCTCTTCGTAAGAAACTGCGCACCGAAGAGCACAGATGGGCACAATCGCTATTTATCGCAAGCTTTGACGGCACGGCACTGTGGGCCCTATAGGGTACAACAACACGTGACCTGACTTGTTAGTGTCATAGGTACGGTAACACTCCTGAGTATTCTACTGCTTCCGTAGAAGCTCGTGGGTGATCATTCAGCAAAAGGTGGTGAGATTTGGCCACATTGCTGTCGGGCGTATGCAGCCCAGGCCACTCCTCCATGACCTTGTCTCACTTTATGCTTTTTTCTCTGACAGGTTCCGCGTTTATGCACTGCAAGGTTACGGTTGCGCTTGAAGTGACAGCAACTTGACTAAAACGCTTTACGCCGCTTTCTTGCCCCTCCGTCGTGATCGCTAGATAGAGAACAGATCCTGCTTGGGGTTGACCCTAGCCACTTTGCCGGGGGTGAAGGTTCAACCGTTCTACCTCGCCGACATGGACGTCCCTGATCCCTTCGATCCTCCGGCAGTCTGGAAAAGAGCCGTCCAGCTTCGTGACTCAGACATCCCCGCGACAGATGCAGACGGGGACGCAGGGGCAGGTGGGAAAGGGGGGGTTGGAGAACCCATATTTTTGTTGTACTCGACCCCGGCTTCGATTGACCCCTTGGGGGACTATATGGGGGGCATGGACCAAGCATTTCCTCGGTCCCAGAAGATTGGATCCCTCGCCTCAACGGTTTGCCGGGGGGGGGGGGCCGGTTAAAAACGGTTGAAAGGGTAACCTTTTGTTCCCCCGTTTTGGCCCCGCCTCATTTTTGTTTTTTGGCTGTTTTTTTTGTCCCCCCGGGGCAAAGGGGGTTTTTGAATTGGGGGGGGGTTTTTGGGGGCCCCTTTCCAATTTTGCCCCCCCCCCCCCCCCTTGGTTGTCTCTCCACAATGAAACGCACGACGCTAGTCTGACAAGGTCTTGCGTGTTCTTTGGCGAGGGTGGGACGGCTGGGACCGTAATGGAAAAGGGTGCGTTCTACAGGGAAGGCATGGTCGGCGTATCGCTCACGGGGGACATCCGAATGCGCTCTTTCGTTTCTCAGGGAGCGAGGCGAGTAGGACCAACGTTCAACGCAGACAAGGTATTCTTACTCTTTCAGCATACATTTTTTCCGAATCTTTCCTCCAGTCCTTCGACTCAGAGCTGGAAACCACATGGGGATGGCATTTGTCTATTTGTGCTTCCTCCTTTCCGCCGCCTATCCCCACCGGCCAGTTCTTGCTTCGCTTTACCCCTGTATATGCCGATTCGTATGATTCCCGAATCGTGATGCTGCTTTGTTTACACGCGGGTGTGGAGTTTTAGAGAGCCAAGATGGTATCACGTGGTTGTGGGTGTCGGTGACTCGGATTAACTTTTTATTCGCCCTCCTCGACGGTCGCCACAAGGTGGATGGGCCAATGGTGAAGAGCCTTCGTGTCGCGGTAAGGGGAGCTGACGACGAGGGACAAGACGATTGGATAAGCCCTGCACTGCCGCCGCTAGCCATGATAAAGCAGGTATGACCCGGCGCTCCGGTATTGCATGTTCTTTTCTTTTGAGTGCTTGGTGGTATATGAGCAATGTTGCAACCGAGAAACTCGAAGCCCATTTCGTTTTTATCTACTTTCCTTTGTGGAAGGAAGCGACATGCTTTCATCTACGTGCGCATTCATTCGCTCATGGTTTCCATGTGTTATACACGGTCTCAACGCTAACTGACCGTTGTCACGTAGCCTTGCTCTATTACGGTCATGATGAACTTAGCATGTGCAAGAATGTGGCGGGAAATGGGTGGCAATCGCACTCATATCCACCAAAGCGCCACCCACGGTGTCAGTCGGGGCCTCTCAAGTGACGTCGCTTGCCACAATTGACACGGCAATCCACAGGAGTTGTAGCGTAACAGAAACATGCCCTGCCACAAGCCTTTCCATCCCCGGTAGTACTACTAGCAGCGTTGTTCACGAACGATAGCGCGCGCTCGGTCCCTCCAGGTGCAGAAGAAGCTATCCGACGAAGATAAGAGGCTCGTGCAGACCAACATGCTAGTTGGCGTCGCACCAGAGCTAATCGGGAACACGGCCAATGAGATGATGGCAATCAGCACCGGGAGGGACCACTTCGTGGTGCAGGGGGTCCTGAGGTCAGGCGGCACGCGCGTGTGTGTGCAGAAGCGGTAGCGCGGTGTCCAAACCAGCAGCACCGTAGAGTAAGCGCGCCACTTGTAAGCATTCTTAAATCCCGAACGTTGCACGCTACACTGGCTTTACGAGGACCCTACATGCAGCGATTTTAACGTTTCACCCAACAAACGTGCGTATTTGTTCGCCCGAACACGTCGAGCATTCGTTACTCTCCCACCTTTGAATTTCTCCATGCTCTTGTCTAGCACCCACCCAAAATGGTGCAGGTTTCATTTCGTTTTGTTTGCTTCGCTGCGATCGTGATCGGCAGAACTAGCTTGAAAGATGGCTCGATTACCGTTGGAGACTCCGTCGAGCCGGGGGCACGCCTCCAACTCTTCGTGCGAGACAGGTACGAAAAAAACAACCCTTGCTTCGAAGCCTACGGCGATCATGCAGATGTCTTTTGCCGAGAAGTCCGGGCCAAACCTCCAAGCGATCTAAGTTAACTCATTTGATTGGCCATGGGTGGAATTATATTTGTGTTGCCGAACGACGACGCACATGTGTACACCCAAAATATGTGCCTCGATGCACCCAGACTCGCTGCGGGGGACGAGTTCCAGGCAGCCCTCTTGGCTTACAAACGCCGTGAGCTATTGGAAACCCTGGCGTCATCATCCGGGGAGGGGGCGAGCGATGCAAGGGACGGAAACGGCGACATCGAAGAAGCTACCCAGAACGTGGGCGTCGTGGACAGCGCGGTCTCGGGGCCCTCTGCCGGAGATGAGGGGCAGACGACGCCGTTCCGAGCGGCGGGGGCGTTGTTGTTCCCTGGCTTGGACAGGGGACGAACTCTGTGGGAGGAGGACCACTACCAAAGCTCTGCGGTCTTCAAGACGGTGCCCGTACCGTTGGGAGGCTTCTTCACCAATGGGGTGGCAGGTGAGCCCCTTGAAGGAGGAGGGTAGACGGGGGTGAACCGAAGAATAATATCACGTCTTCGTCGGGAGCGAAGGGAGATGGAACGTCGATTTGCAATGAAAAGGGGCCTTCACTTTTTGGCATTGGCGATGGTGTTTTAGTGTTGAGGAATGAAACATTAGTACATGTCATGTACGCTCGCTGCAAATCGCATACCACGTGGGACAATCTTCAGGGCACCCCCTTAGTTCCTACACCCCATGAGAGCAACGCCGCATCTGTACATGTTGATCGGTCACACGCGGTGCTCGAATTTGTCTGCCGAGTCACCTATAACTCTGTTGCTCGTTACTGGTCGCCTTAGCCCTCTCTCGCTCTCCTCCTTCTTCTCCTTCCCCCCCTCTTTACTCACCACTCCCAGGTGCTTTGTCTGAAGGATCGCGAACCACTCTTTTCGGATCTAGCACATCCGTGGCTGTGTTTTCTCCCATCACTGCTCGGCGCACTACCGTAGAGCCACGGGAGGGATCGACAACCGTCGACGACGGGAGCGACGCACGTGAGAAATTTGCGTGGTTGGTTCAGGTGCTGTGTCGTTCATCGCACTTCAAACGAAAATGGTTCGGCGCGTAAAAAGAAAAGATGGGGTGTGTGTCAACGCAACCTGGCTCTACATGTGATAGGTGCTGTTCGGGTGCGTTCGTTCGTGACCTATGCCACACCATTTATCAGTGTTGCAATGTTGCGATATCCGCCCCCAAAGGTATACTGGTAGCAGTTGTCCGGATGTGTGTTGCCGGGAGACAAGGCTTTTTCCTCCTATTAATAGACCGCTGCTGACCACGAACCTCATATGCCCCGGTTGTGCACAGGTGGTGTTGTCGTGGGCGAGGATGGGGAAGAGATCCTTGGGGACGATAGCGACGACTTCGTCGTGCAGCGCCGTGATGTCAAAGCCGGCCGGGCTGTTCTGTCGGGGCCTGTGCTCTACAGCGTCGCCGAGAGTGTGGCGCAACCTAAGTGGGTGAAAATCAAACATGCTGTCCGTCCTTTTCTGGCGTAGGATTTAGGTCCTGTGAGACGAGAGGCCTGGGGAGACGATGACGACTCTCTAGCTCAAGTTTCACTCGTGTTGCGTTCATGCAGATACATCCGCAGCATCGTTTCTGGCGCCGTTGGAATGATGTCCTCCGTACAGCCTGCGCCGATGGATCGTCGACCGCACTCTCTTGGCTCGTGTCTCGCGCCAACATCGGTGTCCCCTCGCTCAGTTCGATTTCGAAAGGGCCTGGGTTTGCAACCAAACTTGCGGTAAAACCTGGTTACATTGGCAACTGTCTTGGCTTGCTGCTCTTCTTACCCTTCTGCTCGTGGTTTGTGTGAACGTTACCCTATGCACGGCGGCACGTGGGCGATTTACTGGGCGCGGTGATGTGGTGTCTGCAGGAACACGCTCGAGGCCTTGGTCTGGGAAAAGGAAGCGGCGGTGGACCGCTCCCGCGACCGTTGGCCGATGAGCTTGCTTGTCAGCCGTTGCCGGATGTTCAACCTCGAAGAGAAGAACAAACCCAGGGATGTTGTGGCCGCGTTGAACAACGGAAAGGGGAATGGCGGCGTTGCCATCTTAGCCGAGGTAGGCGACTACAGGTTCCATGGGCCGTGCTGTCGTTGTCGCACGACAAAAGAATGATCGGGCACTGCGCTTGTCGTACTTGTTCGGAGTTTGGGCCGAAGCTGTGTTTGTCGGTCTGTATCCGGTTGTGATAGGCTGTGACACGCTGGACGCACCCATAGCATGTGCGAACCGCAGGTACCTATCTCCTGCTGCATCCTTTTACAGGGTCGTTTTGTGCGTTTTTTCTTCCCCCTGCAGGTTAAGCGCACGGCTCCAGTGACGGGGAAGTTGCGACGTGGAGAGTTTGATGTGGTGGAGTTATCTCGATCCCTGGAGGGAGCCGGGGTGGCAGCTATTGCTGTGAACACGGACCCCAAGTTCTTTGGCTGTTCCTACGAGGATCTTACTAGCATACGGGTGAACGATTCCGTCTGTTTATTAGAAGAGGAGAGAACGCGCACCTTGTGGACCATTGTGGTTTGGGATACATTGTCGTGTTGTCTCTCTCTGGCCTTTTCGTCACGTCGGAATTGATGTGGTCGATGAATGATCACCTTGGTCCACAGGACGGCCGACCGCTCCTTCAGTGTCTTGTGTGTTGCCGTCTTTTTGTTCTCCGTTGCGCGCGAACGACAATCAGAACTCACCACCTGCCCTTCCGTGTGCTGATAATTGCTTTGCTGTGCAGAGCGCGGTGAGTACTCCGGTCATGTGCAGCGATGTGGTGGTATATCCGTACCAGATCTACCAAGCGAGATTGGCAGGGGCTGACGCTCTCAAACTCATCGCACCGGCTCTTCCGGCGAAGGTGGGTACTGCTGCGGGGTACGGTACACTGCGTAGTAGCACCGGCTTGTGCTGCTTCACGGCCGTTTTGTTGTTTCTGTGGGAATGTTAAACAAACTCAACTGTGGGGAGGCAGGCACGTGATTGGGCGTTGCGGAAACGTGTTGTACAAGTAGAAAGCTACACTACCCGTGTTTTTGTCTCGAACACCGAGAAGAAGGGGGGTGGGTTTTGCGTCTTTGTCTGGCTCTTATGTATCAATTATCACGCGTAGGGTGCAAATGAACCGAGGGCGTCCCCAAGACCTTGCGTAACGACGGGGAAAGGATCAGCTCTGAATGATACCTAACTCCCCCGCCTATTCCCTGATCGCAGTTAATCGTTTGTCCCTCGCTGTTGTCCCTCGCTGCTGTGCTCTTGTTCATGCAGGACTTGATGTATTTTCACAAGATCTCCAATGCGCTAGGAATGCAGTGCATCGTGTCGGTGAGTTCGGTGAAGCAGATGCTCGTGGCACTCAACCTGCCTGGCATCCGAGCGGTGTCCATCAGCAACCGGGACATGGCTACATGGGCCTTGGACACGTCTCGGGTCGAACGAATCTTGGGGGACCCAGAGGGTGAGCAAATGCTGTTGTTGAGTGAATGAGCGATATGTGGCATCAGGGGTTTCGAAGGCGTTTGTGCACGATGGAGACTGTTTTCAATTATTGGCAGGTCTTAGTGTGCCTTGAGGTTTCCAAAGGTTTTCCCCACACCTCGCAGGGATTCTCAATAATTTTGCTGCCCTGCAGCCATTTCAAGTTGTTGCCTGGTTTGCCTGGTTTACCCATCTCGATGTTGCAGTACAAAAAGGGCTGGAAGGGAAGGACATCACTCTGCTGGTCGAGGGCGGCCTGCAGACGAAAGAAGATCTTGGTGAGCATCAGCAACTTTGTTGGCGTAGCTTGTACTTTGCTGTACCCACCCCAATGTGATTGACGTGCAATTTTTCCCTCATAGCAACTGCTCAAGGTCTGCACTTTAGTTCCTCGCGACGCTAGGTACAGACGGCGGTCGTGAACCTACAAACCTAGAGCTTGGATCCAAGCGCTTATGTGATCTATAGCTTTTTCGCCGCTGGCTCGAGTTTCGCTGAACGATCCGTCTGCCCTCCCCCCCCTCTTCCCGACGTTTTCTCGTCAGACCGCACGAAGGCCGCCGGCATCTCTTGCGTGGTCGTAGGGGAGGCTTTCATGCGGAACGAAGACCCGGCAAAAGCAGCACAAGACCTTCTAGTCTAGCGTGTGCCTCTATGATAGGGAGAGGTGCTCCAAGATGAAAGAAGATGATTAAGGATTGAAATTAATTATCTAGCTAGGTCAGGTCTGAGCAGCAGTTGGTTCTTGTGGACACTGGGTAGGTTTCAATGCGTGTTTTTGATCGTATCTCGCAAAGAGTTATGCGTCTCGTGTTCGAACCATCGAAAGTCGTTCCCGAACGGTAGGTTGTGCAGCCCGAAGGCCACAGGGATGGTGAAACCTCCCGAACGGTTTCCAGCTTTCGCCGATACCGTTCCCGCTCTTCTATGTAAATGGGGATCGAATCAGCGCACCAGATTCACAACCGTTGGCGAAACGCTGGCAATCTCCGTTTTTGCTTTCCCAACCGAGTTTCAGTCCATTACGTTCAAAATCCGAGGCGGACTATTGCAGCCCTCGAAGATGAATGGATCTGTCTCGTATATATACACACGAGGAAGCCAGCCCTTGAAACTACCGTTTTCACAATGAATGACCCTGTGCCACCGGGTTTATATGTTCGGTGTACACCGCCGTAGAGGCCGATGTGGACTATCTCAACGTCCGCAACTCCGCCCCTGCAGCTCTGTATTCGGCTTCCAGGTACACCCGTCGGACGATCAACTGATAAAATGGCAAATGCCTGTAGGCTAAAGATAGGCTGTCATGTTGCTATCGCTGGAGGCTGGCGTTCGTCGTTTATTTGGTGAATGCATCGTCTTCTTCCTCGTCCTCTTCCCTCAGCCGGCGCTCGATGGCAGCTCGTTTGTCCGCTGCCAAGTCTTGGGAGGAGTGATCTTCGCTAGAGGGATCCCAAACCTGATTCGCCCCGCCCATGCACGCATCATTCGTTAAACGCACGTACGGCCGAGAACACGAAAGAGACACAGGAAAAACGACATGTGACGACGTGCTGGTTATCCATTGATCACAAACGCCCACTGCATTTGAATATTTTAACAATGAATCATACGTGTTTCACCAGGTGGCGGATTGGTTCAATTTCAACACGTTTCTGTGTCGAGTCAAGCCCCAACAGGGGTAGTTCTTTAGGCACATTTTTTCTTCTGAGGAACCTGTCCGTACTTTAGCAAAATCTGAGGATATCTGACAATTTTCAAGTGATGTGCCGAGCCTATGGAATTACTTGTCGTGTTGCACCGTCACGCTTCATCATCGTCTTTAGTTGGCTGAGATATCGAGTTCGTCGCTGTTGGGATATCAGAAAGGTTTTGTGACCCCTGTCGTCGGCTGGTGAACCTCCGTAGGCGGGAGGCAATGACTCTCTTGTACGTTGGGCTGCAGTGCAGTCTGCGTATGCATATTTTCCACGGCGCATATACTCGCTGGGCAATCCAAATGTTTGGGCAGAGGCGACATTGTAACGGTTATTACCTGTGCAGTGTCGAGCTCCTGCTGGATCTTGTCCTTGAGTTCTCTGTAGTTGTAAGCAAAGTTTTTATTGGCCTCTCTTCTGTTGTAGGTGACTTCGATGGCCATGAGGAAGTTGTTTCTCTCGTCGTACTCCACCACGACCTTCGGCTTGAACCCCCCCCAGTCTCCGGCATGACGTTCCTCGTACGTTATCCTTACCTGCGCCACACGGTAAAGATTGCGCCATTGTGTAATTTAAAACGTTACCTACCGCAGGGTAGCCACGAGTTTGTTGTAGTTGAAATGCTGCGGGAGAAAAGTACCAGCAATTTCGTTCTGATACGCTGGCGGTTGCCAATGCTTTCGTTTCCCTATTCCCTCAACCGCGTCTAAAGAAAAAAACATTATTGGGAGTGGAGAACGAGTACAGGAAACCGGGATAGAAGCTGTCTGCAGTGTTTACGCTGATCTCCTGAGCGATACGATCTGTGTAACGTCTAACACACACACTAAACCAGTAGCTGTGGTCGACCAGGATGCGCAAGATTGCCACACAACGATTACTGTAGTTCCTATCCTAGAAATCCCTCTTCTAGCAACCCCTCTTCTAGCATTCGCTCTTCTAGCAATCTGAGGCGTCGAGATGAAGTTGAACGGTATAATGTCTTTACTTTGTTCCACGAACGCACCAGATCGTTGCTGAGGTCAAAGTTTCGTTCTTCCAGCGATATGGCTTTGAACTTCAGCCACGCCTGAAGCTTGTCTTGGAATACCTGCGTCACCGACAAACGTAGACCCAGCCAGTCGCCAGAGACGCGAGAAGCGAGAAGATATATTTCAAGCTGGGCTGATGAAGGGACCTCGGGTTATTGATTGTGGCTAACAAATGGACAAGAAAACAAACTATTACAGTAATCTAGACGGCCAGACTTAGTGACGCGTCCGAACCCCCTTCACTACAAGTTGCCCAACTCCGTCATCACAACGATATCTCGAGCCTTGCCAGAAACGGCTTTACTGCACCTTGCGGTAGAATCGCGTTCGAATGGTGGTGAGCCCCTGAGATCTGAAGTGCATCTTCTTGAAAACTCTCCAAACCAGCAGAGCCACTAGTCCCCATACTAGAAGCGATATTATGAACCACAAAATTGGAGTACTCTGCAACGAGCCAAAGACGACAGGGAAGGGTTGGGCATAAACGAGGTTAGGAGAAGTCAGGGGACTGTGTTCCAAGGATGGCAGTGATTCTTAGAGCCGCTTGTAATGGAAAGTGGCGGGTTGGGTTCGTGCCATGACTGTCATTACTGGGCTACGTAATATTGCTTCGAATCCTCGCGAACCTCAAGTGTTACCTACACGAACTGGGTCCATCACGCGTTACACATGCGAATTGCTACCCTTTGCAATTCACCCCCCAGCGCCGTACCTGAATGACAGCCACATAAAACGCCTGGAACCAATCAGAGTTGGTCACAGTCCAGTCTCCCGTCAGACGGTCCAACACGTCGAACGCCAGCATGCCGGCAAACATCACCAGCAAGATCTAATGGCGCACACGAGGGGGTCACGTAGAGTCGATCACCACACAACAACAAGATCGTCGTTGTTCCATGCTTCATCTGTTCGTTGAAAGCCTACCGTACGTAGTGTTCGGCCCAGTTGAAAGTGTCGATACTATACGAAGTAGTATTTTTGTTATGGAAGCGAATGAACACAATTGATGGGTGCGATACTCGCATTCAAACAAGGATGTATGCCTTTGTATCATTGGTTGGATACATGCAATGCAAGACTTCAACTACATAAACAATGGCGAGCTGAACGTTGGCAACAATGGCGACCACACAAGGGGAACCAACAAGGTGATCCTCTGTAGACTCACCTGGAGCGACTTTGCGGACTTGTCACTGCTCTCGTTGAGGTTACACAACTTCTTGGTGTTCATCTCCAAGCTTTCGTTCAGCCGAAACATCTTGTTCTCGCTCACCTGGTACGGTACGAAACCACCAAAGTTCTCGAGAGCTTGATTGTGGTTGCCCGATTTGTCTGCATCAGTTTCGGGTTACCCTTGCGTTTTCGCTGCATCCCAGGAGAGTCACAAAACCCCGTCGCACAGTACTAACAGCCTCTGTCGAAGAGGCGATACGTTGCAGTGGAAGACGCTGCGACTATCATTGCAGCAGTATGTTTTTCAGATGATGCCTGCTGTGATTTGGGGTACTTCTGATAGATAGCCCCACGCAGAGTCGCCTGGTACAACTGATGCTCGCACCATGGCACCGGCATGGCTTTTGAAGGTCGGGGTATACTTACCACCGCGCTCATTTCCCGTAACACATCCAGGTACTGTTGAGATCCGCTAACATTCTTCTTCAGGTCGGCGGATCTTCGCAACAGTTGAGAACGCATGCCAGATATTTCCAATCGCTCGTACAGAGACCGCCCCGCTTGCTCTGGTGGTTCCGGGGGCACCTGTACACACGCGGTAGAGAGCAATGCAGCTGTTACACGACCAAAGACTGCCATGATACCAAGCGAAACAAATCCAGCCGTTCGTACAGGTATCGACGTTTAACGATGAAATAGAGGGCTACGGTTGCTTGTACCTCAATGACGTCCAGTGCCTCCAAAACGTAGCCTAAAATTTCCTCCAGCACGATGATGTCGTTTGACATGGCGCATATTCGATACCTGCACAACATACGGTTGTTCATTGTGCCGAGTTAGTGTGGATGGAATAAACTGCCGTGGCAGCTATTGTCATGCACAGGGCACTACCTTGTTCTGCTTTCGGACGCAAGGAGGGAGAAGTGCAACTAATAGCCGACAGCTAAACGCTGCTTGTTCCGTTCATTCCTTTCTGGAAATGAAGCTCCTCGTGACCCACCTGATGCGATCGAGTGCGGTGGGGTCCGTATCCGACGTGACGATAATGTCGTAGGTCACCTGCCACACCAGCGGTAAACGCTTTGAGCCCTTTCAAAGAAACTAAACTGCCGACGAAGGAACAGCAACGCATCGGTAACACATCTACCACTTACCAAGTAACGTCCACGCAAAACGTTTCATTTGCCATTTTTCTCAGTCAAGTAATCGTCTCTAGTCGGTCACTCCAGGTTGGAAACAACGCACGTCAGGAGTCCCGCAAAATGCCATACCTTCATGTCATCCGTCAGAATCCACAATCTTGAGAAGTAGTTCTGCAGAAAGATGTCAATCGTGATGAACTGGAGGTACGCGCACAACAGTGGCTCGTGGTGGCGGGAATTCGGCCCCGCGACGAGCAGCCCGTGCCCACCAAAGATGAGTGTGTCGTGCTCACTGATGTCATACGCCGCCTTGTATCGATGAGCGAAAATATACAGCATCGAAGGAAAAACACGTATCGATCCGGCGTTTAAGACGACTTGGCCCATGCTGCTTACAGTGCCTCGCTTCAGTTGGCACCCAGAGAGAATTAAAGTATTAGTGCGGATCGAGGCTGAAGGTCTTTGCTGATCGTCGCTTGTGGCGAAATGGCGGCGTCTTGTTCTCTGTACTGCCTACAGTAGCCTGCCAATTTTCTCTGCGTGGTTCTTTTTTTTTTGTTCCTCCCTCTCGTCACATGTTCAATATCCCAAACTGCTTGTTGTGTCTCTCGACCTCACAGCTGTTCTCACATCACAAAGTATCAACGGCGCAGATCTCGCAATCGGAGCTGCCAAGGCGTTGTACCTTCCCCCTGCCCCTTCAAGCGAGAACCGTCACCGTGCTGATACCATACGATACGTGGCCCTAGCGCAAAGGCAACTACACCACACCGAGACGCGCTTGTTCTCAACTGATCCCTTTTCTTTAACCTGTGTGTCGTACTTTGCGGCCTGGTGCATGAGCTCTGAGATTCTTCCCTATTTATCACTGTTCGTCCCACGTGGCCTCGTTTCCTTCACGAGATATCAACTGCGGGCGTCTACTGTATCGTAAACATGAACAAGGGTCGCGCCATAGCAGACAGTTCACTCAAAGGTAGTGTTGAGATACCTGGCTTGACGCAACCTCGAGTGTGCACAAAAAGAGCGCAAACTTGTCCCCACGCACTACCAATGCCCGGGGATATGTCCTCACGATTGAAACGCCCGAGATTTTCATCGTTCGTTCCTATCTCGCGCTAAGCTCGAATCCGTCCGATCACCTTTGTGTCCCCGATGACCTGCTTTAGTTCGTTCTCGTATTCGCCCTTGTCCATGTACTCCTCCGCCGTCAGGTGAGGCGTAATCTCATTCGCCATGATCAGGTTCACCTGTTCCGTAGTACCAACAACAGTCAATTTTGTCGTGTGGGTGTACGACGCGCCTCCCGTGAGCGATGATACAACCACCAGGTTGCGAGAGTATTGTCTGGTCTACGCCCACAAGGATAACGCTCGGGACTGAGCGATACTTACATACCCGAAGCAGCGGACATGCCTATTTGGTGAGGAAATCAAAGTAACGGAAGCACCAAAAGGTTTTCGTATCTGTAACAACGTAGATATTACCTTGTTCCGGTTTGGAGCGTCACCAAGGAAAATTAGGTTGAGAAGCTCGCGCTGGTGCTGCGATATGATGGAATCAACGATACCCGACGAATCTTGCTGCACATCCACAAGCAACCGGGCCATGTGATCCAAGGAAATGTTATCCTTGATTCGATCCATCACCGCTTCCACCTGCGGCCCGGAAACACGTAGATCAAACAAGAACATGCAAGATGCGTGGTTGTAGAAATATTCGCGGAGCAGCCAAAGGGGGTAAAAGAGGGCACGGTATTCCAAAAGCTCAAGTTAAAAGAGGTATAGACTGAATCCGTGGTCCAGCACTTTCTGTCGTACCCTGTGGAACATATTAGTTTTCCCGTGGTCATTTTCTTCCCCGTTCTGCACCTGCATCCCGTAGAAGCATGTGCCCTCAGCGTTTAGGCTGACGCCGAAAGTTTCCACCTGGACAACTCCGCTCTCCTCGGCAAAGTTGATCTCCGCCTTAGCAAATCAAACGGCAGGCGAACAGTATGTGGAGATAAATTACGCTATCGGCGAGACTGCTATCGAGAAATTCGGGTGGAACTCGGTTTGTTTGTGGTCGATTTTTATGTGAGCGTGCAAGCTTCAGCCCATATGTTCTAAAGCTAACTACCATGAACGATTTGACAGGCGAAATGTCGCGCGATGCCTTTATTTGATCGTCATACATGAACAAAACTGCAGCCCCGAGACCAATACCTCGAAGTTGATGTGGTTTGTCAGCGTGTAGTCTAGAATATCCACGCTCGTTAGCTCCGGCGACATCTCGAGGTCTGTGCCGGTGGAGTCGTCATCAATAGCGGGAGATATGAAGCCTCCTTGGCACCTCTCCGTCGATCCTACGCTGTTGTTGAGGTTAACGATCTAGAAATCGTCCCGTTTCCAGGCCGGTTGCCGGAGCAGACGAAACGCGGAGAAATGGCGTAGCGGATCCGATCGATATCATGAGAGGTTTGTTGGCCAAGGTTTCCCGCCCTCAAGCAAGATTCACATGTCTCGTAGACCACTCTCACTTCCTCTGGTGCAATGGTGCTTTGACCACATTGCACTAGATAATTTTTGTCGCCAACCCGACATAGCCATCGTAAGATCAGCTCGCAATGAAGAGTACTGACCTGGTTGGCTCCGAAAGGAATATACTCCGCTACGATGATTGACACGGAATTGAGGGTGATAACTTCATCCAGCTCATCTCGGATGTTGTCCGTATTCACCCCGGATTCGTGCGCGCGATGTGCATTCGAAAGGGTAGGCCGACCGCCGTATCGTAGGCACTGCGGCACGTAGGCCGATGACACGTAAGAAACGTCTTCCGTTTCTGTGATCGTTGACTTCCGCCGGTAACCTGCTCGTTTATCAAAGATGGGCGACAAAGGTCGGTTGGTCCGTTCTATCTGCATCGGCCTGGCTAGCACATTGCACGCCTCCGACAGGGTTGGCGCTTAGCCACAAGCACAACGCGTCCATAAGTAGGTTTTGCTACTCGATGGGGTGGGAAACGTGTACGAGATGGCGCTCATATTCGCTGACTTGTTTCAAGAAATTACCTTCTGTTAAGTGGACCAAGGGCGGAGTGAGGCTCTGCACTGGAAATCACTTCTGAAAATCGTGGGGTCGTGCGCGATTGCGGTCTTTCCTGCAGGGGAAAGCCTCGATAAACGTTGTGATGACTCGGTATTGCAATACTAACCTGATGCACTCTCCAACCAATACTCGTTTCCGTCCCATCGAACATGAAGTAACTCGCGAGTCCCCCTTGCGTACACAAACTCGTGCACGGCCTCCTTTTCTTTGCGCGTGATGCGCTTAACCAACTCCTGAGCACGCCAATGAGGGAGTGGGGTGATAGTCAAAATGTACGACCGTATCAGGCGCCTACACACGCTGAACGTGACCTCG
Organism: Ectocarpus siliculosus; assembly: GCA_000310025.1. Lineage (NCBI taxonomy): Eukaryota > Phaeophyceae > Ectocarpales > Ectocarpaceae > Ectocarpus > Ectocarpus siliculosus. Next base: position 2,507,521 of record FN649726.1, on the reverse strand, counting down.
ATAGACTCTCGGTTGTGGTGGATATTCGTGATGGCCGCACGCACATGTCCAGTAGTTCCTCAATCAACACTAGCAACAAGCTGTGCCTCACGTCAAGTGGGATGATGTGCGAAGCAACCACCGACCCAACCTGAAACAATAACCCACCTTTCCTTTCGGAGATATCTGGTAGCAGGTTATTGGCTTGTAACTTCTCGACGATACATGTAGGCCGTTTACGAGCTCTTCCTCCCGGAGAAACTCCACGTCCGATTTACCCTCCTACATGCATGTGGAAGCAGCGAAATGACATATTTTGAATGCATGCCAAGAGGTTGCGCCCTTGGCAACATCGAGTGATGATTCTCACGCGCGGTACTTCCAGATAGTGCCGGCATCACCAAAAACAGAGGTGAAAAATACTGACACCACACACGGAAACTTAACGTCGTTTTCAGCAGGTACGCATTTCAGTCCCTCGAACGAGGGAGGGATACGGCGGGAGAACGATTCCCCCAAATACTGCGTGCTGCTGCTTTGTTTCAAACTATGATCGACATACAGTATCAGAACTAGACTTCCCTCAAGAACGAACGCCTTGTGAAGGTTTCAGATGACAAAGAACATGCTGAGCACGAAATCAACGTTCTTGAAGGTAGAAACGATCGCCCAAGGAAACGGGAGCACTTGTTGTGTAACTATATCAATCGGGAAGCTTCGCTGTGTTGTACCAAACACATGTTCCAGAACGATGTTCATCGTCTCACTTGGCTGACGTTCATCCATATTCGACGATTTTCGATCAGCTCAGACTGTGGCGCGTAGTCGAAGTCAAGGACATTTGCGACAATGCCTTCGTACAACAGCACCACTAAAGCAGGTTTTCGCAGCCAGTGGTCCCTGTCACCACGGGTGTCGGCCTTGTGTGTGTACAGGGACACCATGTAGAGGAGACGGTTTTGATTTTCGGTCAATCCCTGTGGTGGACGGAGAAAGAAAAACCGAGGTGGAAGCGGTTACGCATATCTTCAGTAGTGTGGTGCCACACCCATGCTCAATGGACACGAAATAAGCGATGCTGTGGCTACGCCTCCTGCAGCTACCGCGCGACGAACGGGCGTCATTTCACCCTTCAATGCAGTGCTCCGATATCGGCAGATGATCTGAGTATGAATGTATCATACAAGACACGGTTAAACGTGCTTCGCCGACTACGACCATGCTACATGTACTGTACCCAAGCCCTTGCTGGGAGCAAACTGAACTGCAGAGGTGCAAGAGGACGACAGGAGGCTGCAGGGGACAAAGGGCGAATTGGCGATACAACATCAATGACCTGGTCGTGGAACCTACGCTCACGGTACTAAAAAAGAGGCTGGTACCGAACGAACTAATGGGAGGTGTACAGTAGTCTGATAGTTTCAGGATTACAGAAGGAGACAAAGCATATATACTCGAGTATGTATTATTTGTGTATCGCCAGAAAGAGGAGCTCAAGAGTTGACGAGTTTTTGTGCATCTACTTTAAGCTACAATACCTTGCGAGCATACACCAACTGTATTGTTACGATATTTGGAGGTAGCCATATGATGGTGCGTTACCAAGTTCTTGGCGTTATCAGGTGTTGTGCTATGAAAATGCAAGATTCCGGCTTTATGCAGAATCATGTGCCCTGTTCGTGTGTGTGCATTTGCGCGTGGTTTGTGTTGGCTTCCGGCTGCATCGTGTACATATGCGAAGACGTAGTGGAGCATTATCAAGGGGAGATCAAAGGAAAACAGCAACAATCTGCATCTGTGATCGGACGACAGTACGAAGTTCCACACAGCTTCGAGGTGATTATAGTGAAGAGATGCCAATCATATTACTGAGTCAATCTGTTCCAGTCGAACAACACATTTGTTACTCTTCAACTCCAACAAGATCTTCGCAACCACAGCAGTAGTGTTCCAATACATGTGTAGGTCGATATGCTGTTGATGGTACCTGGAGATACACTTCTATAGCAGTAGTCTAACATAGAAGTACGAAGACACTGGTTTTTCGTATTGACTCACTGTATCCTCGTCCTCATTATCTGCTTCCGACTCCGTCTCCGTGTCAGAGTCCTCCGCGCCCGAATCGGTGTCAGGTTCAGTCGGCACCTGATGCGTGAGAGGGTTCAAGAGCTTGTGGTTAAGTCGCAAGCTGTAGACTATCCCAGGGTTATGATTCCTCAGGATCGACGAGCGCAACCTTGGAGAGGGACGCCATTGAGTTGCATCTCGTGCATATTAGTACAAGTAGCTCGTCCGACTCATGTTGGTCGTCGCGACGTGAATTCGGCTGCAATAAACGCGAAACACAGAGTTTTGCTTACCACTCTCTTTTCCTTCTTCTCCGCCATGATGCCTGTAAAAGAAGCAGCAAGTGCGTGTCCTTGTGGTGCTCTCTCTCTCTCCCTGTCTTCTCTCGATCCACTCTCGACGTCGGAGATGTATGAATACGTCGGTCCCCCCCCCCCCCCCCTCACGACGGTTACGGTGGGATTTCCACATCAGCAGCGTTCCCCCGTGCACGTCCTGTTTTTTTTTTTGCTCCAACAATCCCCCCGCACGGTACCCCGTATGACCCGCGGCCGAGATGGTGTGTAACATCGGGACCACACATACATCCCATATGCTGGGTCGTTGTGGAAGTACTCACGAACCCGAGCACCCCGCCATCTCACCTCTGTGGCGGCTGGCGACGTGATGAACGGCTTCAACCGAACGCTATCCTTGATAGTGCTGTCGTCAGTCATTCTGAATGAGGGGCTATCGAGCAAGATTAGCTGGATGGCGCCTTCGGGAATCGAGCCAATGACTTACGTGACTGAGACGGCATATCTGCCGCTGAGTGTCCCTAGGAGGGCTGGAAATTACCACTCGACTACCCGGGTAGAGGATGCGGAAGGCTTGGGTCGACAGGTGAACTTCTTCTTTGACGTGTACAGCTGGACTTGCGCCAACCCAATACATCGCCCAAATGTACTGACACGCCTCGATCGACACTCGACACGCGTCGGCAGCGTCGGCGGTGTTCACAGAGAGTGTACATGCGAAACGCGGCACCAATCTCCTATCCCTCGTCGTGTTCTCCATCACAGCTGCGGCGACAGCGATGATGACAGAAGTCGAACAGGGCAACAGGGCAGTTTGCCGATTACTCTGTGACTCATCCCTAACTTCAATTTGCATCGTAGTTATACATGTCACCGCCCGCCGCACGCCACACGCAGGACGGGTGTGGTCCACATGACGCCCGAACCAATTCAGAGCACGCTGGGCGGGATGGGAACTGCTGTGAAGGTTCTGGCTATGACACATTCGGAAAGACCGCTCTCAAATCGGCCGCTATACTCCGAGGTGGGGAGCTAGAACCGAAGCGTCACTTGCCTCCATCCGACGGCGATGCTGCGACAAATGACGCGAGAGATATTTCCGCCACGTTACTGTTCGCGGTAAGAAACGGGGTTGTCCTGTATCGAGTTGGTAGATTTGGAAAGAATACGACCGCAGTATTTGAGATTAGAACGCCTTGATGTTTCCAGTCGGATAGGTTCACCACCTTTCTGGGAGATTCGACTCCCTGTTTCATTTCGCTTCGTTCCGTTGAGTACTGCTGTAGTCTGCTCTTCCGGGGGGAATGTATTGCTGTATTACTTCAGGTTGCAGGTTGAGTCACACCGCCGTTTTGTGCGTTGGGGAGGATTTGGCCGCGTCACTTCCGCTGTGCATGTTTCCATGCCCGAGAGAACAAAACAGAAATCATCCGCCTTTCACTTCGTGAGCTACGCTGAATGAAAAAAAGCAACGCAGTGACAGACACAAGGAGGTCAAGCCTGTTCGTTTGGGTTGTCTACAGTACAAAAAAACACTGAAGCTGTAAGCTTCTCAGCCTACAGCAGTATCACACGGGTTTACCTTAACACAGCACGGGGAATGTGATCAGAGATGCGATGAAATTCTTTCTCCATCCGTGTGTGCCAGCATGCGCGCTGTTTCTCTCCTCACCGGCTCGCCGTCTTCCTTTCCTCCTCTCCGAGAAACGTTCGGACTCAATATCGTATCTGAGGGTCCGCTGGCAGCAATCGCACCACAACCGATGTGGCATGCGCATGTCGCATGGGCAATCCATTCAAAGATCGAGTTAGCTTCACCTTCCGCTACTACTGCTGTATTGCAGGCACATGTAGTGCGCTGGTGGGCTGCGATTCGCTGAAAGTTTAAAGTATTGAAACTTGCGACAAAAATATCTCCGCATATCCCTACCAGAACCAGACGACAAAAACATGAGTACCTAATTTTTTTTGTAATTCCTGACTTGGTCTGTTGGGAAGGTATCCATTGACATACTGTTGCACATATGCTACTACTAAATAGCTATGAGTGATCACCATCGCCTATGGCGATCCTGTTTCTTGGAAGCCATGTCTCTGATAATTTGTGTACCCTTTAAGGGTAATATCCTCTGCACAAGTTTATTTTGCCGCCATATACATGTATATTTACCTTTTGGTACTGGCCTGTGGCCACGGAAGCCATCCGTTAGAAGGTATTGGCTGAGCAGCGACCGGGACGACTGTTGTGGGACAACAACACCACAACGATAACCGGCAAATTTCTCTAGGGTCACCCCCGTTTTTTCACCGCACCTGTCTGTTTCTACTCCATGTCCGCCGTTAGGTTGATCGTTCAAAAGTAAAACCAACCAGCCGTCTATTCCACACTGCGACTGCCCATTGTAAGAAGAAACAGCCTCAGACAGGCAACACCGATGATACTCGTCGCGTTGATCAATCTCAATACGAAACTCACGTCAATTATCTGACTGTTGCTGTACCATATGTGCCTTGAAAGAGTCCGATGGATAGCTCCGGATTCCACTCCCCACAGCGCGCGTGTAGACTGCCTGGACTTCGTTCAACAAGCACGCCTCGTATGAAAGACGAATTTTCTCGTAGGGCACGTGTAGAGAGGTCTGGGAAAGGAAGTTGGAAAGTCGTAAGTCAGGAGGGGAAACGTCAAGCAAACTTGGTGCTTGCATTCGAGTTGGACACAGCAGTTCCGTTTGCACCATGCGCATCATAAGATTACGGTACAACTGGACAAAGGGTTCGTGCAGACAATGGCGTGTGTCCTAGAGCCATCCGCAAGTGGCAGGGCCGACGACATATTGTCAGCTATGCATAGCCACAAACAACCACACATGGTATTCAAAACTGGACAGCCTCCTCTTGGGCCAAAAATAACACTTTTGACACAGCCGCCCCCCAGTCAAAGGCGTCCCGGTCAATCCCGTGGGACTCCCAGGTGGTATTGAGCGTTAACTGTACTCTAAAAGTCTCCGATTTGCTTAGGTATAGACGATAAATCTGTTGTTCCCCCTACTGCTGTGCATCGTCCGCAACACTCTGCTGGCAGGCCATAGCAGCGGCTGACCCGATCGGCTCTCGCACGAACGCCTGGCACCACCCACCGACCCCTCCCCCCGAGTTCAAACGAGTTGGACACGATTTTTGTTATGTCACGTACTTCGTGCGTTTGATTTCCACCTATTTTTCTTACGCATCCGAGTAGGCTAAGGCGGACAAACCAAAATGCCGTGAGAGACAGCAGCAGTGATAACTATGCCCAACCTAGAGTGAAGGACGCTGAGAACTCCGTGTTCTTGGGTTTCATCGCCCCGGTAGCAGACGTGCTTTTGAGACTGAAAATTGAGACCACACACCCTTCGTTGTGCCCCGGTTTTGCGCGTTCTATTTCCAACCAAATTCCATTTCGCCCAGGAGGGCTCCTCTGTGCGTGCTAGGCGATCGAATGGCCCGCGTTCGTTGGAGAACCACATTGGTGCAGGGTTAAAGTCTTCAAACGCGGAGGACACCACCAGCACACAGTATGTGTCGGAGTGCCTCTTGCCTACTCCCCGGGGGAAATTTCGGCTGAGATCGTACAGGCACGAAGGAAACGGTCGGTCGATGGAGCCAGTGGTCATGGTGGCGGTAAGTTTTGGCTGGTGTCATCAAGAGGTGTAAACATCCTTTCGTATTTTGTATTTTCAGGCACAAACTTACGTTTTTAACCTCTTTGTGGATTAGCGTGTGACCATTTTTTCTTAGAAGTGTACGGGAAGGGGGAGACTCTAGATAGAGGCGGTGTGGTTTTTGTACCAATGAGCAACAGCAACAGACAGCTAACTAATCTTCAACACGAAGAAAAGCCTCATTTGCTATAGGTACGTAGTAGAAAGCTTCTCTCGTGCTGATCGCAATAAGAAAGAAGCCGGACGTGCATTTGGTGTGAGCTTGGGATTGTGGTTTGCAAATCGCCGTGACCGTATTTGTCCTTGCGGCGGCTTTGTTGATACTCCCGCCTGCTCCAGGGAGACCTTCAGGACTTGGAAGGGGTGCCCGTCCGAGTTCATGACCAATGTCTGACGTCTGAGGTGCTGGGTTCACTTCGATGCGACTGCAAGGAACAACTCGAGCTTGCACTGGACTATATTTCGGAGCATGGTGGTTGCGTGATCTACATGCAACAGGTAGGTGGCGAGATTTAGTGTTAAGAGATAGCCCTAGGGGTCCCGCAGCATCACATGCGCCAACACCACTCGCATGCTTGCATCGGGCTTTTGTTGTCTTGCCACAGCCTGCTTTCTGTAGGCCTTTGTTCCTATCATTAATGCACCTTCACACTGACTCATGCGTGAATGTTTCCATGTGGCAATTTACGACAGGAGGGTAGAGGCATCGGGCTCGCCAACAAGGTTGCGGCGTATGCCCTTCAGGATGGCGGCTTGGATACTGTGGACGCTAACCGACACCTCGGGTTCGACGACGATCTACGCTCGTATGAGGCCGTCGAGCACATTCTCGCTGACATGGGTATCAAGGTGTGGAGTTGCTTTGAGGGTCTGCTTGGTTACGTGGTGTAAACATGTCACTGCCCTACCTATTAAGTGTTATTAACAGCAGTATCATCAGCTGTGGGAGGGCATATGGTGTGGTTGGGACCTCGAAAATCATTTGGGAGCTTCTGCATTCAGATGCGTGTTTTCAGCATGAGAATTCCTTGGCCAATTGGAACACATTTCGTCACGCAGGCGAAGTTTCACGTTTTTCATCTCGACTGTTGGTTGCAGGCGCGTCCCCAAGAGAAGCCGCCCGCCTGTGACTGCAGCATGCGTATTCGCAAGCGTCCGAGTACGACAGCAAGTCCACTGTTGAACGGGCATGACGAACAAAGCGGTATTAATAGCACAGATGAACCGCCACCCTCCCGCCAACTCTACTGCCATCCCTCCCCTCCTTGCCCCGCTTCTTGAACGTTCAATCTAGAGCATCAAGTTGATGACGAACAATCCTTTCAAGCTCAAGTGCCTGAAGTCGATGGGAATCAAGGTTCTCAGCCGCATCCCCATGCTGGTCGCTCCTAATGTGCACAGCCTAGCATACCTTCGGGCAAAGGCGCACCGCATGAGCCACGTTCTTCATCAACTGGATGACGTTGAGGTGCGCCGAAGCGTGTGTTGTTGTATTGTCAACTGATGGTAGGCCTGATCAACGTCGGTGCATTTCTGCCTTCCTCGACCTTGCCGCAGCTGGATGTATTCGATTTTGTTGCGATATCTTGTCCTAAACACCAGAGATGTATGGGTGCGTGGTACAAGCAGTGTGCCTAGAAGCAGTGTGCCTCATCGTTCGCTTTCTGCCCTCGGAACCACCGCATAAACGTTCAGATTCTGGGTGAATCGCCGTCGGATGGCGCCACCGCGCCGGTGGCTCTTCCGCTGGACGAGGTTGGGGCGATTCGGGGTGGGGTAAGTATCTCCAGGACTGCCACGATGCTGCTAGTTCAACCGGCGTATCGGTCTTGTAGAGCAAATCATTGCTACCTCGGGGGGACCGCGGTGGGTTGCGTGATACCAGTGACTACTTTCGGCGCTCAGCTTGAACGTCTTGAAACGTCTCGGATGGACTAAAAACTTGCGGGGCCTACTTCTTTTGCCACACTGGGAGAGACAGGTGTTGGGCAAGGTTCACTTTCGGCAACCCGATTACGGTGGCGAATTGCTACCGTCCTTCGAATGTGTTCTGATGCTTGCCGACCCCTACCCCCCTTTCTTTTACTGCCATGATCAGGAAAGCACTAGGGGAAGCGAGGCGGAGCCGGATGAGGAGGGCTACGCCTTTGGACGGGATTCAGTCCTGGCAGCCATTGAGGCTGTGAGGTCAGGGAAATGCGTCGTTGTAACGGACGACGAAGGGAGGGAAAACGAGGGCGATCTCGTGTTCGCAGCGGAAAAGGTGAACATATAGACTGAAGAGTGATCCTGACTTTTTCTACGTACCCATGTAACTGACGCGATAGATCACTATGAATGGCCGAGCTTACTCCCGACCGTTGAACCTCTTAGGATTGTACAGATACCTTTAGCGACTTTCTCAAACTCCCCCCTCTTGGTCTTTTGCGCGCTATATCTACCCCTCACAAAAGTTCTGCACCGTCTGCTGTTGTCGGGCGCGTCACCCCTTTATTGCAATGCTGTAGCTGCACGCTAAGCCGCAGATGTGTTGCGCTTGAAGATGTCGATGGTAATTATTTGTGATGATTTTCTGGGTCCTTTCGGTTCTCTTTTGTTTCCATAAGATGTGGCGTATTTTGAGTATTTAAGCCAGTTGAGTGACCAACATGGATGTTGTAAGGTACCGAGCAGAGATCGGAGCGGCTGCCGTTGTTAAGACAACAAGAAAAATAGTTGCTACACGAAGCGCTGGGCGTGGTTCATAAAATCATAATTTCCGCGTAGGCATGCACCAGCTGTGTCGCTGACAATCCCGGCCTTTGCTGTGTATCATGGTTGTTCGTCTTCTGCACTCAGGCCACTGAAGATTTGCTGGCTTTCACGATACGTCACACCAGCGGTGTTATTTGTGCCTCACTTGGAGCCAGGCGGCTTCAGGTGTGTACGTGGCTTCAGTGGTGGTGTTCACGCTTAGATGAGTACAATTGCTGTGTTTGTGTGCTCTACACTACTGGATGGCACTCCACGTACCTTGAGTCACAGCAGTTTGGTACATGCGGTTGCTTGCCCCTCTCTTGTTTAGAGTGCATTAAGGCAAAGCCGCATTGGTGGTCTGATGTTTTGAAGACCGTTGCGTGCCGCCGCTTGCCATGAGTACTTCCGTACAAGCATTTGCTGGTCCAGCACTCCGCATTGCTCCAATGCCGAACATGACGTTTTTTCCTGGGCAGGAATTGCGTTTGCCTCAGATGGTGGAAAACAATGAAGACCCTAAGATGACGGCCTTCGCGATTACGGTTGACGCCAAATTTGGCACCAGCACCGGAATCAGCGCAGGCGACCGGGCCACCACACTCCGTGCATTGGCCGATCCGGAGGTACCGTTGTTGCACCGCACCAATTTCAATTTAGTCAGCGGTCGTGTTTCACGCTTTTGCTCAAGCAGAGTTTCGAATTAGGTGCATATGTCGTGGCTAGGTTAACTACACTTCACTACACTGTGGTATGTGTTTTGTGCTCTTTGTGCTCTCCCTGTTACACTACAACTACGTTGTTTATTCCAAGTGTACGTCTCCTTCCATCCGTATCGCCGCAGCTTGCCCTCCTTCCATGATCTCGGTCAAAGCCTATGAGGGTTTTTAGCTTGTCCCATCCTGACCCTCTTAGCCCGGTATTTATGTTGCAGGCTGGACCACGAGACTTCAACCGACCAGGTCATATCTTTCCCCTCCGATACACGGTGAGTCTCATTTCGATATTATGCTCTTTATGTGCGTTTGCCGTGTTTACTCGCCCCTCTTGGTAGCTCTGCTGCCGGGTATGTCAACTCGAGAAGGTTTACCATTCTGTATGTATGGTGACAGTAGTGCCATGTCGTTTTTCTGTTGCGAAATAGCGCAGCATGGATCCACTCTTGCTCACGTCTGCCGTCCGCTCTGGCGTGTTCGCGTGACTGTTGCATCCAGCCTGGAGGCGTGCTTGAGCGGGGGGGGCACACAGAGGCGGCTGTTGACCTGGCAACCCTCGCGGGCTTATCACCGGTTGGCGTGCTGTGTGAGATCACCACCAAGGATGGGAAAGACATGGCAAGGTGTGTTGGGTGATCCGTCACTTGGTGATCGGTATTCTTCCAAGTTGCTGATTGAAAACGCTTCGCACATTTTTTGTGCTTTATTTCAGTTATATGCAAATAGTTTAATGATAATACTTCGAAGTTGTTTGTTTTGGTGTCTCGTTGGAGAAGCAGTTTCCAGAACGTACATGCACGGCACATACGTATCATGTTGGTAGTTATGTTTCGCTTGCTTGTTTTGAGCCATGCCACGATGGTAGAAGTAGTTTGATATCCCTCCCTCGTAACCCAAGACCCACGTCTATATTAGCGACAAGCCTGCTGACGTTGCAAACACTCACTTCTGTTTTGGTCCCCTCTTATGTTGCCCCCGTGCGTGTCGATTTCTTTTCAGGGTGCCTGAACTCAAAGAATTCTGCGCAGAACACGGGCTAGTCCTCACCTCTATCCAAGACATGCGTTGCTTGATACGAGAAAGACAACGAGCTGCTCGTGCCGGCGAGGACCCTGCACCCTACATTGCGCGGTAGCCACGGGCAATCAATTTTTTTGGCTTAAAGCCCTGTACTTGTGGAAGTTGAAGTGTCGCGCCGTGGTGTGCGCCCAGTACCCTTCTCGAAGAGACATCTGGAGAGGGATGATTTTTTACATAAGAGGTGGTATAGCAAAATTTAGAACGTTCCTACACGCTGATTGTTTTGCTTCCACGATTTTCCGGTGTTTCAGAATGGGTACGAAGAAGCACTTGGGAGTAGGACGCGAGTTATCGAACACGCCGTATGACGAACTAGCTTTGGGAATTTGTAGTAATAGACGCAAAACGAGTACCAGTGGTGTGAGTTTTGATATTGAAGCCTCACTTCTAAGGAGAAACACAGGTAGTGCTCCCGCTAACCCTGTGGATTCATTGCTAATTTGTCCCGGACTCTTTATCCATCTGTGGATATACATGTAGTAGATGGATTCGTTGTACTTCCACGTACTTCGTGAATGTGTGTGTGTGTTTATTGTTAGAATCGACCGCGCTAACCGGCTGATCAATGAAAAGACGTCAGTCTCAGTGCGGTTGAAAACACAAAACACTTCTAAATGCCGTGCACTTGGGACCATGTGAGGGGGTTTCATGGGGGGTGTGTGGGTGTGTGCGTCCCATCTATTCTGGTACCGGCGTACAGGCCTTTCGGCGTATATGTACCTAACGGGGTCACACAAGAGCCTATTCCCTTGTTTTGTTTTGTTACATATATTTCCCCACCTCTCCCCCTGCGGTGCTTGCCTTCTAAGAGTTTTTATGTTTTCATCGCGAGAAGGGTTCAGACATGCCTCCCCTTCGTGAGTTGAGACAAAATAAGTGTTTCCACAGTGAGTGGTGATGTGCATGAACAAGAAAAAACCTGGTTTGGGTGTTGGTCTTGTGTCTCCGTCGTTCGCAGGTTTACCGGCAGTGCTTTTTTTTCTCGTTGAAGCGCTGATGACGAAAAATTACAACTATGCGAAACGTTCATGTTCAACGAGAAAATTGAAAACTTCAGAGGTTATACGTCCGTGGGTATGTATGTAGAACGGGGCACCCTCTCTCACTTACTTGGTAAACACTTCGTATGGGCATGCGGACATTCGAATTCGTGCCCTTGACCATACGCGTATGTTCTCTTGCGCTCTTGCGACTTGTAAACAAACGTTTGTCTGGATGCCAGGTCACATCAGGAATAAATACACACACAATCACATTTCACAACAGTGCCAGACCGGCAACGTGAAGCATGCAGCACGCGTTACCCATCGCGTTGCTCGTTGTCTTGCATGCGGTCCAGTTTGTCAGCATTCGCACACCTCCCTCTTCCAAACGCTGCGGAGCATTTCGGGGGCTGCACAGCATGCATGCGTGGTTCGCTCGCTGTGCACGGCAGTTGTGTAGAAGGCCATGGGAGTGAATCCACGGTATCTACATACCGAAGTATCTACACGACGGTAGCTCACTATTTATTACTGCTGTAAATCTCTGGTTGTCTGCGTCGGAATGACAACAGTCCCATCGTACAAGGTACAAAGATCCTATCTATGCTGTCTGGGAAATCGTAGACATACAGGTACTTTCTGACGCTATGAATTCATTGTTAATCTGTCTCAGACTCTTACTCTTTTCTATATGATAGAGATGGATTCGTTGTGTCATAAAAAAAAAAATGTGTGGAACCAATTTTGACATGTAGCGTTCAGAAGGGGTCCCGCACTCTGTACTGCTAAGTACTGCTGTAGTATACATACGTTCATGTACACCAACCATGTTTTCTGTTTATTTTACGGCCGGTGCCCGATCGACGTGCTACAGACAACGGGCGTGCCCCCCTGTGTCGATGAAGCCTTCTAACGTACGATTAGGTCGAGGGACAATGTCGCTCCTCAACACCATTCTACCAGTTGGCATTACCTTTGGCATTGCCCAATGTGGGACTGCTTTCGTCGCGAAGCCGTCCGTTCTCTCTACAAACAAATGTGAGTCTGTTGGAAAACGTGTCGGTTGCTACCGACTCGTCTATATGCTTGTGTGTACGTGCAGTGGTCGGTCGTGTCGTGCGAGTCTTGTTCCTTGAGTCCCGTGTGTTGGTTGAGCGTTGGGCAAATTCTGTACATACATATATATGTAGGACGGCATCATGTTGCTGCGGCCGGCAGTCCAGCACCAAATGTAGGATGTATGCATATGACACATCTAGTACCAGATAGGTGTGTTGGATCGCGTTGGTGGCGTTCTTGTGGGACTGCTGTTTCAACCACTCTCGTTTTCTGTACCTCTACCACCAGTTACTGCGCAACACTGCGGCGGTGCGGTTTCCTGTCGTACTGCTGTATGTTGAACGTTCAACTTGGGACAGACCTTCGACCGAGGACGTTGGGTACATACAATTTACTAAATACATAACTGGTGGGCTGTCAAGTACTTCCCAATAACCGAACAATACATTCGTCGCCTCTTCTTCACGCAGGTGCAAAAGGCTCCCATGCATTGTTATCAGCGCGGACCAGTCACTCGTCGCTTTTCCCTAGTAGATTGAGCGTCCGAAGCGTGAGAACTCCACAAACAATGGTGGCTGAAGAGGAGGCGGATGCACCAACAGAGATGGGTGCATCATTCGAGTCTTCGGCGGATCCCGTGTCTACTGGTGGGGTTTGTGTGGCAAAAAGCGGGCTGTCTCCTGATTTCTCGATGATAACCGATCCCTGGGACCGAGGAGTGCTGTTCTCGGTTAAAGTGGACGAAGTTTTACACGACATCCGCAGCAAATTTCAACGTGTACAGGTAAAAGGGGTAGGGTGATAAATGCGCCGTCGCAGCAACAGGCTGCATCAAGTGATGAAGCAGTTAGTTATTGGAGTACCTGTTTTTATCATATTTCACAATACCTCCCTGCACGGCCGTGCCTTTAGTCAATCCTCTCCACCAATATGTTTATTTGTGTGCTTTGTGGTTGACGCAAACGGGAGTTTCTCGGACCACAAATGAAGAGGTCGTCCCTCGAATATTCTCGATATGCACGCGTAGGTACCCATGTGCACACGTATGCATCGGAGCCGATGGTACCAGTAGTTGCTGGCGTTGTACCCTGTTTACTCTAATGTAGTTTTGTGCATTGGCGAGTCGGTCCAAAGATTCGCCATGAACAGATTACTTAACCTAGCTGTAAGCACTCCGAGCAGCATCAACGAGAGATGCCAGCACAAGAACGGCAGATGGGCACAGAGGCAATCAAACTGGATGTATTGCTGCTGATCAGCCTTGTGGTGTGGTACCACGAAGTTGTTGTTGGCTCTTATTCTCTTGCAGTGCTGTGAAAAACGCATGTGCCCCAGCCCGATACCAAACAGAAACAGGGAGTTTGGTAGACAGCTGTTTTAGTGGAAGTCAGCTAGTATGTTGTTTCGTTGCTGCTGCTTACGTACCTAAATATGCCACCGCTGTGGTGCTGTTGTTGTGATGTATGTGCTATGTGGGTCCTCTGTATGGGAGACGGTCATCGGAGATATCGCGGTCAGTGCATAGCATTTCACGTGCGGGGCGGGCCCTGTGCTTAGTTTCATTCAAGTATCATGGGCTTGGCTGGTATTCATATTTGTTTTCCTCTTTCGCTTTGCTATTCTGCTGGATAGGTGCTCGAAACACCCGCGATGGGTCGCATGTTGGTGCTTGACAACGCACTTCAGTGCGCTGAAAGAGACGAGGCTGGTTACCATGAGTATATTACACACACAGCTCTCTGCAGGAAAGGTGCCGCAGCAGGTTCTGGAAAACGAGCTCTCATCATAGGAGGAGGTTAGTTTAGTGTCATTTTGTGCACTACCTAGCGTGAGACGGAAGATGGCCGTCGCCACATTGCCAGGCACATGTTCTGGACAACAACCAGTCCGCTTATTTTTTGTCCTGTCTTTGTCTCTGCTCCTACAGACATGCCGTCATGTTGAGTTTGTCGTCAGGGCTTGAAACCAAGAAGAGAAGAGCACGGAGATGCTACAGGGCAATTAGGAATTGTGTTGTGTTCCTGCCAGTGTGCCGTCACTTTGTTCGCCTGCAGCCCTCCCTCCCTTGCATACCCCCATGCCCTTCTGTTTTGTGTCCATGTGAGAGGTTGGTTGCACCCCGTTTCCCCCATGGTTTTGCTGACCCCATAGCCCTCCTTGCTCTCGGCTCGTGTTCCTGTCCAACACGTGCGGGTGACAATCAACTCCGACGCAAACAACGCCAACACCATCATCAACAACAATCACGATTTATAAAAAATCGACGCGAACTACAATAGGAGACGGCGGAGCAGCGCGAGAGATCTTAAGACACGACGATGTTGCCAACGTAGACCTTGTAGATATCGATGCCGAGGTGAGCAAATACAACGCGAGCTAGAAACTGTTGGCAACCCGATACCTAGGTCGAAGGGCAGACCCACCGAATTCGGCGTTTTCAGTGAAGGCAGCCTTGAGCATCCAGCTCCAACCCAGCCCAATCTGACCAATTTCAATCAAAACAGGTTATGGCAGCATCAAAGAAGTTTATCCCTGGTATCTGGAGACACCCAACTTCATCCGAAGACAAGTATGTACCGCTGGACAGCGATTCACGACTAACTGTGCGCGCTGAGGACGGCTTAGCTTTCTTGTTGGATGACAGCCGAGAGGGCTACGATATCATTGTGGTGGATGCAAGCGATCCCGTCGGCCCGGGCGCAGCACTCTACAGCGACGAGTTCTACGCTTCATTGCGACGCCGTCTCAAGCCGAAAGGGGCTGTAGCCGTGCAGGTGAGAGCGAATATGTGCATGCAGCATAAGCATAAAATATATCAAGTGTTTACAAACCCCAACTCATTCCCATTCGAACGAATCATGGCCAAGAATGTTGTTTGGCAATCAGCGCCGGTGTCGTCAACGCGTGCACCGAAGGTTCGTCAATAGGCGTGCGACGTTCACAATCCATAGCGTCGCGGACGATCTGGATGATTGCAGCTTGTGCAGTCGCACTCGTCTAATCTAGCCGTATTCGTTGAGGTTTGCTCCAAGATTCGCTCCAAAGGGCGGACTTCAACATTTTCCAGAAGATGCCCACATGAAAAGTAAAACAGAACATTTATTGAGCTTCGTCATGATCAAGATTTGAAATAGAATGGTGTTTTCATAGGCGTCGATGCCGACAGCCCAGAAAAACGCAAGGAGATGATCATTTGAAAGTGACATCGCCCGAGGGATACAAAGATAATGGACAGGAGAAGAGAGAAGAGAAATGCTAGGGCTAAAACACAAGGTGGAAGAGGCACACAGAGGTACGGGAGGTCGCGCAGAGCGAGAGGAACTAATTCGCGAGCACGATGGGGCTTCAGTTCACGGGGAATTTGTCGAAAGCAATGAAGAGACCAGGGTGCATAAATGCGCTGATGTGAAAAAGCAGAGGAGAGTAGACCTCTGACCACGGGAAAATGTTGATCGTGCAAGGAGAACCAGGGTATCTTCCGAGAGTGACATGGCGTGGGTTTGTGGCATCACTTGGCCCCCTGACACAAAACTCTCTTCAACCGAGGACGCACCTTGTGACAGGCAACTTAGAAGCTCAACCATGACGTCGCGGGCCAACCTGCATGTCGTTAACGTGCGCTCGAATGTTGGAGCTGCCTGTATCAGGAATAGCCAAATCACCTAGGCTAGCGTCAAGCAAGTACGCTCCCTACCCCTATTTCCATCCTTGTCTGTTGCAGGGCGGCTCCTTCTGGTACTTGCCACTTGTGTTCCGGACGGTTTTTCACGGTTTGAAGAAAGCCTTTCCTGAAGTGCGCGCGCTTCAGTGGTGAGTACAAACTGCAACCCAGAGTTGTTGACGCCAGTTGGGCAAGGAAGGCTGTTCTCAAATATTTTGCCCGTCGCCAGTGATGGATTCGTTAGCTGCACTAATCACTAACGATTGTCATTTTCTGTGTATTCCCTTGGCCGGCTGAAGTTTCACAGCGATTTATCCCGGTGGCCTGTGGAATATTCAGCTCGCGACGTTGGGGGACGATCCACAGGACGTTGACCTGGAGAAGGCTAACAAACTGTGCAACAGGTAGGTAACCGAGCGTACCGGAACAGAGCGCCATCGAACCTAACACATTTCCTCTCTGCAGAACAGTAACCGCACGTACGTTTCTTTTCGAGTACGGTCTGCGTTGAAGTACAGACGACGCCCACACGTGGACTTGGAATGGAATCTCCTATCATGTGCTTCAAAGCATCGAGCAACGGGGCACGGACATGCATGTATCTGCCCCGTTATTTGAACTACACATGCTTCGATAGGTGGAGTGACGACTCCGAAGTGTAACTGATGAATTCATTTTGGTCTTTGCGAAGAAAATGGCAACTCGTTAAACAACGTTGATATCGGAGGAAGCCGTTCTCAAAAAGAGAATAATTTGGAAAGAGAAGGTATAGCTGTTTTCCCTCCTGCTGACCTTTCTTACTATACTTTCCGGTCTGTTTCTCATTCTCTCGTTGCTTCAACAGCCACAAGCTCGCATTCTACAGCCCCCAAGGGCACCACGCGGCCTTCGCTTTACCTCCGGTTGCCTTGCAGGAGCTGGCAAAGCCTCGACCAAAATTGAGCGAAACTCAGGCCGATCTAGAATCGATCATGGCTTACGGAGAGGAGAATGAGGATACGAAAGGGACGCCCGCACACATATGTGACAGCTGTTGGGAGCCAGATGTGAGGTCCGGTGGACACCCGCCACATCCGTGTTTCGCGTGCGTTCAAGATGATCAGATAGATACACCTAACAAAAGGCTTCTAGGAACCACCCACGGCTCCAGGAGGAAACGTTTTGTGACGTTGCCTTGGCGCCAAGACAGGGAAGCATGCGTGGACGTGTTGATGAGTATTCGTGGCGTCTACTGCGGACTTTCCCTGCTGTTGATGGACAGGTTCGACGATCACTGAGCCGGTTGGTGAGCGGTGCAACCGACAAAGATGTTCCACTTGCCGCTTTCGACGCGGATGGCACCCTTTGGGATGGAGATTCCGCTGAAATATTCCTGGAGTGGATGGATACGTCAAACCGGTGGAGTCAACATGAAGATTTCGTTGCAAGGTGTTAGTCATCTACTGTCTGATCCGCTTGCACGTGTCTTGCATGATTTTGATGCGTGTTGGGACACGGTCTGGTCGTGGTAGTTGACGGCGATTCAGCATTTTCTGCCTGCCTGCCTGCCTGCCTTCCTGCCTTCCTGCCTACCTGCCGTCAAATAATTGTCCAACCTGGCGACCTCCGTATCGTGTACTGTCCAACCAGATACTATGCACTCCTGGCGAGCGGCGATAAAAAGGGGGCGTATGGGTTAGTCGCACAGCTGTTCGACGGCATGCTTGTATCCGAGATATCGAAGCTTTGCGAGGAATGCTTTCAGGAAAACGTGGAAGACCTTGTAAGTAACCTGTCTTCTGTTTGTGCATGCTTAAATCACCAGACAATGCCCTGTTGCTAAACTCTACTAGGCCACTTTTGCGTTCTTGACTGACAACCTTGCTCACATGGGAGGACATCTAATCGCTGTCCAAACGAGCATTACGGCACCTGAGGGAAGCAGTGTCGTGCAATTGCGTCAAGTTAATATTGTGCCACCTCCCGCCCTGTGGCCCACCGCACACGTTGGTCGTGCCTTGCTGCACGCGACGGCCTTCATTTCATCGCCAGTAGAATTTGTGCGAATCCGGTGCCAGCAACGGTTCGCTGTACAGGTTGCTGCGTGTGATTTTCTGACACATGTTGAATGATTTTCTGACACATCATGCATCCGAGGCACAATAGGAGAAGCTGTCGTGCGCGACACCGTCACCGTTTTTCATGTCACAGTTTGTCGGTACCTGCTGATACTTGACGAGGGACATCGATCTCTGAATTCTTACCATGCGGTGCATGGGCTACGGCGAAATTCCTACTAGCGTACGCGCAAGTAAGGCTACGAAACCCAATCGGGAGCGGGTTGTGTGAATATTAGCGTTTCACAGACCAGTGCAACACCAATAAGAATCTGAGCAAAGCTCGAAAGCAAAAACCAAACATGAGGACAGTCTGCACGAGTTTGATTTTTTGTCCAGGATACTTGTCGCCAGTACGTGCTGTGATGAATGTTGACTGCTCGCCCATTTCCCATCTTCGTTTCGACCGCCCAAAAGGTGATTTCTGAGATGGCAGAATTAGTGCAAGATCTACGCGCCCGAGGATGGCGTGTGATTATCGTCACGGCAAGCCCGACATGGATCGTAGAACCCGGGGCACGCCGTTTAGGGCTCGGACCTGAAGATGTCTTGGGTATAGAGGTAAGCCATAGCAGGTGTTGCACGAGGTATACGGATGTGCGCTAATGATGGTATTGGTTGGCGTGTTCGCCACACCATGTACCCAGTAGTCAAGCCCACACGGAAAGAGGACGTTTTCAAGTTGCGCCTAGAGACGGGCTTGCGCCTTGGCGAGAGAACCTGTGCCGTCTGGTGCATCAGTACGCCAAGCCTCCCTCACGGAATTGACTGTCTGCAGGTTGAAGTATCACAAGGGAAGGCGACCTCAGCCCTCCGACATCCTCTCCCCGTCCAAGAGGGGAAAGTTGAAGCGCTGCAGATGGCTTTCAACAGCACTCGCCCGACACTCGCTGTGGGAAACTCGCTGGACGACGGCGCAATGCTAGGCTACGCGCGAGGATTTGCGCTCGTGAGTAATCCGAACAGTGCGGAACTGGAGTCGCTAGCGAGGGACAGCGGCTGGGGCATTCATCGTCTTGAAGTGGAGAGTGCGACGTTGGAAGTGGCGTGAACCACTTTGCTTATGAGACACTCACTAGCTAGGGTGCCTGGCATGCTACTTGAAGTAGCAACTTCACAAGCTACGAGTTCCAGTAGGTATACATGTAGTATTCGTGAGCCCCGATCGTGGACCGCCCCCGCCCACATGGCGCTTGTATCGAATTCTGTAACGGTGTGGGCCCTGCTCGGTGTGGGCCCTGCTCGGTGGAAACGACAACGGGGATTTTGACTGCATTGCTGAGAGGGATCCTAAGCAAAGACGATGCGGCCGGGTAGGTATAACTGCGACCGCAGCCACCTCGGTATATCGGCAGGCAGGCCTTGCTCATTTCCACCTCTGTTGGAATATAAATGGACAACCGTTGGGAACACGGTGCGAATAGAATGATGGGGCCAATATAGCAGAAATTGAGTATTCTTGGGGTCGGCAACATATGTACGGTGAAGCTTGGTGAATTTTTGGGGCGGCTTGGGCTGGTTTGTGTCTGACACTTCAATTGTTGGTGTTAAGGGTTTACCTTATTGTATAGATGGAGACAGGGGAGTAGTTTCGAGCCTTCGAAGTAGCAATAGTGATGGCCGCACTCATTCTCAGGTTAACGATCACTCTCGTAACTTTAGAAATGGAGTGTAGATGTGTTGTACCATGTAACTGTGTTATTGGAACCCTATGGGCAATGGACATTATCTGTCAAAATGCACTCGGCCCTTTTTTCCGAATGATGGTCATAGATGGATGGTATGCATGCACATATATATGCTATTCGGACAGGTTCCAGCCCTTGAATCCATCATGGCAGACATATTGTGCATCAAACTTGACTAGAAGTAGAAAGACCCAGATTGTTGACAGAAGATTGAGGTTCATTCTTTCGTTCTGTAGAAGGTATAGAAAGTATACATAGAACCACAGGGTACCGTTGCCAACTTCGCCCCTCCTTCTGAGAAACCCCAAACAATCCAGCTTGACCGCCCTAGACTATACTGCTGTGCGCACCTACTTTACTGTGTACAAGCAGGGCCTCATCACACGGTCGCGTGATAAATCAGGCCCAACAAAATCGATGGCATGTACCATTTTTCTTGCGGCAGTGGTAGTGGTATATGTCAGCAACACGCTCCCTTTTATTTCTCTCCGAAATCTATGGTACTTCATAGCATCACCCCTTAGTCTCGATTGAGGTCGACCTGCGTGGTTTCACTCCATTCACTGAAAAGCAATGAAGGCGGGACGTTGTCTTCGGGTCGTGTCCCTTTCTGTGTTCAAAGTACGTTTTTCTGCATTCTAAACAGACGAATAGCTGTCGCGGGGATAACGCTATGAGTTCATTGCTGAATAATCTCGGACTTAATCACTGGTATAATTTATGTGAAGACAACAACAACACTCATCAGTGGAGGTGGATACTGGCTGCAGACAGATGATATTCTAAAAAAGAAAGAAAGTGAACTCAACACAAGATGTGACCGTTACTCGTTTAGTTGCGCCGCCTGTGGGTACACGCGATACGGTGGCGAACCACTACCCAGAACGCTGCAGGTACACTCGCAGTCTCTCACTCTATTCGCCTACTGGTATCTGGGAAGGACCTGTGTGAACTAAGGAGCATGGATAGAGGGCGACGCGCCATGCCGGTGCAGAACAAGGCCTGCTACGAAAGACACGTCAAGAAGTGCCAAGACAACCACCGGGATAGATTAGCGAAAATGAAGCCAACTATCGATTGCCACGCTCCCTCCAGCATGCGAAAAGTGGCCACCAAGACAAACGCCAAGAAGCAGCAGATTATGGTAAGCCATCCGGGGAACCCTCGCCCGGCTCACCGAATTTCAAAGAGTAGATCGCTGTATACAAAGTTCGGGTCGACACGCACGGGTAACAACTCTCATATGCTAAGAGCGGAGAAAGCAGTAGACTACAGCTTGTAGCTGCAGCCGAATCGAAGCGAAACTCCGTGTGTGAAGATACATGGTCTGTACAGCAGTAGTCTACAGCAGTACCACGCTGCAGCTAAGACTATATGCGTATAGCGCACGTATTGCCAACCCAGCACCTTCTGATCCTTTCATGCGGGACTACATGTGGCAACCACCAACCGCTTGTGCACGCTTCTGTCTACGATAGGAGGATAGATACGCTCAGATCGAGCGCGACAATCGACTTCTGCTGGAGAAGATGTCTCACATCATGCGTAAAGGCGGTGTGGACAACCACAATAGCACGTCCAAGTACTCTAAGTCCCTCAACAAAGGCGCACGCAAGAAGGAGCTACACAAAATCACAACAGAGAACCAGGTGGGTGTATTCTGGCTATGATTGCTTGTAGTTAGGCCATCTATGTAGCCGCTGACCAATGAAGCCGTTCTCGAAGGCAATGTACAGTCACATGTGTATGCATAGATGTGTACCTTCACGGTTCACAACTGGCGGAGCCGGCGGCACCGTTCGCCATATCAATAACCAATAACTCATCAACCCCCCCATGATGCATGTGCCCACAACCCCGGTCACAATTGCGCGAAAGATGCAGCGTAAAAATCCAGGTCATTCTCCTCTGATCAAGGTTTGACCCAGGAGATGTTTTCTAGCACCAAGTGGTTCGGCATCACTTTGATTTTCTTGCTGATGCGATGTGCGATGATTTACTCACTACATACCTAGGCCGTGTCCCCGGTTTGGTTTTCGTTACCCCTCTCCACTTGCTGGAGCATGGGCAATGAGAACCCGCTGTGTGAGCTGTGTGTATGGTGTGTCTCGTGTGGTGGTTGATGGAGACCGGGAGATGATTCTCAGAGATTGAGTTTGCAATTGTGGAGACCAAGCGAAAAAATATCCGCCACGGCTGCATCCAGCTCTCTCGGCTAATTTGCCGCACGCATCGAATTGGTGTCCACCGAGCCCGACCGAATGAAGAACACCGGCTAGTCGATGATACCCACTCTGAGCTGACCTCATGGCACACCTCGAGTGACCAACGTTCGAGAGGTTCAAGTTTGTAGGTGACCCTCTCGTTGGGACATAGCGACTCGGTGGGCTGAACAGCAAAGGGCAACAACAGTTTTTGACAGGCTTACCCTGTCCTAAACTTCCCCACAAAAGGGCAGGATGGGGCTGTTGAAAAGCGCTGCCCAACTTGATGATCCAAAAGTGGTATTTGTTTGACAGGGTAGGAAAGGTGGGGGTCAGTTTTTCTTTGTTGCCAATAAAGTTGCGCTTAGACCTCTCAACACGCGTGTTGGCAACCATGCCTCCGGGTTGTAGCCCACGTTGAAGGGCTCTACCACCTCTATGTAGCTTATCTCGCGCCGCTTGGAGTCTAAAGATCCGGTCTTCAGCCTAATGCTGAGTGACGCCTGAGATGCTGAACGGTGGCGCATCCTACATTTGTAAAGGGTCGCACTTTCGTTCTTTGGGCTCCCGGACGGCAAGAATATACGCAGCGCGCCCCGCGCGTATCACGCCCTTCAGTGCGCTGTGCCAAGAGCTACCCGCGCTGGATCACCCGGCATAGCGAGGTTCCATTTTGCGTAGAATCGAAGGTTCGGGTTCTCTGACGTCAATTGCATACTAGACATTATCCGATGTGTGGTCTTTTTTCGCGTGCTCTCGAATGTTACGAACTCCATTTTTGAGCCTCCCAACACTTGCTGCATCTATAGATATAACAGACCACGAGAGGCACGATACACACAGCTACGGGGGGTGGCTTTGTCGTTGCTGTTGCTTCTTTCTCTGGAGAAGTATGGCCGAGAGGCCAAATGGTGGACGGCAAAAAACTGCCCACGGTGGTGGAACGTCTTGTTTTAAGCCCTTGTCAACCCTCGCCAATTATTTTTCTGAAACTCCTAGTGCCTCGCCGTCTCTAACGACGATCACACGAAAGGAACCACACACAGCCACGGTCAGGTAGCTTTATCATCGCTGTTGCTTCAGTCAGTGGAGAGATATCGCCGAAAAACCAAAGCGGCGACCCGGGCCAAAATGCTGCGACATTAGTAGAACATAGGCTGTGCATGGTCTGTCTTTATGTGGTGTACACGACAACAACATTTCTGCGTGGCATCATTGCGTCCCCATTGTCACGAAATAGACAGGCGCTGTTGTTTCCGTTCGATTCTCACTTATGGTTTGTCGCTACCATCGAAGTGTGCCACTACACCGAGCGGATTCGTGCCTCAAACAACCCCGCCAATACCACACCACCCTACACACAATTGACATCTCCTCACAAGCATACACGTGTATCTCGCAACACTTGCCGTTCAAAACTAGGAAACTACAAGACGCCTTACACCTCAACCTACATTTTACCCTGCAGGCAATACGCGAAGACCGGGACCTCGTAGTGGGGACGGGCGAAGTAGCCTTTGTATTTCATTCAACTACCACCCCATGTATTTCATTCAACTACATAGCGTGTTTGCAGCTGATTGGTGTTTGCTTGCTACAGCAGTACTTGTAGTGCATACTCTTCGGCAATCCTTACACTACTGTACTTGTTCCGGAGTACGACGCACGAAAACACACCGCGGTGAAAAACATATTGGCTTCTACAACAAAGATCATCGGGTGTGTTTTTATTTGGGCGTGTGGTATCTGGTGTTGTATACGGCACGTACACGTACGCCCGATCTGTTTTTTATGCAGTTCGCCGAGAAAACTCACGTTATTTCCACGCATTTCCTGCCGTGTTACCCGTGCATTGTTCCAGCGCATCCTCCATGCAATCCAGCAGGCGGATCCCTTTTACGACCACATCAAGTGGGCTGAAGAGGCGCAACAGAACGAAAAGTACATGCGCAATATTTGCACGATGCCAGTTCGTCTGAGGGAGGAAGATACGGACGACGAGGGGATGTACGCTGGCGAGGGATAACGGCATGGCCACCTTTCACCGTAGGACGAAGCGAAGAGGCCTTAGAGCGTTTTTACTGTGCGGCGTGTTCGCGAAATTTGTTTATTAGTTCGATTCGAACCCTGCCCCACACAAAATGCAGGCCCGCTCTGCCCCTTGCTCTCTGTTTTGTTTTTTCAAGGGCATTTCGCCTAAAAAAAAATCAAACAACCGCCTAGCCCGTGGGATGAACGTGCCGTACGCGGAGAAGGGAGTTAAGGTCAACATTTTTTTGCATACGCGAGTACTTTTATGTGACCCCAGGGTTAATTTGTAGCCCAGGGTCGTCCGAACTCTAGCGATGGCACTCAAAAATTAGTTCTGCCGTGCCGGACCTCGGCGACATCTGCGAACAAGCTTCTGAGAACTTTGGGAGTTGTAGTTATTCTGTGTTTCGTGCTGGATGACTGTCCTTTGTGTTGGGGGTTTGGTGTAGAGAGGGCATGGAAAACTCAGGTTTCGATTTAATTATCTTCTTGGTTTCGCTCTGTTTGGCTCTCTTGTTCCGTTTCGTCTGATTTTTGTAGTCTTGATCGGTAGTCTTGATCGGGAGTATTTCTTTTTCGCTGTACCGTCTTTGAACATACGTTCCTGTGGAGCTTTGCAGTCTAAGTTGATACAAAGCTACAAAGCGACAACACCCCACCCACCAACAAACCACCACCAACAGCAAGCAATTTCTTGGCCCAACGGCTTCAAAACGCACGTGGTGCTTTTCAGTTTTTTGGGTTTCCACGGCGGCGGCGTACGGACGGGTGAAACAATGAGAGACAGAAAGGGCTTTGACCCAAGGAACCGGTATGCATAGACTGATTTTATATTTTTAAGTAGTGAGTGAGTGTGTGGTTTGTAATGTTTTCTCGTTGTAATAGCGTAATAACCCAGGAGCCAACATGACGGTGTTTGGGACTCAGTGGCGGGGGGGGGGGGTGAACTCAAGTAAGGGTGGCCGCTGCATTATCTATGTATCCACTGAGCCGACCGGCGTACATCGACCGCAGGATACTGTGCTCAGTGGACCTCTGGTCCGGTGAGCAACTTCCTCCTTCCAAGATACAACGCATTTGAACAAATGACTGTACTGCTGTAGACTACTTTTTTTCTATGTGAAATATATTTTGATTTGTTTCCTGTGCTACAGCAGTACCGGCCCGCTGTTCAATAAAACATCAATTCCTTGGCCGAGCCTCAGTTTCTTCTTGTTTCGTCGCCAGCACCGTCGAACATGTACAACTGCTGTGACTGGTAGACATTAGAACCCCACACCCCACATACATGGTAGCCGGAAACATTGCTGTGTGGCCGTTTCCTGCTGTATGCATATTATTATAACCCAGGGCAATTGCCCAGGCTATTGTAATTCGGCAAGAATTGCACTGAAAGGTTAAAAGACGTACAGTATGATACAGTCAATGAACGCCCAGAATTAGCTAGAAAGTAACGTGTGCTGTGCTGTGTGAGTACTCCAGTGTACTCCCTCCGGGGCCCGGGGCCCCCCTCCTACCGAGTCTCTCAGGTTCGCAGGTTCTCTTTAGAACCAAACGCCGACGTATTGATCCCATATAAGACGCAAACTGCAGTTTTGCACACGTGAACACCACCGCCACACCGCCACCCACAGGGCAAACAAGGAAGGCCTTTCCTCTTTCTCGGGCGTGGCGTGGCATGGCTTGCGTACACTTCGCGGCGTGTGCGGCTATACTCTGCATCAGCGCTCAGAGCTTCATTATTGATCCGTCGGCATCATCATCAACAGTACATGTTTCCCGCTGCCAGGCTGCCCGTTTATCATGCAGGGAGACTGAGCTACGATCAAAACCAAGAGAAGACGCTCTATCACTACCCATCTCCATCGCAGTATTACGCGATGTGCAATTGGAGAGGGCGGTGGAGGTAGTTCGTGCTCTGTACGAGGAAGGGTTCAATATGATCTCGGTCACCGCAGACACGAAGAATTTCAGCAAGATACTCCGGTCCATCCCCAGAAGTTTCTTTCCGGACTTGCTTCTTGGTGCATCATCCGTCACGACTCTGGACGAGGTGAAACAACGAGTTGTCAAGTTTACATGGACGGGTTGTGTGGGGGATATCATGATATCCACAAGACTAAACAATGCAATTATGATTGCGCGGCTGCAAGAGGGTTTTGCACTGAATGAACTGACGTGAGCTGGAGACCTGCAGACTTTAGACAACATGTACGTGCACATCAACCTTTGCTGTAACTCTCTACTGCTGCCGTGCTCTTGCTGAGGACTACACATCTGTGTACACATTTGCAATAGGATTTAATCGAGAGGTTTTGCTCAGAGGGGGAATGCAATACATGTAACGCCTGCTCCCAGAACATTGACACCCCGTTTGATCGATACCGCAAAAATAGGTGGACGTGGCCTTTGCTTGCGCGGTAAATTTTGTAAGCAGCACTTCCTGCGATCCTGCAATTGTGAAGCGAACGAGGGATCTGGGCATGGTAAGCATACCAGGAGTATCGACTCCTGCCCAGGCAGCATCGGCAGTCCAAGCCGGGGGGGGTATACTGAAAGTTTATCCAGCTACCAACGTCTCGCCAAATCAGTGTCGAGATATTGTAAATGCGATCAAGACGTCCAACATCCCGGTGGTGATCAGCGGAGGCGTTGAACCTGACCAATTACAAGCGTACGTCAAGTCCGGCGCATCCGGATTTGCTGTCGGTCGAACGCTGTTTGAGCCTGAGAAAAGCTCAGCCGAAATTGCAGACAGAGCCCGATGCTTTTTGCTTTCGTGGCCTCAAAAGAGACGACGGCATCGCAACGTAGTCGAATCGGAGGATGCTGGAGCTTCCTAGGCACGACCCGAGCCTGCTACGTAGAATCACGACGGTGAGCAACCACTGGCGCCTTCATGAAAGGGGGGTCGCAAGGGAGGAATCTTTATTCCAGTCGTGGCATACAGTACGGGCCCGCAGTTTTAAGAAATATTTTGTTCAGAAGCAGAGGCCCACATGTCCACGAAGAATATGAAAAATGGGTTAAGAAACACACCTCCATGGTGGATCCCTGTATGAGGTACAGGAGATGGTACGGTAATAATATATAACAACCTGTTCTAGACAGCGGTGACGAAATTAGAAACTGAGCCTCGACCCGATTTTGACGTTTGTGTTCTCCGGGCCCGTACTACTGTATAGCGAAGGGGATTCAAGACGAAAGGGTCAGGGTTGTGGCAGAGGCGTGCCATGTGGCAGCACAACACGCCGTGCCCGGTTACCATTTCCCGAGTCCTCTTTTTCCGTTTTAGCAAGAACGCAGTGGTGAGTGGTATGCGGATACCGGCTTGTGGGGTCTCGTCGTGGTTGTGCCTAGGAGAGACCCCGCCAAGGTCGCTCTTCACTCCTCATGACTGGAAGGCATCGGCACAACCGAGACCCTGGAGATTGGAGCCCGAGCGAGTCATCCCAGAGGACAACCAAGCAAGTTGGACGTAAGATATTTTTTGGTGTGCGTTGTACGATAGTTCGGGCGCGTAATCTATGGATGAAGATTGTCTAAAAGCCGATGGTAGGCATGCAAGGCAAAATAGAGTTTCGGCAGTCCAAGGCTGTATGTCGAAGGCCCGACCAATCGGCAACGGAGGGGAACCGTGGGTAGGATTGCGGTTGGGCGATGAGGGTCGTTCATGTCCGAATCCGTGTGTGTCGATGACCCTCCGCGATTGGAGAGCTTGTGTTTTATCTGACACAATCGTTGTGTGAGTGATCGGGAGTACGAAGAGGACAAGTTGGAATGAGGCATACATATCATAGGCCGGTTAGGAAGTCGACAGGCTGTCTTGCGTACAATCATTCCCGCGGGGAACGGCTGCCGGTATTTGTTGTATTTTGGTATTTTTCTTATCTTGCCTTCAACTCTGGTGAGATGGGAAAATAAACACAGGTACCCGTAGGTTGCTTTGCGGGTACTTATCCACCGATAGTGTGGGAGGATACGTGCGGTGGTAGTTTGTAACATACGTGGTGCAACTGATTACGGGCGCCTTCCCCGTGGTCACAGGCCGTCTTTTTTTTAGTTCCACAGGAGCAAGACTAATGGAGACAAGTGGACAAGGAGACACACCACTCATGTATAGTGGGAACGTGGGGAGCCCTCGACACTAGAAGGACAGTAAGGTCTGTACAAATGTATTGAAGTTGAGTGGATCATTGTGCAAAAAATGATTTGATCACCAACAAGCACTTCATCCTACCTGCTATCCAACGCTTGAGGTGAGGCTTGTTGACCACACGTTGTGCCTTAGGTGTTCGAGGACGCGCAACACCATATGGCCCGACCGCGGCACAGACCGGTACCCAATGATCGGCTTGTACAGATCACGGGACGTAGACCAATGCCCATGAAGGCGACCGAGGCACCAAAGAGCACACATGGTGCCGTAAAAGGACAACGTACCCCAGACGAAACTCAGGTGTTGCCGAAAGTGAGCGATGTGATGCCGGTGGACAGCATATAGTCAAATACGCTCAGGGGAGCCTGAATATTGAAATATGCCCTACTTCAAGCACACGACGTAAACTCGAGCAAGCTCCTGTAGGTCAGTGGCCGTCAAGAAGCTCCCTGGCATCGCAGCCGCGAGAGAATCGCTGACAGAGGCCTGCTTCTTATCACTATTGGATACTGAGCTGGCGCTCTTTCCGGTTTGCTCTGCCGCGGCCCCGTCTTTGTCCCGCCCTTCTCGCAGTGCACCAACTCGGACAAGGCCGTCGCGTGCACTGCTACTCCTCTGGGGGTCGGTCTTGCTTGAACTGGACACAGAATACGGGAAGGGTCATTCAATCACCGCCAGAGAAGCAAACACAGGGGTGAACGTGTTGCATGTTCCAAGGCACAGGCAAGGGGTGGGAGGGAGGGCACTATTGTGTTGCCTGCTTCGCTCGTTTGAGCACACACCCTTAATTGACATGGGAAACCACGGCCGTTCGTACCATCCTTCACATGAGAATTTCGCTAGTACTTCCCCCTCCCTTCCGGTAGCTCATGGGCACCCTTTTGCCATCCAGTGTAGAGATCGTAGCATCACCACTTTAAGCACGCTCACAATAACTTCCCTTTTAGTTTGCACACACCAAGCTATGAGGTAGATACAGCTTTCCACCGTCTTCCTATTTATCCCAGGTCTTCATTTCATGCCTTAGTCTCATACCGCGGACTTTTCGTCCATTCCTCTCTCTGTTTTCCTCAGGTTCCTTGCACGCTCTGCCAATTACTGGATCCTACTTCTATACTGTAACTAAGCTTGTTGTTTCTACGCTTGCTTCCACAGATCCTTGCCAACAATGAGAAAAGACATCCCTTGCAAGGTGCGGGGTGGGGGGTGGTGGCTACAGCGAGTGCTTCGCAAGTTGATACACTTGGGGAATTCACCTCGGCATGGATGACGGGTTTCCAGTGCTCCTGCCCAGAGTCCCCTCGAACTTTCCAGCTTGCAGCCTCTTGACCACCCTGTTAACTCTGTCGAGGGTTGCACTCGGCAAGAACCGGTACAACGCATCCCGGAGAAACTCCGCCTGTAGGTCAACGCGCCAGCTACAACCGTCAATACAGGATTGGCCGCAAACGCTCTGTTCACGCCAAATGAAAAAAAACAAAAAAGCGACTACCATTCAAATGGTGCAGCAGTGACTGGTACGGTGTGTGTTGAACGGTTAAATCCGTCGTGTTACCGTTCGGAGTGACAGCTTGTGCTTTGGACACTGAAGGAACCCCGACGTGGTGAAACAAATCTGGTACCTACTGCGGTGCCCCGTATTTTGTAGAGCACCCTTCGAAATTGTCGCATTCAACACATGAAGCAATTTTTCGAGGTCACATAGTACTTGCTGGTGCGAGTGGTCATGTCGCCCTCAACTGCACCTGAGCAATCTTCTCGGCTTGTTCTACGGGGTCTGATCCGTCGAGAGGTTTCGCGCCGAGGTGGCCCTCGCCGACGACACGCGCGTTCGCGCAGTCACAGACGATTTCCATCACCTGCAATTGCAGCAAGCACCGGGAAAAAAAGTAACATCATCAGGCGCCACCGAGTCGCTGGGATAGAGCCGTTATTGCATACCTGGTAGTACTATAACTCTTCAAAACATTAAGGTGTACTCGAAAATCTACTAGCACAGGGGAGCGAGTTCGATTCTCTTCAAGTGGAAAAAACACCTGCAACTTGCAATTTGCCCGTGGAAAACGATTACTTCGTGGGCATACACACCTCGACTTCACGGTCGACCAATGAAACGGACTGCTAAACCCTTTATGGTGGGGCAATATAAATTACAACAAAATATAGCTCCTGTGTCACTCCGGCTGGGTACGTCAAATACACCGACAGGTATACTGGCGCCAGAATAGCGGCGACGAACACATACACACACACAAACGTAGCCTTCGTAGACGTGTGCAGTTTTCTTCTGTTGCTATCGTTCTGTCTTTAATCCGGAGAATAGGTTAGTCTCCCCCATGCCGCCCCCTCACGGGGTCCCAGTATATGGCATTTCGAAGTGTTCTTGGTTTTCACCCGCACTGAGACTGACGTCTTTTCATTGGTCAGTCGGCTAGCGCGGTCGATGCTAATAATAAAAACACACACAACTCGAAGCGAGGTTTGATTCACGGGCTTTTCCCGCCGGCAGTACAATGTACAGGAACACTGTTCGAAAATCTTGCCATCAGTCACCGTTGGCAACACTCGCCTGTCTAGCGCTCTCCCTGAGCACAAAGTCGGCGTAAAGGATGTCCTTCCGCATCTTGCCATCGTGCATACCAGCCTTGCGGTACAGCAGCCCACGCAAGGCTTCCTGCAGGCCGAAGAGGGGGGGTTGGGAGTTTTGATGCAGGTATTGCTAGGGACGTCTGAACCTTGAAAACAAAGTAAGGTTGTCGCGTTGTATGTTGGCCATACCCCAGCAAAAAACGTTCAGACCTGGAATGAAAGCTTCAGCGCGCGCGGGGTGAGCATGGGACTGCCGTAAGAACATATACACCAACGGGCGTAGGTGTGGGGTTGGTGATGTGGTGACGGCTTTTGTTGAATGTCGTTGACCAGAGCACGCTGACTTCGTGTCTTGGAATGTGCATAGAGCAGGCGGTGCTCGTCATGCGATCACCCGTGCTCTGAAAGTTTGTGTTGTTGAGCTGCATCAAATGCGAACGTTCACTTCGTCTGCCCTCAAATAGGTAACTTGTAGAGGGAACCTGTACGATGTAAAACTGGCAGATCCAGTGCGAAACACGCGTCTCCCAAGGCAGCGGGCACAAAATCGTCGTAGCGTATTGTGCCAGAACTACAATATCTGTGAATAAATGGCGCTGCGATCTTGGCAGACGTTCCACATCATTCATAGCGTTTCTCAAACGAGTATGCCTACTACCGACCTTTTGTTAACACACTTTGTGCAGGGATTTAATCCAAAACACGGGCAGGCAACTAATTCATTCAAGCCATGAGTGCAGGAAGAGGGGCAAAACATGTATTTCCCAAGGCACTCTCAGCATGGAAGCGTAGTTCGGTGCCATCTTGTGAACACATATTTGGAATGCCGAGTGTCGTACAGAGACTATTGTACAGAGGATCACACCTGGGCCTCCAGTCGTGCTTGGACTAATGACAGCAACACCTTCACCAGGTAGCTAGGCAGAGACTGTGGCTTCGGCGTGCGCATTGAAATATTGAGGGCAGCCTTCAGCCCCGTCCTGCGGTTCACTACAGAGCCTCGCCGTGTGTTGCTTCCATGCGCTGACGAGGTGTCACCCTTGTTGTCTTCACTCCTGCTGGAGAGCATGGAAGCCTGCGAATTGGACGAGATGAGGTTAAAAAGGCAGTAGAGAGAGATTTCGCAATGGCGGTGTAAACTGACACGCTTAACGAGCGTCTGAGGCAGTAAACATCGTCACCTGAAAGTATCCCCAAGTGTTAGAAAATGCTCAGCGGGTCTGAGAGAAAACAAGCAGCATGGTTTGGCATACCTGGCGTGCCACAGACGCGGTGGATCCTGCTGAGGCATACGTGAACGTTCCACGCTTCAACCGCAGCGAGGTCCTGCCATGTGGTTGCGACAGATACAGTACAGGCAGTTGGGTCGGCAACGACGTGATGACTAGTCAACACACAGGTTTTTGGTAACTTGGCGTGTTTCCTCGACAAACCGTGCTCACAATTTTTTCTTGACCACTAACTCGTCGACGTCTAGCGTGAACTTTCGCATTGAGCATGAAGCATGGCATAGGATATCTCGCTGAAGTCAACCTGCTGCATGGTTTTTTCATTGAGCTCCCAATTGGCCTCCCGGTAACTACGATTGTAGGTTACTGTAGGCTAGACTGGCTAGCGACAGGTGAGGCAGCCTACTCGCCGGGACACCCATCCATCGAACGTGTCCTCATGGCTCACCTCTGTCTGGAGATGGAAGTGCTGACTCGCTGCTGATCTCGCATGCTGCTCGCTCGGTCACTGGTGTGTTCAATGGTGAAGAGCGCGATACGGTTCAAACGTCGATTTCATGTTAAAACCTAGAGATTGATACCCCTGGTGCCACATAGGGGCTCGTGCTCTGCACGGTTACGAAGCGTGTGCACAGCAACGAAGCTAGCATGCAATGTGACAAGACCAACCTGCGAGATGGATCCATCACGCCCTCGGACGTATTGCCATGCTGTCGGCCGGATCG
Organism: Ectocarpus siliculosus; assembly: GCA_000310025.1. NCBI lineage: Eukaryota > Phaeophyceae > Ectocarpales > Ectocarpaceae > Ectocarpus > Ectocarpus siliculosus. The sequence continues at coordinate 2,474,525 of FN649726.1, read as the reverse complement.
AGGAGCTGGCCTTGCGTAGCCCCACCAGCCATTCTTGACATACATCTTGAGCTCGCGGTACTTGTGCTTGAGGTACTTATTCATTACCTGGACATAAAGACGAGAGAGAAGTTGAACCTCTCTGCTCAAATCTGTGGGAAATACAGCAGTTGAGCTATCATTCCTGAAAGCGCAAAGCAAGGGCCTTTTCCTGACCCGAGTTTTGACCCTCACCTTCTCTTGCACCTTTTGGGTGCGCTTGCGGTCAGAAACGACACCCGCTCTACTTGCGTCGAACAGGTCCACCGCGGTATCCCATAACTCCGGCAGAACCACCTGCAGGCAAAGCATGTGGTGCGAGATATGGTATTTTTCCAGACCTGGCGGGGGAACATTTTTCGCTGTGCCAACGTTCGTCTTGACGCTATCTGATCTCAACAACGGTCGCCCCGGTGGTCTAGTTGGTAACCTCGAAACCTTCTAGAGGTCAGGTCAGGGGTTCGAATCCCGGCGTAGGCGAGCTTTTCTTGCAAAGTGAGTTTTTCTCTCGCCTCCGCTCCTGGCCGAGTGGATAGCACTAGTTCGTGTGTACACAGAGGGAAGAGAGTGCTGAACTCTTCTCGCATTAAAAATCGTAGGCAAAGTACCGCAGGAGGGGAGGGTAGAGAGGGACTCTTCTGTGTGACCACGGGTCGGAATAAACGGCACTAGTGCTGTGAGCGCTGATTTGAAGTGAAGAACAAAAAAAAAAAAAAAAAAAACATCTTGCACGTCTGCTCCTCGCCCAACAGGAGGCAGGCTGTTCCAGCCCCTGGTGATTTCAAACTGACCTCTGGTTTGAGGACGACTACTACACGACGCAAAGCAAAACGGCTGCGCATAAACACCGTCTGGACTTACCGTTTCCAACTGCAGGCAGTTTCCGATCTGGCAGAGCAGCTGGTGATCTGCGCTCAAACCTTCCTCCCCATGGCCTCCGGTGGTTGTCGCTCCTCCACCCAGAGCAAGAGGCGCTCCATTGCTGTGATCCATCCGGGAGGCCTCGTATGCACGGGTGCCAAGAGCCTGAGATCGTTTGAGCATATTGGGGAGAAGTGCTTTCTGCAGCCTGACGAAGATTCAACTTGGATTGCGGTGATGGGTGTGGGCACCGTTCTTGCAGCTAGTTGTGCTCTCGGCAGCAACACGAAGTGACTTAACGACACACCTTCGGTTACACACCTTCGGTTGAATTCTTGGAATATGCGACCGCGTCGCACGATGACTTACGTTGGCCGTTGCGCAACATGCAGCTTCAACAGACAAGAGAATATGCCTGGGGTCACCACGCAACACAAGGCGGTGAACACCGAAAAAAGGAGGTGCTCACCGTTCCATGCACGCACAACAAAACTTGAAACGCGCATTACTTGACATCGACAAGGCGTAGCGTCAAGCGGTACGTGGCCAAGACAAACTTGTATATAGTACTTATCCTCCAAGTCTTGTGGCCGAAAACAAAAAGCTGACGCGCACCGTCTCTGTCTACAGTGACAGGGCACGGACGCATTCTGCCCTCACCGTTACACAGCTCAGGAGGCACTGCACTGCGTCGCCCAATCCGTGTGTGATCTCAGCAGCGCTCCACTCCGCGCGCGGTAGTAGCTCCACCTGAATCATATTTGCACCATACATGAGCGCTCAACATCATATCTAGGGATACCTGGCGGCTTGAAAAAATACATGGTTTCCCATCACACGAGCTACTAATATAACCAAACTCTCGCACCATACACTGATGCACTCTACGATTGTCCCGATGTACCTCGATGATACAGTTTTATCTTCATTTCCAACACAAATAAAAGTCCAGCATCGTACAGAATACTAATACCATCTCGTTCCCCAAGTAGACAATAACACGCGAAACATGGCCTGTACGAGAAGGGTGTCAACCCTGAGGGTGCACCGACTGCGGATGCGAGTTAAACCACACAACGTAGCGCTGACGCATATGAGAACCCAGCCCCGAAGTCTTCGCGCAAGTGAATTTGAGCACCACAGATAACCTGTCGTACCAGGTTGATCATTCGCTCGTGTGCAAGGGCCCCGAACAGGTGAGGCAGTCGTGTTCCGCCCGGAGGATGCGGAGGTTCCGGGGCGAGCCAAGGGTCGACATCCATGAGGCCTTTCGCTTCGGTAGCCAGCGCAGCCATTTCTGAGCGGACGTGGAGCGCCTGAGCCTCCTTCACGAGCTGTCATCGACAATAGAGACGAGCGAGGGGGACGTGCGGACAAAACAGTCCCCGTGAACGTTGAGGTAATGCAGCATACCTGTCATCTTCACAATAACCAACGCCGTTACACGTCCCCGTCTTCGGAGAAGAGCTAAAATGCTGCACATCACTCGCACGCGCTGTCGAAATGTTTTTGCCAGCGACGATATCCACCGATAGCCTTCCAAGTAAACACGCCTTTTCTAAAGCCCGCAGCCCGGGGGAAAGAACCATATCGCCTTCCCAGCTCCCCCCCAGTGCTTGTGACAGGCTGTCGTACAAATGCGCCAAAGAGGAGAAAGCTTGTCGGAGATATCTGCCAAGAAAGAGAGGGGAAACGACAGCCGATCACGTGTCAGGGTTACTTGTTGGTGCAAGCGCCAGCTCCCACACTGTAGTACTCAGTACAAACAAGCTTCATCTTGAACATTAACAGGGCCACGATATCGAATGTTTTTTTCTGCATTTAACACCGAGCGTGACAACCTACAAAGCCCTCCAGATTCCGAAGTGACTCAAAGGTCCCGCACTTGTGCATTACTCCATCACCTCGAGTCTAGCGGATCTTTCAGGTGGGGTTCACCCGCGTACTTGTTTGACAGGCCGCCTTGCTTATTTCCCGCGAAGAGTGGAGTGGCGTTCGCTGTCGAAGCGCCTGACCTGCGACCATTGCTGCTGCCAGAGGCCTTGTCGGATACCTGCAACACGCAACACCAAGGACCAGCAACAGCCCCGAAAAAATAAAACAACGGCAGAGCGGGTACTCGAGAGCCAGGTTGACAATAGACGGGTCCACGCATGCGCGCAGAAGGCAGCGAAAATCAGAGCTTGCCACCGCTAGATAGACCAATGAAGCTGACGACGAGAGTGCTCTCGTGTCGGTTTGTCGAGCGGAAAGCCAAAACACAACGAAGGAACGGCTCGAATGTTTCTTCCAGCGTTTGGAACGCGAGCTATGTGAATGATCAATGCAGGGGAAACATGCCAATGTCTTACCGTGTCGTCTCCAAAAATGGCAGCTCGTAACACGGTTGTCGTGCTGTTCAGCCAGCCTTCGAACAGGCTCGTGAACTCTTTCTCCGCTTTGGTGCCTATTCGGTCTCTCTTCCCTGCGGCGAAGCTGTCGTCACTACCCAGGGTGGATGGAGTCTGTGGGCAGCAACGGGGAGGCCTTTCATGTTAAAGATAGATTCAAACGAAAGTAGGCATACATGTCTTGGGGGTGAGTAAAGTTCCATCGTCTTTTTCATGCTTTCGCGTTTTCGCTACCTCATGTGCGGTGCTCGCAGCCCGCGGTCCTGACGTTGTAATGCTGGCGGTGTCGCCATCGGCGTAGTCCGAAGCACCTCCGCCGTATGCTCCCGGTCCACATAGCTTGCGGATGTGTACGTGCGGAGAAGAGAGTCCGTTGTCCTCATCCGTGCCTCGACCATTTTTGCTGTGTTCCTGTCCAACGGGATGTACGCCGGAGCGATATGTTTTAAGAATCCAAAGACACACAGCCGGGGTGACGTACATGTGGAAACAAAAAGATGTACTTCGTTGAAAACCAACCTCACCAAACGAATCAGAAGAACCGCCAGGGACGCCAGGTGTGGAAGCCAACTCCCGAGGCACCACGCAAGGTTGCTGACGTGTTGCAGGCGAGCTACGCTGACGCGGTGGGTGAGAGCGTCCACGCCAGGAGCCAAGGGAAGCGCAATGTCTTCATCCAACTCCATGCCCTCGAGCTCCTGCAGGCCAGCTTGCACACGCCCGGCAGTTGCGTCCGATCTGTGTTGCCTCGAAATGAAAGGATATATGTTGGGGACGTTTCAAGGAGTGGGAACATGACAGCGCCTCTTATGGTACCACAACCGTGGCCATGTTTCAAAAATCAAGCCATGTCTCCATTTTGCCGAGTCACGGAAGAAAACGCACAAGGAAATGAACAGGTATCAGTAACGCGCTACTGGATAGGGCACAAATCGAGTACTGGTGCGATTGTACCAAACAGTCCTCTACGGGATCTCATGCATGTTCCCTTGGATCATGAGGGACACAAGCTTGGGACAAACTCTCCGTCAATTCTCTGTTCAGCGTGTTCAACCGGGGTCCTAAACGTCCTTTTCAGCGACCTCCGAAACACCTACTGCTTTCGACGAACCACAGCAACCACCGAGAGTGTGCTCAACGTACGCAGCGATCACCAAGTCGCTGTCGCCCGACGCCACCACTGGCTACGGTTACAACGTTTGTTCGGGCACAGGTTCACTTGCAGGCCATGAAAAACCCTTGTCAAGTTTCTTGGCCGCAATGCCCGTGGACGTGGTCCAGCGGGTTGGGTATAAGTGTATGAATTTTCGTTCGTGTATTTCGCTGGTGAGGCAGTGATCGCACCAATCATGCAAAATCAGAGGCCAATCCACATGAGCATCTATCGATAGCCATTTCTCCTCTGAAAGTTCCCAAAAGGGCGACGCTGACCAATCTTCGTGGAGAGTCGGTGACGCGAAAGTAAGAAGACGCCGTAATGAAATATAATCTTCACCTTCCATCGTCCTCAAGATGACGACTGCTCTCGAAGAAGAATTCATCGTCGCTCATGTCCATTGCCAGGAGAACGTCACCCTCGTGGAAATCGAAAAACCGCCCACCCCCGCCGTTGCGGGTTGCCGGAGAGAAATCCTGGTACAAGTGTGACACAACCAAGCCGATTACAGTAGCTCAACATGACAAGTGCAGTTGGGTCCGGTTTTTGAAACGGGCGCCACACATCAACCTATGCGTCAGAGAACGGCAAATTATTATCATTGAACAGCAGTATATCCTTTAAACTTAATTCGTACAATTCATTTCGAGCACCGCATTACACCGTTTCGGAACAGCAACCCAACAACCGAGCGGTGGCGGTTCAAAGATTCCGCAACATCAGATTTACAACCATTATCTCTGGTGGCTGTTGGTCTAGCGATTGTGATAAATCCGCGCGACGAGTATCGTCGGCGTTGCCTGTCTGAAGCCAATTTGTTTTTTAGCGGGTTTAACTAGCTGTTGCCTGAGTTTACTGCGTTGACAGATACAACAGCTGCTCGAGGAACAACCGTAGAAATATAGAGGGGTGTCAACGACTTGGTCGAACACAATGGTTGACGGGAACTTTCCTGAGGATGTAGCCCCGAGGAATCGCTGGTGGGTGGGTGGGTGGGTGGGTGGGTGGGTGGGTGGGAGGCGGCGAGATACCCCGATGGATAGAACGCTTCCTTTCGAAACTACTGGATGCTGGTTCGAACCCGGTCCGCTGTACATTTTCTTGCACCGCTCCAAAGCTAGGAAATAGTCCTATATCCCTAACTCCAACCCAACCGACCCGGCCCAATCCTCTGCCATTGGCAAGTTCTACGTCACTGTACCAAGTAAGCCTAGGTCGCGGCAAGCCGCGGCGCTAGGTTGCTGTGCACCGTTAGCGCTAGGTTGCTGTACGGTGAAAAGATAGGTTGCCGTGGATAGGCTCCACCTACCCAAGGAATGTCGGAGAAATGGTAGTCCGACATGGAGACCACCACATTCGACTAAGTCGTTAGCACTACTGGAACTAAAAATTGGTCACGCAAACTATAAACCCATTGGTGAATCTACCGCGGATTCCTATCTGTGGAAGAGAAAGTGTGTAATGCTAAATAGAGAAATTCGACGGTCACCGTTCGTTGTTGTCACATTCTACAAGTATATACAGTCGTCCTGGTCACTGCTCAGTCAGTCAGTCACACTAAATACCTTCTGTGGCTAAGTACCCAAAGGAAGTATATCGCAAAAAATACACTTGTTGGGGCAAAAAAAGTAAAATACCCCAAAAAGGCACAAAACATATATCGAACAGAGAAGAACATCTTCTGTGCTGATGATGATGCCGTTGGTTTCTAATGTATATAATGTACATGTGATATTTCTCAATTTTCTTGACATAGACTGTCACAACGAATGAATTCCTCTGAATCCCTAGATGAGATTCGACTTTTTGCTTTTCAAAACATATTCGAGAAGACGGCAAAAAATAGCGATAAACACAGGAAGAAACACAGGAAGACGGCGAACCGGTGAAGAGAGAAACAGCGCGCATGGTCGCACACTTCTGGCGTATGCAGCATGGTGGCGGCGAACCGGTGAAGAGAGAAACAGCGCGCATGGTCGCACACTTCTGGCGTATGCAGCATGGTGGCGTGGCGCATCGGCGTACCGTACCGTATGCGCTTTCGTCGTATCATGACTGTTGGCTCTAGGTCGGGTTGGCAACGCACTCGGCCCACACACATTTCACCACTACTAAACCACCTCTGAAAACATATGTTGTTTTTTAATTAATTATTAGTTGTTTTTGGGTTTTTGGAAGGCAAGTGGAGAGACTGATCACATGGAACGTACATGCCCCATTTTTACCAAGGAGAAAAAACACAAGGGCACAAACGGATTCGAATCGACGTCACTAGGCTGAAAGTTCCGCGCGACACCACTACACCAACCAGTGGACCAGTTGTTCCAATACTATGGCAATCTTGCGTTTCTAAATATGACAAAAATGGCCCGGCTGTTTTTTTTTTCTATGACGGTCACGATTTTTGTTGTTCCGCTCGCCGCTCAACGAATCTATGCATATGTGGTGTCACAAGAATCACAGGCGAGAGAGACACAGAGCGATAGAGACGATCAGACTGAGACCGACAAACACAGACGCAGACAGACACAGACGTCGACCGGGAGTACAAGAAGCAGGGTGCAAAACCAGACCGTTCGGAGAGGCTGTGCATCAGCCCTTTGTGTGTGCTGGGTGGGGCTGATGGGCCTTTTCGCCTGTTCTTCAGGTCTTCTTGCCTGCACGCAGGGAAACTTCAGGCAAATTGGATGGGTGTGCCATGCATTCCCAACCATCGTATCAGAAAACCAGAGCCAAATTTAATTCGGCTACACAAACGGCAAGATAATAATTATGATTTCCGGGAAAGTGCAGACAATATGAACATGATGCCGTGGTTGCTGCCACGCCGACCCTGAGATTAGATTTTTGCCTACATTGTTCGAGAAGCCAAAAAGAGCGACCAAGACAGGAAGATAGAAGGCGAACCGGTCAGGAGGACCGAAACAGCGCGCATAGTTGCACACTTCTGGCGCAACATGCAACTTGCTTGCTCGTCGACTCACCGTATGCACTTTCGTCGTATCATGGCCTTTTGGCACTATAATATGTCGGGTTGGAAACTCACTCGCCCACACATAATTTCATTTACGAAGCCACCACCTGAAATGAACATATGCCGTTGGTTACTGCCGAGCGACTTCAATTCAAGACTCGATTTTGCCGACATAGTGAAATTGTTCGACAAGACAAAATAGCAAAATATGCAACATGTGAATATTCATTGCTACTCTATCCCGGACTCTTTTATTTGTGGAAGAGATGGATTTGTTGTGTTTTTGTAAGAAAATACTACATGTAAACAGAGGGCGAACCCGTGACGAGGAGAGAAACGCATGGTCGCACATTTGTGGTGTATGCTATTGCACGCGGAGGGTGATGAAACTCGGCGAGGGCCAACGACGCGCGATACCCTACAAAGGCATACTCAAGATATCGCGAGACGTGCGCCGTAGGTCGAGGTCAGCCTGTTGTTTACTGCCAAGTGACCCTGACATTCGGTTTGTTCCGAATTTGCTTTCTTCAAGACAAAAAAGAGCGACTAAAACAGGCACACGGTGAACCAGTGAAGACGAGAGAAAAACAGCGCGCATGGTCGCCCACTTGTGGCCTAAGCTACTGGGCGCGAAAGTCGATGGAACTTAGCGAGGGGCCATGATTTGCGATGCCCTACTGAGGCATAGTCGACATGTCGCGAGACGTGCGCCATACATATGTAGGTCGAGATCGGCTTTTGAGACACGGTCGGGCAATGGTGGGGGTATCGGAATAATAGGGTCTGCGACAAAATATAATTTCCGTCGGAGAGACTGAAGCTTAGACTACAGCTTCAGAATAGGCGGGCTTTCTGGGTGACAAATACGGCTGGTCGACACGGCTTCGGGACAAACCGCTGTGTGTGTTGTGCGACACAAGTTTGACGCACCAGCCGGGGGCACACCGGAGGAAGGTAAACACAGGAGGTAGTATTTCTCCATTTTCTTCCTGCGGTGCCTAGCTTCTAGTTGATTCTTCACGCGACAAAGGTTGAGCAGGACCGTGCGCAGAATAAAATAATCTCAAATCTTCCATGGCCCAACAATTTTTTCCAACCCGGTTCAGCACACACAAGCCACGTGAACTCGCCTCAGAGTCTGTGAGATCCTCCGACGTAGACCCGGGCTTGGATGCTAGAGACCTTGCGGGTGATATTGCCGATGAAACCCGACGCGCATCGGATCGGATGGTACTGGAGCTGCCGTCTTGGGTGTGGTTCCTAGGAAGGGGGCATGTCAGAACGAGTGGTATGAGCATGGGTCGATTCAGGGAAGAAGCAACTTGTTTATGCACAGCAGCGCCCAGCGGAAACCGAAAAAGCACCACATACCTGGTGTTTTGCTGCTGTGCGTCGCTCTTCCTTCCGATTCTCCCGCGCGCTCGCCGGTACGCAAATGCGTCCACTAGAAGGGCTTCCATCGCTTCCCGGCATTGACTGGCGTTGTCCAGAAAGTTACCCCTGTCATCAAAGAGACGTGCATTCAGTAGAAGCCGCACGGTGAGATGCCGCACTCTGCCAAGCGATTCATCACCCCCCCGCAGTGCAAAGAAAAACAAAATTATGTCTTCATGATTCAAGTTTACAATAAAAAGAAATATCTCCAAAACACCGTCCCTCCTTGCACGTCAGGCTTGTGCGTTTTGACTCACTTTTGGTAGTCAAAGCACGCCTGTAATGGCTCGTCCCCATCGTATTGAAGGTCCTGAAGATGGCCCACGGCATCTACCTGCTGCTCGAGGCTGACATCTGGGCTGCGCAGTATTTCCACTAGACGTATGCACGCTTGCTGGCCAACTGCTTCCGCCTCAACCCTCACCTGTAGGTACAAACCGTAAATGCCATCGGAGGAGCAGCTCAGGTCCCACCAGTCACCCAATGGCATGTTCATGAGTCCATATACTTTGCAATATGTTCGGTCAGTGGAGGGAGGGAGGGTTAATGGCATCTCCATTGCCACAGAGGACATACCTTGCTGAGAATTGAAGAGCTGTAAGTCGTGTGAGCCTTCCTGTAGAGCTTCACCAGCTCCATGTACCTCCCGTCTGCCATGCAAGCTGACATCTCGCGGGGGATATCGAGAATCGACCCCTTCTCAGAAAGAAGATGCTGGGCGGCGCGAACCTGTCGAAGGCCGAGTCCCCCGGAACCGGGCGGCGATAAACAAATGGTTGTTTCGTGCATTCATTCTCTATACGAATACTATACACCCGATTGAAAACAAATCTCAAGTCTGCAAGAGCGTCCACGTTCAGCCCGTCCAAGGGTCAAACCACGGACAGTAAACAAGGTACGGCAGAATCTTTTTGGACCACCAAGCGGACACACGGAATGCGACGTTGGTGCTACACCCGCACACTCTCTACGCCATTCTTTTCCGGGCTTGACGAAGTTTGGTCGTTTGCTTGCTATCCTGAAACTGCACGAAATACACCAGAGCAGGCAATTGGGGAAACACGATTGCCCCACTGCTGGTGCTCTCGGTGCTCTCACAGACAAAGGCCGAGCATTGCCTAAACCCACTGCCTGTTGGTTTAGCGAATCGGCATGGGCACCACTGGCCCAATGAAATAATACAGAACTTTGACCCTAGCCGATACTTACACCACGCAATCACCCCCCCCTACGGCATGCACGACTATGAGTACACCCCATCTCACAATGCAGTAGTTTGGTAGAAAGTTGATAGTTTGTAAGAGAGCAGTGAAGTGGTGGGACGAAGAAATCAAGCATGCAATTCGAGTACGTAGAGAGTCACACGCAAAATATGCGGCAGGGAAAACAGATGCAGGATGGAAGGAGTATGTTGAAAGTAGAAAGAGGGTGAAGGAGTTGGTCGTGAAGAAGAAGAAAGGGTTGTGGGAGGAAGTAGTCCAAAAGACTAACGAAGATTTTGAGGGGGGGATGAAGCAAATGTGGGTAGGAATTCAAGGGATAGTGGGCAACAAAAGAGGGGGAGACACGGAAATAACGACACTAAGATCTGCCGAGGGTAAGATGGTAAGCAGTTCTAAAGGAAAGAGGGAAGTACTAGTAGAGCACTACCGCAAACTTGGGACACCCACCACCAACGACAACTTCGACTCGGAGTTTGAGAAGGAAATCAACTCGTGGGCAGAGGAAAACGTTGAAAGATCTCAGAGGGAACGTAGTGATGTAGACTGGTTGCAGGGAGAGTTCACACGAGAGGAGGTAGAGGACTGCGTAGCGAAACTCAAGAATAGAAAAGCGGCAGGGGCTGATGGAATTGTGAACGAGCTTTTGAAACAGGGGGGGGAGGGGATGATTAACATGTTGGTCCGGATATTCAACTGGATATGGAAACACGAGTACGCGCCGAACAGATGGAGAGAAGGACTAGTCGTGAACCTGTTCAAAAAGGGGGATAAAGCTGACCCGGGGAATTATAGAGGGATAACCCTGCTGAGCACAGTGGGGAAACTGTTTGGCAAGATGATAGACAATAGAATGGGAGACATGTTGGAGGGGAAACAAAAGATCAGCGAAGGACAAGCTGGATTTAGACCAGATCGTAGTTGTGTAGACCATGTATATACGTTGAGTAAAATCATCCAAGGTAGGAAAGACGCCGGGCGTACGACATACTGTTTCTTCCTCGATGTACAAAAAGCCTACGACACCGTATGGCGCAATGGATTGTGGAAAAAGATGTGGGACATCGGCATCCGGGGGAAAATGTGGAGGATGTTGAAAAAGATGACAGAATGCACAAGAAGTGCGGTGATGTTGGATGGGGAAATTTCGAAGTACGTGGATATACTCCAAGGAGTCGCACAGGGCTGTACGATGTCACCCACTCTTTTTAAGATTTACATCAACGATTTGATAAGGGCGGTTGAAGCAGTAAGACAGGGAGTCCAAGTAGGGGGAAAGAATGTGTCCGGACTGATGTTTGCAGATGATTTTGTGGGGGTATCCGAAACTCCAGAAGGGTTGCAAGAACAAATAGATGCGGCTGTAGGATACACCCAAAAATGGAGACTGTCGGCGAACGTAGGAAAATGCGCAGTAGTGGTCTGTAACGAAGACAAGAAAAATCCCGTAGAATTCAAATGGAAATGGGGGGAGGAAGAACTACCGGTAGTAGACAAGTATACGTACCTGGGAGTAGAGATTTCGAAGGAGTGCTCATGGGACGCACACATAGCGAAGTTGATTGGGAAGGGTAAAGCTCAGATAGGCAAGATGGACGAGATCCTTACGGACCCACACCTAGACACTAGGATTAAAAGGTGTATTCTCTTGAATGTGATTGTACCTAAGCTAGAGTATGCAGGAGAGGTATGGGAAGGTAACGAAAAGGCCGTCAAGCAGATGGAAACAGTGCAGATGGCAGCGGCCAAGAAAATATTAGGATGTTCAAGTACAACGAGCAACACTGTATTGAGAGCAGAATTGGGAATGTACTCTCTTAAAACAAAGAGAGACATGCAGAAGTTGAATTGGCAGTACAAGGTGAGTGGAATGTCGGACGATAGACTACCAGCCATGGTTGACAAGGCAGCTTGGGGAAAAGCGACTCCAGGGAAGAAGGGAATCAGATGGGACAAGGTGGTAGAGAAGGTTTGGAAGGAGATAGGAGAAGAGGAGGAGACGTTGGACACGGAAGGGTTCGGGGGGTTCAAGACGAAAGTCAAGGAGATGCTAGAGAGTAGGGAGGAGGCAACCCTTCGGAAGAAGGTACGAAGCGAAGACCACTTGGAGATATACGGGAAGTTTAAAGAAGGGATAGGGATGAAGACGTACTTGGACGGCCCCATGGACTATGCGAAAAAGCTGAAATTGCAATTTCGAGTAGGCGATCTGGACTTGCCAGAACGGAGGAAGAGGTATACCAGCCGTAGGAGAGAGGAAGAGGAGGATAGACACACATGTCCATGTGGCAAATCGGAGGAGAGTAGACCCCACATAGTTGGGGAGTGTGAGTTGTACAGGAAGGAAAGAGAGGATCTCGAGGAGGAAATGAGACAGAGAGGATGTGACATTGACAAGTTTGGTAAATTAGACAACAGCGAAAAAACGATCGCGATAATTGGGGATAGATGGTAGGCACAAGAGGCCCTAGAGGACGGGGATAAGATGTGCAAGAAATTTTTATGGAGTTTGTGGCAGAAACGTAAAGAGCTCCCAAATGTTGGTGGTGTCTCTAGTAGGGGTAGGAACGGTGCTCCGTCTCGAAAGGGACGCGTGGTCAATGGTCAAATGACTACGGCAAGCAACAAATGAGTACGCCCCCCATCTCACAATGCGAGGTCAATGGTCTAACGACTACGGCATGCACGACTTTGAGTACCCCCCCCCTCCCCCCCATCTCACACTTTGCAGCAGTGCACCCAGCCTCATATCCCGTGCACCCCGGTGGAATAAACGAAGACGGAAAAACAACAAAGGCTCAAGGGCATGTTACTCGCCCACGTTTAGCTTGCCTGCTTGATGTTGTCGAGCTTCTGCAGTAACTGGCTAGTGTTTTTCCCAGCTTCTGTTCGCGCGCCCTCCATGAGTCTTGTAAGCTCCTTGAGGTGGCTCTTTGCGGGCCCCGCTCCCGTCCAGGTTTCGCCCACTGCCCCCGCAGGGCGAGATTGACCTTCCACTTCTCGCTCAGCCTTAAGTTGCATCCTTAGTTGAGCAAGCGTTTTTGGACGAGATGGAGCTTTTTCCTTCGGCTGTGCGACAAAAAACAAGCAAGCAGCAATAGCGAGAAAATATTGGGATGAAATGGGGAATTTCTCCTGTCGGCTTTCGCAACACACGACCATGGATGTAGACGTCGAAAGCGCAGATTGGATGCGTGCACAGCAACAACTCGCACGGTTACAACAAACCCGCAGTGCGCACGCTTCATATGCGACAAACAGTTGCGCGACCCAACGGTAATGCAGTGCATTCAGGCCTTCCACGTAAACTGTTGACGAGCATTCTCGACTCATCCACACTGCCAATGCGTCGTACTCTCTATTGCAAGATACGATGTGCCGGCAGGTGCTAACGCTAAATTGAGCAACCCCATTCCTGAGCACAAATTTGACACGGTTTCTGACCTGGGCATTGGCATGCCGTGGCGCCAAGTCTCCCACACGAGTGGAAGTCGCTTGGAGCGCTGTTTCAGCAGTGTTGTGTGTGTGTTTTGTCCTATTTATTATGGCGACAGTCCCCCAATTGTTTTCGTGGTGAGACGTGTGCTACACCTTTCAGTATATTTTTTCGTACAACTACAACCATCCAGGGTACGTAATATATCGCAAACAAGGTTATTTCGCTTTGGCGACGTTCACCTGTTCCTTGTTCTTGGACAATTCCATGTTGATATGGCTTGCGTATTTCTCGATGCTGTCCGCACAGCGAACGAAGCTGTCGAAATGATCCCGCACCAGATGCTGAAGCTCGCTTGCCTGGAACCACAAGATAGATCAGCACCGAGGCTAGTCTGAGACCAAGCTCAGTGATACCAAGAGGGACATTACAGCTGCCAATGAGAAACGTTCGCTGACCACAACAAAATGACAAGAACGTCGCACCCATGCAGTTAGACGTACAAGTCTTAACAACAGAACGAGGCATGAAGAAAAGCTCAAACCTGGTTCGCTTTGGCGCCGTCGAGACTCTCAAGTCCGTTTCGAATGTCGTTGAACGATGCGGTGGCATGGACCACAGTCATGAAGAGAGCCGGGTCGAAGTCTTCCATAGTAGGCACAACAGAGCGACTGCGTAGTTTGATCCGGAGACAGCCGGCGGGTATGGGATCACGGGTATGGAAATATTAGTCGGGAGATTGCAAACAGCAAAACGAGAGAAAAAAAAGAGAGGAAACCGACAGGGAGCACCTTATTTCTCTCGTAACTGGCTTGCTTTCGGGTACGGATCCGATCTCGCCATCTCGCATCCGTTCCCCTTTGTCGCTTCGCTTGCGATCCATTTTGCGCTGCACACGCTCTTTCCCGGACTGCATCTTCTTCAGCAAGCGTAATCGATCTTTTTGGCCAAGAAGAGCGCGCTTCTTGGCTTGTAATGTGCCAGACACTTCTCGGTCAGCCCCGTCCACTTCCTGAAGAATACAGAGGGAACACCACAGGGGAAAGAGTAGGAGATAAGATATCTTGTTCTTGCGCAAGCTGCCAATACTGACCAACAGAAACGACCGAATGCACTACTCACCACAACCGCTGATGTGTCGCCTTCAACAAGAGTCTTCTGATACACCCGAAGGTCCACTTGCTTAAGTCCCAGCGGGTCCGCGACAGGCTCGTCAGCTTTGGCCGCTGCAAAAAAAACATGCGGTAGCAAAACCATCAGAGTTTCTGCCCGTTAGTGTTCTCGTTCGAGTCAAGTTCGAGTTGAGCCTACACGGACGCATGTCTGCACTCTGCAACAACGGAACGGCAGGCCCCAAACTTGTTGAGCACGCGACCCAGAAAATCATGGTGTCCCACATGAGCGATCAACGACAAGCTACGCGAATGGTGACACTTACCCAAGTCTACAGCTACCGGGCTTGCGCGGCTGTTCAATGCGACGAACTGTTCTTGGTCCACCTGCATGAAGCAGCCAGTCAGACAGGGGCAGGTACGGGAAACGTGATGTGGCGCATCGCTGGCTCACTCGGGAGCTTGTGTTGAGCTTCAACCTTGCCCACGATGCAATTGCGAAACGACGTCTAATCCAGCACTCATTTAGCCTCTGGCTTTACCGTCGTCTGATTCGGGGGAATTGAACGACGCCCTGCTTTGTCCCAACTAGATACGCGTGCACCCAAACGTGGACTGTCGCCAGCACAGCTTGTGTCATAGTGGTACGAGCAACCGAGTGGCTTCTGGCGGGAAAATCATACGACCAAAGTTAGGCGAGCATTACGAGATAGTCGGTACCTCTGCCCAAGTCAACGGTGTGTCGTCGTCGTTGACTCCGTCCGGCCCGTCATCTGCTGCCTCCCCTGCCCCCTCATCGTTGTTTCTGGTCGAACCTTCGGTGGAACCACCTACACCAGCATCTGGATAACGCCGTCTCTCTTGGTCGCTTGGGTTGAGACGAAGTGTATCTTGCTTTCCCATGGCCGTTCGCTGTAGCCAGTCCATGAAAATCTGCCATCGGATTCATCGCAACTTCGCTTGAGCATGTTCGATCAGTGACGAAATCGATGTTTACACAAGAGGGTCCAGCTTCGGTGTGTGACAACCGCCGTTTTAGTCTTCAGCAGACCCCACCAAATCACGAAAACAATCAAATCAATCACGTGATGAGTCTTGAACACATGTTTTGATAACGTAAACGGCCAGTTTTTGCCACACTGACTTGCATGAGTCAAATAAATCGTCAAACTGACTGCTGTTGCGATTGTTGTGTAATCATGGGGATATTACCCACCTTTCTGGCCTCTTCTCCAGGAAGAAGCTCCTCCACAGAGATTTCCTCCGCCTCGCCCAAGTCATCACGATGGCGTTGCAAAACCAGGCTGACGATTTCGCACGCCTCCTCACTATTGCCTCCTCGAGAAGATGCCTTGCTGCCCTTTTGAGTCCCCGTAATGAGCAAATGGAGCTCAAGCCTCATTTTCCGTAAATCTTCCAACGCCACCTTGGTGCATCCACCATATACCACAAGAGGAGGGCGGAATTGACGGGAGTCCGTTGAGCAGCGCGGGCCCGACACAAAGGGTGATCTGGTCTTCGCTCATCGTGCTTCCACCACATGTCCAGTCTACGCCACGTCTCTTCTCTTTGACTAAAGTTTAGGTATTTTCTACCACAATCTGCCACAACTCTTCGCAATCATTCAGTTCAGAGCAAGATAGACTGCAACCTTGAGATTTTTCGAAAAAGCCAGGTCACAAGTCACGGATCCCAATGCACTTCATTTGAGAGGGGGGAAAACCAGCAAGCAAGCATCTTCACAAGCAATTCAGAAGATTTGTCTCTTGTAGCATTAGCAACTTCAGAGGTAATGCTTCCTTTAAGAACGCGGTAGGGGTGCCACCATAAAATGGTGGTGCGCATAAGATTGCCGTGGGGAGGGCGGTTCTATGTACCACAAAGAAAGAAATAGCCCCCGGCCAGGGTGAAACGTCTCGTCGGGGTATAACTAAACCTTGGTCACGAGTGGTCTCCGAAATACGATTTCTCGGAACATTCCTTGGGTAGGCTCGGGCAGCAACCTACATGTAGTTTCCCCCCCTCTTGTGCAGCGGCGTAGGCCTACGCTACAGGTGTTACCTAGCCCTTTACCCTTGTGCGCCGCGGCATAGGGTCACACGTACGGCAACTAAGCGCGATGCGCCGTGTGTGCTATCCAAGCTTGCCTGAACTTTTCCTGCTGTAGTCTAGCCTGTTGTACCACCGTTCACATATTTTCGACACTGCTGTTACATTTTTGCACTCTTTCTCCGTACCCTGCGCTGTTTCGAAAGCGGCTTCGTGGGCACGTAAAAACGGTTTAGAAGTGAATGGGCAATGATGTCTACTGTACTATTCCGATGAAAGCTGCGTCTGCGGGTAAGATCGGCGCAGAACAAAATCAGGGTTTCGGGACAAGGCAGTGTGTGTGCATCCATCACCTGCAGAAATCTTGCAAGGAATATATTCTCGTCTCCAGATGGGTCCCGCAAGGACACCAGCCACTTGAGCAGTGAAATTGCCGTCGCTGCTGTCCTGAAGAGAGAGACAGACGCCGTCGGCCGTCGGGAAGACGGAAGGACGAATCACGCATCTTGACGACGCACAACACTTTTGCACACGCTGTCCATGGCTTTGCTCGTGTTCTACGTCATTTGAGTACGGCTAGTAGCCATACTGACTGCAGAACCCACCTTTTCAATGCCCCTTGCGTGCCAGTAGAGCTCTCACCGCACCATTGCATCAGGCCCATCGTGTACCCGTCCCCAAGGAGCAAGGAGTCGACATCATCGTCGTAGAATTCCATGCCCTGCTTTTCCACGAAAGCCCTAAAAGCCTTGAGAGCTTTCTCTCGTGCACTATGCTTCGATGCATTGAGCCCCGTAATGAATCTCTGGATCTCAACACCGGCATCTTCCGGGCTGATCGGCATGGTGTGTGTCGGTGTATGTGGTTGTGTCTTGCACACCGACACTGCTGCTGAGCACCGCGACTGCGCTTTGAATGTGTTCAGTGTTCAGTGGATGCGTTTTTTTTTTTTCTCACAGTCCAGTGTCCGCCGGTGGTGGGGTGCGTCCATTATCCATCGCGTTGTGCCCCCAATTAATTAATTATCTTACCGCGCGCAAGCGGCAGCCCACCCAGTCAGTCTGCAGTCACCGTTGCAGCTGTGAGGTTCCATGCACAACTGCTCATCAGCCGTGGCATGAGCTCCGACGACGACCATCGCAGAAAGAGGTCTAGGGGTGGAACCAACGAAGATTTTCGGAGGGAGAGCAAATCAAGAAATCGATCCAGCGGGAGAAAAGGTGACGGAAGATAGCACCGTCCTTTGTCTTGTTTGGGACTTAAAAGTTACACCAACACGAGCCTTACCCGTTCGAGATACATGTACTACACAAGTACCGTAATCTGAGCACCGCACTCGTTTTCTTACGGCTTCTGGAGCTGCTTTCAAGGACTGTAGAACACAATTTATCTATCAAATTACGCGTTTATGTTCGGAGTCGGAGGACAGGTCACTATGGCCCAGGGTGTATGGTGTACTGCTGTGTACGCCATTGCGAGGTTCGCTCCTTGGCGTCTCTGAATGATAACTGCAACTGCTTACAGTGGTACCACACTTTTGACATCTACGAGCAATGGAGATTTTTCGTACGGTGGTGGTCCGATACACCGCGGTAATAGTCGCTTGTCACGAGATTTGGCTGCCATACTATAAGCTATATACTCCCGAACACGCAATAGTGCGGTGTCCCGATGTACCGCGGTGTGCTTGTCACTACACTACACCGCAGTCTCTCGGGACCACCACTGCGTACGCGTAACATCACTCCTATTCAGTAGCCTACCGCAGTTGACAAACAATATCACACCCCTTGAGCCGATTTTCAAAGCTTCAATAGAATACCTGATGTACCAGAAAGAGTGGTGGTGCCGAAATGGCGGCGTTGGATGCGCCATGTCGAGAGATTACCGAAAACGCATGTATCGCTTGGTTTGTTGACGCTCTTCGTCGCGGAGTAATCGAGCTTTAAAAATCGGTTCGGGGTGTGTGATATGTATCTTGCGATGTAGATGGCTACAGGTGAGAGAGGTCTCTTGAAAGTAGTTCACAAACAGTTCAGCAACACGGAAACAAACAGAGAGTTCGGACCTCCTGCTCCAAAAACGGTAGTTCCTGTGACAGTCTCGCCAACCGATCTCGATATTGCCTGCCCAAAACCAAAAACATTCCCCAAACCTAAAACCAATTATTTAAATCAAAACCCCCCATAATAATATATTTTATTGACTGCTGTATTGTACCACTTCGTATTATATACCTCAAGTAGATGATGAATAAAACCGAGGAAGCACCCAGCAATCACACACGAGACACGTCAAACCAAGTCGGCAGTTTGGCAACAAAAAAGACTTGAGTTCCATACAGGGCAGCGGGTGGGGCTTGTCTCCCGCAGCATTCCAGGTATCACGTAATCTACCTCCACACACTCAAACCCAGATATTTTTCCCAACAGTCTTAAGCTGAAGACGTCACAGGCGACACGGCGAGTGCTTAAAAAACGTCATTGCGTTGCGGAGTCCCGACCTGGGTACATATTGCAATAGAGGACATCATGGAGCAGCGGCTGCCCGTTGGCGCGACCGTATGTGTTGCTGGGGCCGTTCTATCGAAGGTGGCAGCTGCAGTCCGAACAGTCCGCATATCATCTGTGTCCAAACCGTTCACGATCCACTGCTGCACGCGCCGTCATAGACTAATTTCCCTGAAGTGCTGGTCGTCCAAGGCAGCTTGTGGTGTGAGCGGTGAATACTGCTCTAAACCCTCAGCGAGGGATGTAGTCTGGGACGGCGCGTATGCAGTAGATCGTGAATGGTTATGGTTTAGATGCAGGTTTGCGGGCTTTCACGGCTCCATGATGTCCTGTACTGGAATGTGCTCAAGTCGGGACTCTGCACGCCAGCGAAAAGGTCGTTTTCGAGCTCTTGACCTCCTATTATTTTGGATTTTGAATAGAAACTGAATACCTATTGTTGGCAAGAACTTTTTATGATAGCCAACCAGGCCCCAATGCCCGTGTTTGCAGAGCTTCTGTGAGGTTTATAATGAGCCGCGGACCGCGAAGCGCGACCTTTTCCCCCTTAATCCCCAGGAGGGAAAAAAAGGCTCTGCATATCGGCCTATTCCGTCGCGTGTTGCAGGGGCCCCAAACTTGGTTTCCGGGAAGCCGACATAAAACCCACCTCTGGAACCAGAACGAGATCTATTGCGCACCAATTGACGATCTGTTCGCTTCTGAGGAAGAAGAAAAATTGCGCGCCCTTCGTCACACGGGTTTCAGTAATCTACGCAGCAAAATTGATTAAGCAAACATGTGGAATAAAGTACTCAATCCGTGCTTTGGGGTTAGGGTTAGGGATAGGGTCTGCGTGCCCCCTCCTATTCTTTTTCTAGATACTCTTACAATCCTGCGTAGGCGGTCCACGGGTTTGGTTGTGCTTCGGCAACATATGGCCGTGCTTCACAGACGTATGTGCCCAAATTTCGTAGGAGATCGGTTACCCCATCCCCTTGGGTTTCCGCGAAAAGGGGAACACAAAAACGGAGATCACGCGCGCGCGCGATTGAAACCACAGGAGAAGAAACAGAGACAGAGACGCAACAACACGACCAAAAACCGCATCGCCGCTGGGACGCTCATCATCCGAGACCAGCTTTTAAAACCACGAGGGACCGAGCCTACACGACCTGCGCGCCGTGGGTAGTCATGCGCCATGTGTAACCTGGCCGAGGTGTTTATTGATGTTGAATGGGTCCAACCGACTCCCCAAAAAACAGCAGACCGATCAACTGTATGCAACTGCTTGCTTTCACTTGGCGGGAAATTCGGAGGCTCGATCGAGACGAATGTGGTGGGAATCTGTCTGTCACGCATCTGTCTGTCACGCATCTGTCTGTCACCATCCCATGTCTGTCTACGCTGCTGCTGCTCGTGCGCCGAGTGCGTATATGCCGCATGCGTGCCTTTTCCAGATGTGCATGTTTGCTTTCGCACAGCGGGAAGACTTCATATTTTGGTTCTTCGTGGGTGTATGCCTGTGCATCAACGGAAAAGAAACTAAACTACCCCATAAAAGTGCAAAATTTTGACGGGCCGCACATACAACTATCGTCGCAGCTGTCGCACCCGTCCCTCTGGTGCACGGCGTAGCTGCACCACAAACGATTCGCGCTGCTGTGTGTCGTCGATCGTGCACCATCACCATCGCAGATAAGACTTCTGCGAGGTGTTAAGTCGCTACCCCGCGGCTCATTACCCCGCCCTATCTAGTAGTCTTATTTTACTGTGAGGTTGGTGCTGTGTGGTGTGTGTTGTCGTCCGATTTATCCTGCACCTTCAGTTAAAACTCTTAACATGTGTGGACGCACCAGCCGGGGTTGCACACGAGGAAGCCCGCAAAGCTTTTTCTTTTTTCTTCTCAATCTTCCTTCTGCAGTGCTTGCTGTTGTTTCTTATCCGCTCCGATCTCTTGTTTGAGTACCTCCTTACAACCCTACAACCCTACCGGTAGGTCCTGCTGACACGTGGTTGCAGGCTATGTAACTCCGCGTAACAGGATCAGAACAATCAAGAGAATTACATAGATGTAAACTAAATCAACACAAATGCGTCAGAATATGTCATTCGGCAGAACGTAAGACGTCGCAGACGACATGTTGGACAAAAGAAATAATTCGAGAGGGCTCATCACTCCAAACCGAATCACGAGGCCAGCCAAAATAGAATGAGCACGAAGATCGAAGATCACCAACCAAGACCACATAAATCGCATCATTCCTTGCACCACACGGCTGGCAGTCCCAATGGTGCGGTTGGTACCCTCGCAACTTCCTGACGTGTGGACGTCGGGTTAATCCCTGTCTCAAGATGCAATTCAGGCTGGTTCGAATCTCGACGCTGTCACAGAAACCGGTTTTTTTCTCACTACATTATACACGTTGCGTATAAGCAACGGGCGAGTATTTCTCGCAATATAACGAAAGCACGCACTGCAGAAGGAACGCGGAGAAAATATAAAAAAACTTCTGTATGGCCCTGGCTGACGCGTCCAAAAACGCGCCCAATCTTCTGAAACCATTTCAGGGGATTGATTGGTGTCTTTTGCAACTACCAAAAGACGAGCAAACGATTTTGATCGCTTTGTTTACCCCTGTTTTTACCGGTCGCGCTCATTTGGTGTTAGACTGGTCGTGTTTCTACGCTGTCTCCAAAACCATGCGTTTTCTTCCGCCGACGCCTCGAAAGTGTTCCTTACGACCTGTCGTATAACACGCAAAAATTTTCATGCTGCTTTCACCGTGTCTTTTCGAAGCGAAAACCCCTCTCTACTTCCCAATCCGGACATCGTATGGCGTTGGAAGCCCAGCCTCTGTGCGCCGAAATCGAAACTCTTTTGTCCTGATGCAACTTCTCTAGCCGACGCATGCTACTGCTGTCTACATTGTATTGCTGAACATATGACAGCCTGTCTGTTTCTTCGACTTGCATCATACGTCAGTTCCTGTTGTTTTCTCTCCGTTCCTCGCTCTCTCGCGGCGGGGGTGGGGGACACAAGGGCGCAGGCTTCGGACGAGGCCAGGGCTACGCCCGCGCTATCATGGATAACGTAAACTTCGACGTCCAGAATATGTGAAATGAAGAAACACCCGCACCCGACTTGTACAGTGTGTATGTACCGCCAAGTTCCGCGGCTCATGCCCCTACCCCCAAATACAACATGCACGATGTTTTCTATTCTCCATTCCGAATCAAGACAAGGCAAGGTTCCCCCCCGATCCCTACTATGCCGGAATATTCCTTAAGTTCTCGTCGATCAGGCTGACCCCCGCCGTACGCAGACATACAATATACCATCGAAGGAATCCACGTGCAAGCATCCTAGACATACCAGGCAATGTTAACAGAAATCCAGAGTAAAACTCCAGGGGAACGTGCAAT